>JARQOC010000008.1:75154412-75564412 GCA_033576535.1 Allobates femoralis
TTTTTTTAACTGATTTTCACTTCATTCCCACCAAAATTTTGCTCAGGTAACAAATATAACCTGGTTATTGGGTATTGTTTTTTTTCCCTATTATTACATTTTCATTTCATTCCACCCCAAAAATGGCAGGTAACATAATAAAACCCTGGTTATTGGGATATTGTTAATTTTCCATTATCACAAATATTTCCCCTTATTCCACACCTATATGCTCAGGTAAATAATATAACTGGTTATTGGGGTTTGTGTTCATTTTTTATTCCCAAATATTTACTTTTTTCCAACCTAATGCTCAGGTAAATAATAAAACCCCTGGTTATAGGGGGATATGTTTTCCCTTTTTCTATTTTTATGATATTTACTTCATTCCCAACCCCTTTAAAATGCTCAGGTAAAAAATATACCCCTGGTTTTTTGGGATATGTGTTCATTTTTTTACTATGATATTTATCTTCTTCCCCCCAAAAATGCTAGGAAGAATATACCCCGGTTATTGGATATGTGTTCATTTTCCATATTATGTAATTTTCTCTTCTTTCCCACCCCTAAAATCTCAGGTACAAATACACCTGGTTATATGGGATATTGGGGGTCTTTTCCCCTTTTATTACTGATTTTTACTTCATTCCACACCTAAAACCTGGGAAACTAAATCACGGTTTATGGGATATGTGTCCATTTTATTATATATTTTTTTTTTTTTCATTCCCCACTAAAATCCCCAGGTAACATTTTATCCCCTTTTTATAGGGGTATGTGTCATTTTTCTATTATTACTGTATTCATTTTTCCACCTAAAAGCTCAGGAAATTTTTTTCACCTGGTTATATGGTATTGTTCATTTTCCTTATTATCTATGATATTTCCAATTTCTTTTCCACCCAAAAAGTAGGTAACAAAAATTTACCCGGTTATATGGGTATTGTTCTTTTTCCCTATTATCTATGATTTTTTCCTTATTCCACACCTAAAATGCTCAGTAACAAAAATATACACCTGGTTATAGGGGAATATGTTCATTTCCTATTTCACATATTTCACTTTTTTAAAACCAAAATTTGTCGGGGAAATAATATCCTGGTTTTTATATGGGATATGTGTTCATTTTTTATATTTCAATATATTTCCCCTTATTCCACACCTAAATGCTAGGTAACATAATATACCCTGGTTATATGGGTTTATGGTTCATTTTCTATTTTACTGTATTTTCACATTAAATTCCACACCTAAAAGCTCAGGTAACATTTTATACACCTGGTTATATGGGATATGTGTTCATTTTCCCTATTATCTACTGATATTTCATCTTCATTCCACACCTAAAATGCTCAGGTAACATTAATATACACCTGGTTATATGGGATATGTGTTCATTTTCCTATTATCTACTGATATTTCACATTCATTCCACACCTAAAATGCTCAGGTAACATAATATACACCTGGTTATATGGGATATATGTTCATTCTCCTATTATCTAATGATATTTCATCTTCATTCCACACCTAAAATGCTCAGGTAACATAATATACACCTGGTTATATGGGATATGTGTTCATTTTCCTATTATCTACAAATATTTCACTTCATTTTACACCTATAATGCTCAGGTAACATAATATACACCTGGTTATATGGGATATGTGTTCATTTTCCTATTATCCACAAATATTTCACCTTCATTCCATACGTATAATGCTCAGGTAACATAATATACACCTGGTTATATGGGATATGTGTTCATTTTCCTATTATCCACAAATATTTCACCTTCATTCCACACCTATAATGCTCAGGTAACATAATATACACCTGGTTATATGGGATATGTGTTCATTTTCTTATTTTCTACTGATATTTCACATTCATTCCACACCTAAAATGCTCAGGTAACATAATATACACCTGGTTATATGGGATATATGTTCATTTTCCCATTATCTACTGATATTTCACATTCATTCCACACCTAAAATGCTCAGGTAACATAATATACACCTGGTTATATGGGATATGTGTTAATTTTCCTATTATCTACTGATATTTCATCTTCATTCCACACCTAAAATGCTCAGGTAACATAATATAGACCTGGTTATATGGGATATATGTTCATTTTCCTATTATCTACAAATATTTCACCTTCATTCCACACCTATAATGCTCAGGTAACATAATATACACCTGGTTATATGGGATATGTGTTCATTTTCCTATTATCACAAATATTTCACTTCATTCCACACCTATTATGCTCAGGTAACATAATATACACCTGGTTATATGGTTTATATGTTCATTTTCCTATTATCTACTGATATTTCACATTCATTCCACACCCAAAATGCTCAGGTAACATAATATACACCTGGTTATATGGGATATGTGTTCATTTTCCTATTATCTACTGATATTTCATCTTCATTCCACACCTAAAATGCTCAGGTAACATAATATAAACCTGGTTATATGGGATATATGTTCATTTTCCTATTATCTACAAATATTTCACCTTCATTCCACACCTATAATGCTCAGGTAACATAATACACCTGGGGGGGGGGGGGGGGGGGGGGGGGGGGGGGGGGGGGGGGGGGGGGGGGGGGGGTAACATAATATACACCTGGTTATATGGGATATGTGTTCATTTTCCTATTATCCACAAATATTTCACCTTATTCCACACCTATTATGCTCAGGTAACATAATATACACCTGGTTATATGGGATATGTGTTCATTTTCTATTATCTACTGATATTTCACATTCATTCACACCTAAAATGCTCAGGTAACATAATATACACCTGGTTATATGGGATATGTGTTCATTTTCCTATTATCTACTGATATTTAATCTTCATTCCACACCTAAATGCTCAGGTAACATAATATACACCTGGTTATATGGGATATATGTTCATTTTCCTATTATTTACAAATATTTCACCTTCATTCCACACCTATAATGCTCAGGTAACATAATACACCTGGTTATATGGGATATGTGTTCATTTTCCTATTATCTACTGATATTTCACATTCATTCCACACCTAAAATGCTCAGGTAAATACGTAATATACATCTGGTTATATGGGATATATGTTCATTTTCTATTATTTACTGATATTTCATCTTCATTCCACACCTAAAATGCTCAGGTAACATAATATACACTGGTTATATAGGATATGTGTTCATTCTTCTATTATCTACTGATTATTCATCTTCATTCCACACCTAAAATGCCCAGGTAACATAATATACACCTGGTTATATGGGATATGTGTTCATTTTCCTATTATTACTGATATTTCACATTCATTCCACACCTAAAATGCTCAGGTAACATAATATACATATGGTTATATGGGATATATGTTCATTTTCTTATTATCTACTAATATTTCATCTTCATTCCACACCTAAAATGCTCAGGTAACGTAATATACACCTGGTTATTTGGGATATGTGTTCTCATTTTCCTATTATCTACTGATATTTCATCTTCATTCCACACCTAAAATGCTCAGGTAATGTAATATACACCTGGTTATATGGGATATGTGTTCATTTTCCTATTATCTACTGATATTTCATCTTCATTCCACACCTAAAAAGCTCAGGTAACATAATATACACCTGGTTATATGGGATATGTGTCCATTCCTCTATTATATACTGATATTTCATCTTCATTCCACACCTAAAATGCTCAGGTAACATAATATGCACCTGGTTATATGGGATATGTGCTCATTTTCATATTATCTACTGACATTTCATGTTCATTCCACACCTGAAAAGCTCAGGTAACATTATATACACCTGGTTATATGGGATATGTGTTCATTTTCCTATTATCTACTGATATTTCATCTTCATTCCACACTATAATGCTCAGGTAACATAATATACACCTGGTTATATGGGATATGTGTTCATTTTCCTATTATCCACAAATATTTCACCTTCATTCCACACCTATTATGCTCAGGTAACATAATATACACCTGGTTATATGGTTTATATGTTCATTTTCCTATTATCTACTGATATTTCACATTCATTCCACACCAAAATGCTCAGGTAACATAATATACACCTGGTTATATGGGATATGTGTTCATTTTCCTATTATCTACTGATATTTCATCTTCATTCCACACCTAAAATGCTCAGGTAACATAATATAAACCTGGTTATATGGGATATATGTTCATTTTCCTATTATCTACAAATATTTCACCTTCATTCCACACCTATAATGCTCAGGTAACATAATACACCTGGTTATACGGGATGTGTGTTCATTTTCATATTATCTACTGATATTTCATGTTCATTCCACACCTGAAAAGTTCAGGTAACATTATATACACCTGGTTATATGGGATATGTGTTCATTTTCCTATTATCTACTGATATTTCATCTTCATTCCACACCTAAAATGCTCAGGTAACATAATATACACCTGGTTATATGGGATATATGTTCATTTTCCTATTATTTACAAATATTTCACCTTCATTCCACACCTATAATGCTCAGGTAACATTATACACCTGGTTATATGGGATGTGTTCATTTTCCTATTATCTACTGATATTTCATCTTCATTCCACACCTAAAATGCTCAGGTAACATAATATACACCTGGTTATATGGGATATATGTTCATTTTCCTATTATTTACAAATATTTCACCTTCATTCCACACCTATAATGCTCAGGTAACATAATACACCTGGTTATATGGGATATGTGTTCATTTTCCTATTATCTACTGATATTTCACATTCATTCCACACCTAAAATGCTCAGGTAACATAATTACATCTGGTTATATGGGATATATGTTCATTTTCTTATTATCTACTGATATTTCATCTTCATTCCACACCTAAAATGCTCAGGTAACATAATATACATCTGGTTATATGGGATATGTGTTCATTCTTCTATTATCTACTGATATTCCATCTTCATTCCACACCTAAAATGCCAGGTAACATAATATACACCTGGTTATATGGGATATGTGTTCATTTTCCTATTATCTACTGATATTTCACATTCATTCCACACCTAAAATGCTCAGGTAACATAATATACATCTGGTTATATGGGATATGTGTTCATTCTTCTATTATCTACTGATATTCCATCTTCATTCCACACCTAAAATGCCCAGGTAACATAATATACACCTGGTATATATGGGATATGTGTTCATTTTCCTATTATCTACGATATTTCACATTCATTCCACACCTAAAATGCTCAGGTAACATAATATACATATGGTTATATGGGATATATGTTCATTTTCTTATTATCTACTAATATTTCATCTTCATTCCACACCTAAAATGCTCAGGTAACATAATATACACCTGGTTATATGGGATATGTGTTCATTCCATGTCTAAGATACCCAAGAAACCTTTTATACATCTACATAATGTTTCTGTAATAAGTTATTATCTTCATTCTTTTTATTTATTCCTTTTCTTCATTCTTTTTAGTATGTCCCGATTTAGTTACCACTTGTCCATAGAGGAGACAACTGGTAACACATGTAGGAGGCACATACAGTATCCCATGATTAGAGGACATGTCCATGGGGTGCAGCCAGGGTCCCCCAGTATATAGGGAGGCAGTATATATATATCCCAGCCAAACAAAGCACCAGAGCTCTGAGCCTCTGCAGTGTGACCAGAGCTGTATGATCCAGCATTATACCACCTCCCTCCTGTAACTGGAGGACACATGGACACAGACAGACTGACACTGTATGGATGAAGCCTTACCCCGCAGATGGCTGTCCTGGCTGTATGGAGGGGCTGTAGGGGTGACATTGCCATTTGCCAGAATGTGGAGAGATCAGGGGAGAGCATTCATCAATCCCATCAGCAGCCATGACTGCAGCAGCTCCAGCAGAGGGAGGGAAAGAGGCAGCTCCTCATGAGGAGCAGGTCACAGGGAGGGGAGGAGACCAAAAGACGTCCTCCAGCCTCACCAACCTCCACAGTCTCGGCACTGACTGATACACCCTCACCCAGCACACAGCCTGGGCACTGATACACCCGCCTCAGCAGAGAGTTCTGCGGACCGGGGGGGGGGGGGGGTGGCCTTTGCACACTCACCGCAGCCGCCGTCTGCTGTAAGGAGGAGGAGAGGAGGGGCGGGCAGAGCTGCAGGACAGGAAGTCCCGTCCTCCCTCCTCTCTTAGGCCGGCGCGGCCGCCGGCGGCCAGCACGGTCCCCCCAGGGGGCGGGCAATGGGCCCCTCATGCAGGAATGCGCCCTGCACAAGACGGCGCCCTAGGCGATCGCCTAGGGTCGCCTAGCTGTCGTCCCGGCCCTGTGTGATGCTACGCCTAACTCCCCTGTGCACTGCTGTCCTTGCTCTGCATGTCCTCCTGCCAGGTTGGGTCAGTTACTGGATCATCCACCACGTTGTCTTCTACCTACGCACTCTGGTCCTCCTCCTGACTTTCTGGCAATTGTGTCTCATCATCGTCCACCTCTTGTTGAGACATGTTCCCACAGTTACCTTTGTGAGACCGTGGTTGCTCAAATATTTGTGCATCGGTACATACGATCTCCTCATGACCCACTTCAACTGGAGCTGGCGAGAGGCCAGAATCTATGAATGGATAAGTGTGGGATCAGTTATCTCCGGGGCCGGGCACCGGGCACTCGGCATGGTGGGAGGAAGGGGGATCAGGGTGTGGAATGTGCTGTCCAGTCTCACGGCTACTGACACTTGACCGTGTGGAAGACAGGGTATTTGTGGTGGTGCCAAACTGACTGGAAGCATTATCCGCTATCCAACTAACAACCTGTTGACACTGGTCTTGGTTTAATAGTGGTGTACTGCTGCGGTCCCCTAGAAATTGGGACAGGAAGGTCGAGCGAGATGATGTGGGCGTTTGTCGTGGCGCAATTCGAGCTTGCACACGCCATCGGCCTCTGCCTGCACCACCATCACGTCCAGTTCCTTGTCCCTTGCCACCGGCCTTGCGCATTTTCAATGTTGTGCTGCCTGTATACAGCTAAATGAAGACGTCCATAAAATGGTTTTTAGCTGCACACTGAGATTACAGATTACAGCGGTTTAATCCCGGCAGCTGGACTGGTCAGACACAAACACTGACGAGAATAGCGAGTCTTTTGGCGTATCCTAATTTACGCTACAACCCACTCCTGGCGCACACAAATGTTAAATGAATGCAGACAAGTGTTTTTTAGCTGGACACAGAGATTACAGATTAAGGCCCTGCAGGTCGACTGGTCAGACACAAATGCTGACAAGAATAGCGAGTCTTTTGGCGTATCCTAATTTACGCTAAAACCTACTCCAGCTGCACTAAGATGCTAAATGAATGCAGACAAGATTTGGTTTTTAGCTGGACACTGAGATTACAGATTAAGGCCCTGCAGGTGGACTGGTCAGACACAAAGGCTGACGAGAATAGCAATTCTTTTGGCGCATCCTAATTTACGCTACAACCTACTCCTGCCTATAGAGAGCTAAATTTATCTGTAAAAGCACTGTTTTGGAATGGATGAGCCTGTACACCAGCCCCAGATGTGATGCAGACTGGTATACTGGCACAACGAAGTTTTCTATATACCCTGCCTCCCTGTATACAGCTCTATTAGTCCTCAGAAGGACTGTTGTGGTAATTAGACTGGCAGCCCTCCGGCTACACTAGCTGAAAGGCCACAAATCTGTCCCTCAATCAGCAGCAGCTCTCCCTACACTGACTGTCTGTGGAGCAGAGTGACGAGCATAACGCGGTCAGGTCTTATAAAGACCTGATGACGCTGTGCGGCCAGCCAATCACTGTAATGCCACAACCAACATGGCTGTGGCATTACAGTGTCTGTCAGCCAATCCCTGCATGCAGGCTGGCTCTGTAAAGAGCGCCAACATGCAGGGAGGTGGACCCCGAGCATAGCAAGAGTATCGCGAGATTACACGGTACTCGCTGAGTACCCCGAGTACCGAGATATTCGTGCGAGTACCGAGTAGTGACAAGCATACTTGCTCATCCCTACTGTACGGTCAGAGACATCTATTACACAGTACATAGCATGGACACATATATGATTATCTCAGCGCATGAGATTATGAATTATGATCATACAATATCTCTGAATGGTCAGACATGGCTATTACACAGTGACCTGCCCCCAGGGCCGTGGGGTACTCGGTCCCAGGTGTTTATTTACGGGGGATGTCACTGGGGCCTGTGCCCGGTCCCATGGCCCAAATGGTCACTGAAAATTGTAAATAAAAATAATAAAAATAGTCTGTGATGCCACCTACGGTTCCGGTATGATTACCGGTGCTGTGGGTCAGACCTATGGGGTCAGGGGCGGACAACAGACTGTAATGGACCTCTGTGCAAGAAATTTTTTGCGCACCTTCCCCTTCATTAGTGCAACAAAGGTATCTAAATATATAGATTGTAATTATAGATTGTAATATTTATAAATGCTGCGTATTTTAGTGCAGGAAAATCTGCAGCATATCAATTCTTGCTGTGAGTTTTCCAACACTAAATGGGCTGTATATATAATATTGAGGCTATGCAGGGTTGTATTTATTATCTGGAGGCTACTGCTAGGCTGTATATATTATTTGGAGGCCAGTTGCAGCATCCAAATAATATATACAGTCCAGCACAGCCTCCAAATAACATATATATCCCAGCTCAGCCTCCAAATGACATAAGCAGCACAGCCTCCAAACTACATACAGTTGTGGCCAAAAGTATTGACACCCCTGCAATTCTGTCAGATAATACTCAGTTTCTTCCTGAAAATGATTGCAATCACAAATTCTTTGGTATTATCTTCATTTAATTTGTCTTCAATGAAAAAACACAAAGAATTGTCCTAAAGCCAAATTGGATATAATTCCACACCAAACATAAAAAGGGGGGTGGACAAAAGTATTGGCATTGTTAGAAAAATCATGTGATGCTTCTCTAATTTGTGTAATTAACAGCACCTGTAACTTACCTGTGGCACCTAACAGGTGTTGGCATTAACTAAATCACACTTGCAGCCAGTTGACATGGATTAAAGTTGACTCAACCTCTGTCCTGTGTCCTTGTGTGTACCACATTGAGCATGGAGAAAAGAAAGAAGACCAAAGAACTGTCTGAGGACTTGAGAAACCAAATTGTGAGGAAGCATGAGCAATCTCAAGGCTACAAGTCCATCTCCAAAGACCTGAATGTTCCTGTGTCTACTGTGCGCAGTGTCATCAACAAGTTTAAAGCCCATGGCACTGTGGCTAACCTCCCTAGATGTGGACGGAAAAGAAAAATTGACGAGAGATTTGAATGCAAGATTGTGCAGATGGTGGATAAAGAACCTTGACTAACATCCAAACAAGTTCAAGCTGCCCTACAGTCCGTGGGTACACCAGTGTCAACCCGTGCTATCCGTCGGCGTCTGAATGAAAAGGGACTGTATGGTAGGATACCCAGGAAGACCGCACTTCTTACCCTGAGACATAAAAAAGCCAGGCTGGAGTTTGCCAAAACTTACCTGAAAAAGCCTACAACGTTTTGGAAGAATGTTCTCTGGTCAGATGAGACAAAAGTAGAGCTTTTTGGGCAAAGGCATCAACATAGAGTTTACAGGAGAAAAAAAGAGGCATTCAAAGAAAAGAACACGGTCCGTACAGTCAAACATGGCGGAGGTTCCCTGATGTTTTGGGGTTGCTTTGCTGCCTCTGGCACTGGACTGCTTGACCGTGTGCATGGCATTATGAAGTCTGAAGACTACCAAAAAATTTTGCAGCATAATATAGGGCCCAGTGTGAGAAAGCTGGGTCTCCCTCAGAGGTCATGGGTCTTCCAGCAGGACAATGACCTAAAACACATTTCAAAAAGCACTAGAAAATGGTTTGAGAGAAAGCACTGGAGACTTCTAAGGTGGCCAGCAATGAGTCCAGACCTGAATCCCATAGAACACCTGTGGAGAGATCTAAAAATGGCAGTTTGGAGAAGGCATCCTTCAAATATCAGGGACCTGGAGCAGTTTGCCAAAGAAGAATGGTCTAAAATTCCAGCAGAGCATTGTAAGAAACTCATTGATGGTTACCGGGAGTGGTTGATCGCAGTTATTTTGGCTAAAGGTTGTGCAACCAAGTATTAGGCTGAGGGTGCCAATACTTTTGTCTGGCCCATTTTTGGAGTTTTGTGTGAAATGATTAATGTTTTGCTTTTTGCTTCCTTCTCTTTTGTGTTTTTTCATTGAAGACAAATTAAATGAAGATAATACCAAAGAATTTGTGATTGCAATCATTTTCAGTAAGAAACTGAGTATTATCTGACAGAATTGCAGGGGTGTCAATACTTTTGGCCACAACTGTATTTAGACCAGCAAAGCCTCCAAATAACACATACAGTCCAGCACAGCTTCCAAATAACATATTTAGCCCAGCCTCCAAATGACATATATAGCCTCACACAGCCTCCAGGTGATATAAACAGCCTGGCATAGCCTCCAGGTAATATATACAGTCCAACACAGCCTCCAGGCAATATATACAAAACAGCACAGCTTCCAGCCAATATATACAGCCCAGCACAGCTTCCAGACAATATCTGCAGCCCAGCACAGCTTCCAGGCAATATCTACAGCTCAGCACAGCTACCAGGCAATATATACAGCCCAGAACATCCTCCAGGTAATATATACAGCCCAGCATAGCTTCCAGGCAATATATATAGCCCGGCATAGCTTCCAGGCAATATATGCAGCCTAGCACATCCTCCAGATAATATATACAGCCCAGCACAGCCTCCAGGTAATATGTACAGCCCAGCATAGCTTCCGGGTAATATATACAGCACACACACTTACATGAATGCAGACAGGCACACACACCCGTACATGAATGCAGACAGGCACGCACACACACGTACATGAATGCAGACAGGCACACACAAACGTACATGAATGCAGACAGGCACACACACACACGTACATGAATGCAGACAGGCACACACATGTACATGAACGCAGAGAGGCACACACACGTACATGAACGCAGAGAGGTACACACACACACGTACATGAACGCAGACAGGCACACACACACGTACATGAATGCAGAAAGGCACACACACACGTACATGAATGCAGACAGGCACACACACACGTACATGAACGCAGACAGGCACACACACACTTACATGTGTGGAACCCACTGTGACGGGGTACTCGGTACCGGACCGGGTTGCTGCTGGGGATGTCACGGAGGTCCTGGTCTGGACCGTGTCCCGGGTGCTCACAAGTAAAAGGGAATATTTACAAGGGATATAAAGTTTGTCGTGACGCCACCCACGGGTTGTGGTCAATGATGGGACCACCGCTGCAGCGCTTCTCTGCCAGGAGGATGGATGAATGGGCTGCAGCCAGATGGATGAGCCCGCCGCGGGTCGGGCTGCTCCTGACAGGATAAAAGGTAATTTTAAACAGTTCAGGGTACCTGGAATCAAACACGGACACAGGCAGGGTTCACCAGGTTTACTTGTCAGCTCTTTCAAGTCAAACAGCAGTTCTCAGTACTGTTCTTCAACACAAGTTACAGTTCAGTTAACCACGGGAACACTCAAACCCTCTGCAACCAGGTTGTCACTCTGAGACCCCTCACTCCTTCTAGTGTCCTTTCAGGCTGTTTTCTCTCTTTAAGTGTTTCTCCGCGTTGTATGGAGGCAGCTCGGACCCTTTGAGTCCTCGTTGCTGCTGTGCCTTTCACCCTTGTTGTGGGAACTCCAACTTAGAATTGAAGCTCCCCGTCGGTGAATCTGGGGATACCGGGTAAATCTTCGGTCCCCTTCAGAGCCGACACTCTGCTGTGTGCCTAGCCTGCAATAGTCCTCTCCTGCAAGGCACTACCAGGCTCCATGTGACTCCAGCTTCAATAGGGAAGACTACTCCGCCTGTAGTTGGTCGGTGCTGCCAAGTTCCTCGGACCCAGTACTACTGGTCCGGTCTGTCCTCACACTCCCCTGGGATGTCGGCTATGGACGAGCTTACTCTCCATGGTTTCTCTGACTCTGTGGATTCTGCATCTCCATCCAGCTCAATCCCACCAGGACGTGTGTCACTCTCTTTCTGTTCTTGTCTTTATTGGTCGGCACCCTTGGCCTACTGTGCCTTTACAGCTCAGCCTACCTCAGCCTACTCTGGGTCTTTTCTGGTCAGCACCCTTGGCCTACTACCTCCTTCATACTCCTCTTCATCTATTTGTACCTTCTGTCACGTGACCTACATGCTTCCCACCCACTGTCCTCTAAACCCACCACCCCTTGCATGCCTAGAGTCCCGGGCTCCGGGTTGGGTGCTGCCTCCTAGTGGTGAGTGGGATGTCTGTGAGGGTGTTTAGTGTATAAACTGTCTTTTCTTCTACCTGGGTGCAGTTCCCTATGTGGCCACCCTGGTCGCAGGGGCGCCACACATGAACAGAGAGAGGCACACACACACACGTACATGAATGCCAACAGGCACACGCACACGTACATGAATGCAGACAGGCACACGCATGACCGCGGCAGTGTCTGCTAGCTGTGATGAAGCCAGGACGGCACAGACACAATTGTATGAGCAGTGCAGCCTGGCTGATTTAGCAGCCAGCAGCTTCTGCTGCCCGGAGATCTGCGCTGGTGGAACTGGAGCAAGGCATCTGTTGCACATTATAATGATGGCAATCTGGCAATGGGCCCTAGGCAGTAGTCCAGATTGCCATCACTATAATGCGCCACTGTACCCTGCACTGATAGGACCCTGGCCCCCGGCTACAGGACTACATGACAAGCTATATACAGTATATGAAGAGGCAAAGAGACAAATCTAATGTGTGGTTTCTGCAGCCAGGTCATATCTATCAGTGCAGGCATCACAATGTGCAGTCATGTGTGAAGTTTGTGAGACACCAGGAGATTTATGGCAGCTGCTCTGAAGTCTCATACAGCTCCGGTGACATAGCCATACCGATCTGTTTAAAAGTTCAAGCAGCTGCCATAAATTTACTGTGCATAGGGAGCCAGACACAAAATAACATTAGGGACTTGTCAGGAGCAAAGCATCCTCCTCCTCACTGCACAACACTCTCCAGCAGATGGCTCACCTCTCCCTGCCCTGTATCCCAATTCAGCTCCTCTTTGGTGGAGCAGGGCGCACTGCATGATGTCACAGCCCTGCTCACAGTCTTGTCTGCTGCTGTGACGCGGCTGGCCCGGCACATAGACAGTAATAGCTGCAGTCCCTGCCAGCCGGCCAAGCCCCCAGTGGATGGACAGCTGCAAGGGGCCTTACAGGCAGGGACCGGCCCATGCTCTGTCAGCCTGGTCTCCACTCCTAGAAATTATAAAAGGGGTGGGGGACAAGAGGCGCAATAGTGCCCTATCACTAGTGACACTGTGAATCAGGGTGGTGTAATGAAGCCACTCACCTGGTGCAGTTGTGATCCCCACAACTGGTTTGAAAGCGTGAAGTAATCAAGAGCTGCTGCAAGACCTCCACCGACCACTAACCAGTGGTGAAATCCAGAAAGAAGATGGGAATGCAGGTGTTTTAACATTAAGAGAATGACGAGCACACCTATAAGTGTAGGTGCTAGCAAGAGAAAAAAAAATTACTATATATATATATATAATCCGCTGCACACTACACACTACAAGATACAAGTGTAAGATATAGCATAATGGCTAATGTATAAAGCTAACGTAAATTTGGATGAGGAAAATTGCAAACATTCGGTTTGAGTAAATGGCACTTTGATGGCTTCAGCTTCATACCAAACTTCGACAATGCTTCAAATACCTCAGCTAGGTGCTCCAGATGTTCTTCATACGTCTTGGGGTACACAATGACATCATCAAGGTACAGCAGCACGGTCTTGAAGTTTCAGTGCCCCAGGCAACACACCATCAGCCTTTGAAACATTCCCGATGCATTGCAGAGTCCAAACGGCATGCTGTTGAACTCATGACTCACCGTGGCCGGGGACTCCGGTTTAAACAGGCAGTAGCTTCTTCCTCCTTGTCACGGGTGGACCGTGCCTGCCGGTAGTAGGGCCCGGTCGAGTGCAGATAAAAAGTTGAAGACGTCTTGTGGGAACAGATTAAGGGGTTAATTTATTCGTGACGACACCTATGAGTAGTTCGGTAAGTCTTACCGACGCTGCGGGACCTCCGGGGGATGGATAGCAGCAAGATGGAACGCTCCCCACAGGCTGAGCGGTGATCCCCGGAGGCTGGAGCTGCTTAAGATGTGCGGTTACCTTGAAGTGCGGACAGACAGTTCATAAGGAAGCACGGACACTGTAAGTCTCTGTAACGGGTCTTTACTGTAACCAGCAAGCAGTACATGGCATACAGTTAACGGGTAGTGGACCGGGTGGACTCAGCAGTGATAGGTGTCCCTCAGAGATCCGCGGTGTTCCTCCATTCTAGCTAAGTGTTTGCCTTTATCGCCCAGGAATACCAGAACGGGTACGGGGAGGCTGCTTCAATGCCCTATCCAAAGTATACGTGATGGATGTTTTGGGGAGCCTTGGATCCCTCGGTGGGTACACCGCTGGTTAGACGACTGGAATTTGGCGGGTGGTGGGGTGCTCCTGTGAAGCTGCTCCTCCACTCTTCTGGTTCGCGTAGCAGAGCTGAACTGCTGCTAGCTTCGGTACCAGCAAACCGGCTGTATAAGGGCGCGGGGTGGTTTTGGACCCGCATTTGGATGCCCAAGTTCGGTTGGTGATGCACCGGGAGTAATGGTGCTCAACCGTGGTAAGGGTAAGGAGATGGCCGGTAGAAGGTGGCCAGGGGGCTGCACCGACTGTGCAACCCCCTCTCCTAGGTTGCAGAGCTGGGAGTCTGCAGAGGTCTTCTAAGTTGCTGTTGCTTCTCCAGACCCGAGACTAGAACTCTCTAAGCTGGACTAAACTTTCTACTACACACTACCCTTGCACTCCGCTCACCAGGACCTGGATTGGTCCCCTCTACTAGTGTTGCATGCAGGGTATGAATCTCTGAGTTAACCACATAACTACTGGGTCAGACAATATTGCTGCTGCATTTATGGCTGCAATAACCTCCTGTGACGCACTCGTTGCGGGGCGCCACACTCACACAGACCCATCGGCGTCGTGAACGCGGTCTTCTCCCGATCTTCTTTTGCCATGGAAACCTGCCAATACCCACTGGTAAGATGTAAGGTGGAAAAGTAATTAGCAGCTTTCAGTGCAGCAAGTCATTCCTCAATGCAGGGTAACGAGTAAGCATCCTTGTGTGTTATGCGGTTTATCTGCCTATATTGAACACACATCCTCATTGTGCAATCTTTCTTTCATACCAGGACAAGTGCAGCTGCCCAGGGGCTACAACTATCTATAATAACCCCAGCCTCCATTTCCCAGAACATGTCTTTGGCACGCTGATAGTGAGCTGGTGGTACAGGCCTGTATTTCTCTTTTATGGGTGGATTGTTTCCTATGGCTATGTGATGGTGTACCCCTTTTATCCACCCAAAGTCTAGTGGATGCTTACTAAAGACCTGTTCATATTCTTGCACTACCTGATAATCTCTGTGCTTTTGGTGAGAACGGGCAGAATCAGTGCCTACATGCAGCTTCTGACACCAATCCTCCAGCTATCCCTTGGAGCTGTTGTCCTCCGCCTGGTTGGATGGGGTCAAGGGTTCCACTGCCTGGATTGAGTTGTTGTTGACTGTGAACAGCTTGGCAACGGTAGCATATCTGGGCAGTTTGACCTCTTCTCCACAGTTTAAAACTCGTACAGGTACCCTCCCCTTCATCAACCACCCCCCTGGCTGTCAGGACCATGGGCCTACTATCTGAGTACATGGGCTCGACCATTGCCTGGCAATCCTGCCCTCTGAGGCCTATTGCTGCCGGACACCAGATCATCATTTCACTTCTTGGGGCCAACACAATGGGGAACGAGTCACTTACCCGTACACTGCCAATTTCACCACTGGACAACTCTACCTGTTGTCTTTTCAGGAGGGCCCTGATCTCTTTCTGTACGACCTTTGCTGCCCGGTGCTGGCAGTTTCTGCAACCTGTTGGAGCAAGGAAAGAACCTCACTTAGACAATTTTCAATCACATTAGTGCCTAATATCATTGGGTTTCTTTTACGACGATCAGTATCCACAACAATACGTCCTTGGCCCTTTAGCTCCACCCTCCCCACCTTTATTGTCACCTCTCTGAACCCCACTTGCGGTACCGGCTGTCCATTAACCGCATATATAGTGAGGTCTGGATCTGGGCGGATGATTTCAGACTAGGCCCAAAATCTTTTATAGAGGATATCTGGGATCGTTGTCACCTGCCAACCAGTGTCCAATAGGCAGAATACCGTCCAGCACGATAGATAGATAGATAGATAGATAGATAGATAGATAGATAGATAGATAGATAGATATGTGGGAGAAGGCCGGTCCTATCGCACCAATCTCATGGGCCTGGTCATCCTATTCCTTGGGGTTGGCCCTCTGCTCCAGGGGTAGCTGATTTAAAGTACATGACCTGGCAAAGTGGCCCACCTTGTTGCAATGGTGGCAGATAGGTTGTCCTGATGACTGGTAGCGGTTTCTGGGTTTCCTCTGGACTACGGGATCCTCCTTCCTCACATCCACAGGACATCCTCGGGGCTGTTGGCCAATTGGATCCTCCCTGACGACTTGGGTTCCTGTTGAAGTTGCATGGCCTTTAAGAGCATGGCCACATCCTTGGTTAGCTGCTGCACCTGGAAGCGCAAGTCATCAGAGGCACCATGTGTTACAGTCTGTCCACTGGTTTCTGCTATGGTTAAGGAAGGGGGCACCACCTCTTAGGGATAGGTGATGGCTTGCCGTGACTGAGATGCGGGGTCTATGGTCACAGGGGCTTGCAGCGCTCTAATGTCTCTGTCCTTCAAGGTTGCAAAGTCTAGATTTGGAGTCTCCATGGCTTATAGACGCAGTTGTGTGTGATGAATTGGTGAATGTAGCCCCTAGAGAAACTGTTCAATCAGCATTTTATCCTCCTCCCGCACACTTTCAGGGTCTACCTGCTTTGCGGCCCGCAGCGCTTCCTGGAGGTTTAAAGCATAGTCCCATATACTGTCCTGCGGCCTTTGTCTGCAGTTGTAGAACCTCATCCTTAACTGAGCTACGGTACAGGTTTCAAAATGTTTAATTTTGCAAATATCTGATTTACTGTCCTTTTATCCGTGTCCAGCCAGGCTTTGACCTCACGCTCGGCTTCACCCGTCAGCCGCCCCAGCAAGACAGATACTTTTTGCTTATCAGTCATTGATTACATATCTAAGATATTGCACATCTATTCTCTGAATTCAGCCAGGGTATCTGGTTCCCCAGCATATTGTGGTAGCCTTGCCACTCTCGGGACATGTGGCATGAGCGGGGCCACAGCTTCAGGTGCTGCGGCTGCTCCAGCGGCTGAGGAGCCAGCCAGCGCTTCATTTTGGGATAAGACTATGTTTGGAACCGATGCATCGGCATCCCATTGAGCATCCATCCTCGCTCCCCTCTAGTTATCTTCAGCCAGTCTCTTAAAAGAAAAAGCAGTCTCCGGCTCCTCAGGCGGGAAGTTGAGCGCTCTTAGGTATTTCCGGATCGGGCCGCTGTGCTTTTTCGGCTCACGCCAGAGCGCGGGACGGGGCTTATCTTTGCGCCCTTTTGGTCATTATGCCGCCATTCTTCTCGCTCACCGTGTGGCGCAGTTATGGCAGCCCAGTTACAGTTTAATACAGTCAATACATGGCACACAGTACCGATCGGAAATGGGCACGGGATCCTGTTCGTGATGCCAAAAGCTGATCCGTCCCCAGGGCAGTGGGGTACCCAGTCCCGAGCGTTTATTCATTGGAGATGTCACTGCGGCCTGAATTTATTGGGTACCTCGCCTGAACTCGGCTTGTAGAGCTCCCCCTTCAGGTCTGGAGTGGAAAAAGTGTGCGGGCTTATCTGATGTGGAGATCCTTCTCTGCCCAGGTGTATCTGTGGCAACTGAACCCTGGAGTGTCACACACAGTACATAGCAAGGACACATATATAAGATTATCTCGGCACAGGAGATGTGGTATGATCAGACTGTGTCCCTGTATGGTCAGACACATGTATCACACAGTACATAGCAGGGACACAAATATAAGATTATCTCAGCACAAGGACATTTTTTTAAACACATCCAAGTGTGGAAATTGTTATTATTCTAACATCTATTTACTAAAATGAACTTTATTCATGGGAAAACTTATTTAGAGTGAGTGTCCACGATCAAGATTGTGGGTGCACTGTATTTTCACTGCTTTCTCGGTGAGAACAATGGTGTCTTTGCAAGAATAAATTGGCATGCTGTGGGAAGCCGCCCCTCAGGTCAGTTTATGCTGCGGAGTGAAGAAGCACAGCGGGCAGGAGATTCTTATAAATCCATCCACTGTGTGTACTGTACAATGCAGGGAAAACAGGCTGCTCCAAAATGATGCTAAGGCTGGTTTCACATTGTTTGTTTTGTGGATCCGTGGCTGTCCATTGTAAAACAGACAGCCACAGATCTGATTTGGCCTCCATGTATCCCTATGAGCACGGATTGGTGCTCTATTGCCGTTCGATGTGTCACTGATCTGATTATGTCAGATTTTTTGTAGAATCGGAGACTGCATATGGAGCACGGGTCCGGGAAAACATCGGATTGTTTCCCGGCCCCGATTTTAGTGTACTGAGCATGCTCAGTACACTAAAACTGCTCTGTTCCTGTTTAATTTCACTTCCACAATGTATATACCTACATTGCGGAAGTAAAATTAACTAAAGCAAGTGTTAAAAATAAGGAGATTTTTGTGTACTCACCGTAAAATCCTTTTTTCTTAGCCTCTAATTGGGGGACACAGGACCGTGGGTGTTATGCTGCTGTCCACTAGGAGGCTACACTAAGTAAATACCCATCTGGCGGGCACTTGTGCATAAAGCAGCAGAAGAAGTAAACAATGAGAACAAAGCCTGTAAGAAAGGAACCATATATGAATTCAAAGAACTATAAAGAATGCTAAAAAGACCCGAAATGGGCAAATAGGGAGGGTGCTTTGTCCCCCAATTAGAGGCTTAGGGGCCTTTCACACTTGCATTTTTTTCCTGATCTTCCAAATCCGGATTCTTACAGGATTTATTTTTTTGCCCATTTACTTTAATGTTGTCAGGTAGAATCTTGTTGCTTCAGGTTTTTTCCTGAAATCATTAAAAGTGAATGGGCAAAAAAAAGAATCCTGTAAGAATCAGGTTTTTTCCTGATCTTCCAGATCAGAAGAAAAACACAAGTGTGAAAGGCCCCTAAGAGAAAAGGATTTTATGGTGAGTACACAAAAATCTCCTTTTCTCCTTCGCCTCATTGGGGGGTACAGGACCATGGGACATCCTAAAGCAGTCCCTGGGTGGGAAAAGAATAATGTCATAGACTCACTTGCACCATACAGGTGGACTACTGCCCCCTGGAGGATGCATCTACCAAGACTCGCATCTGCCTAAGATTGGGTATGAACACTGTAATGTTTCACAAACATGTGAAGACTGGACCAAGTGGCTGCCTTGCACGCCTGTTGTGCAGATGCTTGATGTTGAATGGACCATGATGCCCCCACCACATGAGTAGAGTACGCTCTTATGCCTGATGGAATCAGCAAGTTTCTCAACTGATAAGCCTCTTGAATAGTAGTTCTGATCCATCTGGCCAGAGTGGCCTTGGATGCTGGCATGCCCTTTCTGTGGCCTTCCGGGAGAATAAAGAGAGTGTCAGACCTCCTGAAGGGTGCCGCTCTGGAAACGTAGATACGAAGAGCGCGAACAAGATCCAGAGTGTGCAGACCCTTCTCGACACGATCCACTGGTGCCGGACAAAATGATGGTAAGGAAATCTCTTTGTTTAGGTGGAACGATGATACCACCTTCAGAAGGAAGAAGGGCACTGGTCGAAGTACCACCTTATCCTGGTGAAAAACTAGGAAAGGTGTCCTGCAGGAGAACGCTGTGAGCTCAGAGACCTGACGGATGGAGGTAATTGCCACCAGGAACACAACCTTCTGGGAAAGAAGGTGGAAAGAAATCTCATTGAGGGGGCTCAAATGGTGGCCTTTGTAGTGCGTCCAAGACCATGTTGCGGTCCCATGCTTCCAACGGTCTTTTGTAAGGGGGGGACGAGGCGGGAAACCCCCTGGACAAAGGTCTTCACCTGCGTCTTAGCCACGAGGCAGCGCTGGAACAGCACAAATAGTGCAGGGATTTGTCCTTTGAGGGAACCAAGGGAGAGACCGACGTCCAGACCTGATTGAAGAAAAGCCAAGATGGTTGGTAATGAAAAAAGGAGGTGGCTGGTTCCAAGAACTGCACCAGGTCCAGAAAGCATCCAATTGCGGTAATTAATCCTAGCAAAAACAGGCTTTCTTGCTCTGATCACAATTTTGATTACTTCAGAGGAAAAAATCAGCCTGAGTCAAAATCCAGGTCTCAAGGGCCACGCCATCAAATTCAGGGCCTTCGAATTCTGGTGGTAAATTGGGTGCTGAGAGAGGAGGTCTGCACGGTCTGGAAGACGCCAGGGGACGTTGGTGGCGAGCTGAACTATATTGGCAAACCAGGCGTGTCTGGGCCAGTCCGGGGCCACGAAGATGACTGGGACACTTCTGATTTTTTTTTTTAACCATCATTTGTATTGAGATTTAATCTTTTTATACAACAAGAAGTGAATAATGACAATTAGATCATTGGTATGTAAATACAAAAATGAAAATATCTCAAGTGAATCATAAAAGTAAAAATGTATCAGTATCAAAAAAGATAATAAACCCTTCCCTCTCCTCCCCTTATGCCTTTTTCATTTGATTTTTTTCACTTAACTATCTATATCTTAATAGAGATATTTATTATCTGAAGAAATTAATTTCGAAGGTTAAGTACTACATCTCAAATTACCTACAGTGCCTTTCAAGTCTTCCACAGCGTACCACTCTGTGTGTTTATAAGGAATCATAAATCTCTCTATCTTTGTATCTGAGAAAGTCTTTAAAATGAACAGTTTCCATTTGTGAAAACATTTTGTGGTCAAATTGGTAGGATTTCTTAGTGTCTCCAAGGATTCTAAGTCTAATGATTTCCTGAGGGTATTTTGAACCATTTCAATCGAGGGAACAGTTTCATGAATCCAGTGTAACAGAAGAAGCCTCTTAGCTACTAGAGAGATTGTGTGAAATAAGACATGGGTCCGGCAAGCCGTGGAAGTGTCAATTGAGTAATGGAATAATCATAGCATCGGATCATCTCTATTTTCGACAGGATATAATCCCGAGGCCAGATCTCCCACTTTTTTCCAATATTTTTGCGTCTCCGCACATGACCACATTCCATGTTCAAGATCGGTCAGGGGAGTCTTGTATTTAGGGCAATGCACCCATCTCTGTCTATTAGCTGGAGAAGGTGGAATATTGAAGCCTTTAATTGTTCCGTGCATAAGTCTATATTGAGTATCTCTCCACTTTTCATTTATGATATATTTTCTTATTAAGCCTCAACCTTTGAGTATGTTGTGAGTTAGATCTGGGTCATTGAAATGTTTCCTCCATATAGAAAATAGTTTATGGGACTATAATGGCCTGAGGGATTTTTGTAGCTTGTTGTACAGGGAGGATATAGACGTGTCGCCAAGTGTAGTCCTCACCAAATCCCCCCATTCACCTCCTTCTATCTCTGCCGAGACATCGCGCAGACGGGACAGGACATGTCGCTGTATTTGTAAACATTGTAACCATTGAGATCTTGGGAGATTAAATTTGTTTAAAATTTCTTTGCCAGTTAACGATCTCTTCTCTCCCGCATGCATGAGGTCCCACAGAGTTTTTACCCCCCTCTCCTTCCACGCACCAAACAGCGAGTTGTCAACCCCTTGTGGGAAGGAAGGAGTGGCCCAGGGTTCAGATTTTTAGAAATCTGCCATGAGAGATTCATTTTTTTCCTCACTGCCTTCTAAGTCATCACTGTGTCTCTGTAAATAGCTGTACATTTGATTCTTGAAGGCAGTTCTTTCAATGAGGAATGCAGCAGGGCCGACAGATCCCAAGGTTTTGAGAACTCCCCCTCCAGGCCCACATCAGAGAATTTGGAAGTATTATTGACCCAATCTAGGACATTTCTCATGACGCATGCCAGATTATAACCCCTAATATTCGGGACTGTCACTCCCCCTTCCTCTCTGGATTGCATTAGAGTTGTTAATTTAACTCTTGCTCTTTTGCCTCCCCATAAGAATTTTGAAAACGCAGTATTCAGTCGCCTGACATCATCATGTTTGAGTAGCATTGGGATTGTCTGGAGCGGATAAAGTAGTATCGCGAAACTAATCATTTTGATCAGGTGAGATCGGCCCAACAGTGACAGGGGAAGATTTTTCCAGTTCTCTAGTTCCTTTTCTATTTTTTCAATTATTGGTATAAAATTCAATGTATATATCATATCGGGCGTTCTGGCCAGCTGTACACCTAACTATTTCAGATTATTTTTTGCAACAGAGATTCCACAAAGTGTGGATCTGGATCCGTTTTGTATCCCATTTTTAAGAAAGAGAATTTCACATTTGTCTCTATTTAATACAAATCCTGAAAATGTTCCTATTTTTTCTATGTTGTCTAGGATTGTTTTAAGATCTCTTTGGGGATGTTGTACAAACAAGATAATATCGTCAGCAAAAAGGGACAGCTTAACCTCCTTCTCTCCTACCCTAAGGCCTTCATGGGTGTTCTGAGCGGATAGATATAACGCTAGTGGTTCGATCGCTAAGTTAAAGAGAAGAGGCGACAGCGGACAACCCTGGTGAGTCCCCTTCTCCAGTTTAAATGTTTCCGACAAGAATCCCAGAATGCTCACACATGCCCTCAGGTTGCTGTACAGAGACCTCAAAAATTGGCGAAAGGGTCCCACCAAACCGATAGCATCCAGGACCCAATCCAGCCATGACCACCTCACATTGTCAAATGCTTTCTCTGCATCTAGGGTGATCACGGCTGGATCCCCCATCTCTTCCGGCCCACGATGTCTCGTTACATCAATGAGTAGCATGGCTTTTCTAATGTTAGTAATTGTCGATCGTCCTTTCACAAAACCTGATTGGTGTGGTTGTATCAGCCTAGGAAGAATTGTTGCCAACATATCTGCTAGAATTTTCGACAAAAGCTTTAAATCTTGGTTTATCAAAGAGATGGGTGTATAACTAGATGGGTCCGATGGAGGTTTGCCTGGTTTGAGGATCAGTTTTATATGGACCATATTCATTCTCTCTGGGATCGAAGAGCCTCTCAATATAGAATTGTATAGTTCCATCAAAACAGGAGAAATCTGCTCTTTCAAAGCTTTGAAGAAGGCCCCATTGAAGCCATCAGGACCCGGTGCTTTACCGGGGTTCAATGAATTAATTGCCATTTCTATTTCATTTGTTGAGATGGGACTATTTAAAAAGTGTTTTTCATCTTCTGACAGGCCAGGCATATTAATGGAATTCAGCCATGTTTTATCAGCCATTTTAGTTACATTGCTTTCCCTATATAACGTGGCAAAATGTTTTCCTAGTATTTGGGTGATTTTTTTAGGATCAGACCAAAGTTTGCCGTGTTTGTCGCTGATTGTTAGTATGGAGGTGATTTGTCTTTTGCCCCTCTCACCAGTAGACGTCCAGCTTTATCCCCATACCTATTTAGTTCTATTTCCATATAGTTTCTATACAGGTCTTCCCTCCTAGCTGCCCATACGTCAAACGACTCCTTTGCTGCTATCCAATTCTCTCTATCTGACTCATCCATAGTCCTTTTATAAGTGAGGTACATCTCCGTCACTCTAAGACTGGCTAAAATGTATTTTTCTTTAACTTTCTTCTTAAGTCTGACACTGTGAGCCATGATGTGTCCTCGCAAGACCGTCTTCGTCGTCTCCCAGAACAATCCCCGAGTAGATACATGTACTGCATTATTTTAATAAAAATCAGACCACCATTCCCTGAGGAGTTTACTAAAATTCTCATCTCTTGTTAGCGTATCAGGGAACCTCCACAAATAATCTGTTCCTTTAGGGAAAACATCTTTAGTCTCTAATATCATTGGACAATGGTCAGATATAACCATGTTTCCCATCTCCGCCTCCACCACTCTCTGAAACAGACAGGTCGAGGTGAAAAACATATCAAGCCTCGACCATGTTTTATGAGCATGAGAAAAGTGGGTAAACTCCCTTTCAAGGGGATGTAGTGTGCGGCATGAATCAAGCAGATTGCAACTATTGAGTAGGTTCCCAGGTTTGGCCTGGGAGGGAGTCTCTCTCCGCCTCTGGCAGAACACAACAAATCATCTCTCTTTCTGTCCTCTAGCTCATTAAACACCCAATTAAAATCTCCCCCAAGTATTTTGTTATTCTCTTGGTCCATCAGAATTTGACCAGTCAAATTTTGGAAAAAGGATTTTTGTAATGTGTTCGGGGCATATATATTATACAGACTATAAGTTAAATTTTGAATCTGAATGTTCATATGAAATAATCGTCCATTATCATCTGATGACGAGGACAATATCTTGTGGGTAAGGGTTTTGTTAATAAGTATCACCACACCAGCTTTTCTGTCGTCAGCCCTGAGCCAAACACCTCCCCCACCCACAATTGTTTAAGTCTAAAGTAGTCGTTTGGAGTGAGGGGCATCTCCTGCAGCAGTGCCACATCAGCTCCAAGCCTTTTAAGGTGTCGGAGCACCATCATATGTTTAGCCGGGGATTGGAGGCCCTTAACGTTCCATGAAATCCACCTCACCATTTCTACTATGGACGATCGATTTTAAGTGATAGATGAGGGATATGCGCTTTGGATGTAAAGCACTAATGTATTTCACAGTGGTCGCTAGATATGTGGTGGTATGAAAAGGCATCAAGCATGATAATAGTAGCAAGGCATTATTTTCCCCTTTCCTAAATCCCCAGCCCTATCTTATCCCTCCCTCCATTCTCTCCTTCTCCAACCTTAAGGTTTGATGACTTCGCTTTTTTTCCTCCTGGCTGAAGCAGAAAGCTCTGCCCTCCTCTTTTTTCTTAATTTCTGTAAATTCTATCAATAAGATTGCCAGTCTGACCCCAGACCCCATTAATTTGACATAAAATTGAATACGGTTTGCATTGTCTTAAGAGTGCAGATATCATCCCCACATAGACCAAATATAAGTCTCTCACAGAACCCATGACAAACAGGGACGTATAAACCCATTGTAACCTTTTACACTCTATTTCCCCCTCCCCCTCCCCCTATACCAACAGTCTTGTGTAGTCCACATTGCATTTCCCTCGCCCTCCCCCAGTTTAAGATCAAAAGTCAAACTGAGTACTAAATCGCTCAGGCTTCTTCTCGTCGTAGGCTCAGGCATTGGTACATCAAGCCTAGGGAGAGAGACAGAAAAAAAAAAAAAGGGGGGGGAGAAGAGAAAAAGAAGGGGGGGGGGGAAGAAGGGAGGAGTAACCTCCTCTCGCTGCGACCAATCATTGTTACCATGACCATGCGAAAAAGAGGTGTAGAAGGGGCAAGACAAGACGGTCTCTTATAGCAAGGAAGTCCATCAGGCACGAAAAAGAAGAAGAGATGAAAGAAAACAACAGACCCCGATTTCGCTCCCTCTGTCGTCTTGTAAATGTGTAACCATCTCCGGTTATAGTCAAAGTCCAGGGGTGGACCAATACAGCAGTGTTAAACAGAAACCTAGGTTTTCTTCACTCTAAGTTGTTGCAAAAAAGAAATTACATTGAGACTCTTTCCCTTTCCAGTCAAGTGGGTTGTCTTATCATTTCCTATTCCATCTGGACGTCGGCTGACGCTGTTGTCTAGGAGACTGCAAATTGTCTTTGGAGCGCTGTGACAGTGAACCTGATCGCAGTGTGTATGCTCTTGATGAAACAGTACCACCTTCCAGTCCCCCCTCAAGTGTAGGGGTCTCTCCCACTACCCCAGAGCTGCTCAAACTCGACCCATGTCCTTCCAGCGTAGTACATCCTTTAGTAATTATCTTCATAGCTTCTACAGGGTCAGTGAAAGAGACCATGTCGCCCGCTGGAGTTCTAAATCGCAGGGTGGCCAGATAATTAAGCTGAAATCTGATGTTTTTCTTGAACAGTGTGGTACAGGCGTCACTGAATGCTCTTCTTCTCCTGGTAACCTCAACTGAATAGTCAGCAAATAGTAAGACTCTATGGCCCAAGATCAGGAGTGGGTGCTTTTTAGCCTTGTAGGCACGAAGGATCTCCTCTTTGTCTCTGTGATTGAGATATTTGGCAATGGCGTGCCTCGGTTTATCAGAGTCTCTATCACGTGCAGAGCCGTTATTTGTATTCGCTCCAGGAGCTTCTCTTGGGGGACCTATTCTGTGGGTGCGCTCGGTTCTGCACCTATGGGACAGGCCCAGTTCTTTAGGTAGCTCAACTTCAAAAACTTCAACGAGTTGGCCCGGTGGGATGGACTCAGGGAGGCCCACAATTTTAAGATTGCTGCAGGGAGTTTTGTTTTCAATATCTTCAAGTTTGTTCAAAGTATAGGATGACTGTTTCTGTAGATCATGCACCTGTTGTTCTAAGTCTAACGCTCTCTCCTCTGCAGCAGCAATCCTATCTTCAGCCTCCTGTAATTGTTGGTCATGGTGCTTGACTTTAGATTGTAATTCTTTTGTAGCTGCTGCTACCAGATCTGAGACTGCCTGCCTGAACTCTTCAGCTAAGTGGGACGCCATTTCCTTTGCCAGCAGCTTATAGTCTATCTGCTGCTGACCAGGTATATTCATATCTGGCCTTCCCTGCGGCCAGGCGTCCCACTGCCACTGGCTTTGTAGTGTGCCTTCTTTGTCCCTTTCTGCAGAATCTTCACTTGCTGGGTCCTCTGACCACTCTCCTCCCTCTGTTCCTTTCCCACTCCCCACATCTGCTGGAGCAGCCTGATTCAGCTTGCTCTCCGCCGCCATTATGCGCTTCCCGCGCTTTACCTCCGGTCCCTGCGCCGCCCCATCTGTCTCCGTTTCACCTCCCGGGTGACGTAGCGGTCCATAGTGGCCGGTGTGCTGGATCTTCCGCCACTCATTGCGGAAGGCTTAGACGTCCTGGGGCCTGGGGATTCCTGAAAATGGTGAGGAGGGCTCCGGAGCTCTTCTAAGTGTGACTGCACATGGCGGCGCCGGAACTGGAAGTCCTTCTGATTTGATCTTTCGCACCACTCTGGGTATGAGAGGCAGAGGGGGAAAGATGTAAGGGAGACAAAATTGCACCCAGGATTTGACTAGGGCATCTGCTCCCAGGGATTGCTGGTGGTGAGACTGGGTATTTTGGCGTTGAGTCATGATGCCATGAGATCTACGTCCGGAGTTCCCTACCGGTGGCATATCTGTTGAAACACCTCCGGATGTAGGGCTTACTCCCGACGCAATGCCCTGACGGCTGAGGAAGTCCGCCGCCCAATCGTCGACCCCTGGAATGTGCACTGCCAAAAGAACTGACAGGTTTGATTTGGCCCATCAGAGGATGGATGATTTTCGGAGGGAACATGAGAGGTCCATCTCTGCGGCAGAGCAACTGTGGGTCTGCGCCGACCGGGAGGTCGACCAGCCAAACGAGTTCCCAAATGAACGAAAGTGTGTTTGTTGGCGGTGGGCAAAGAGCCGCTTTGGTTTGTGCTGGGGGAGGTGCTCTTTCCTTCCATGGCATCCGACATAAGTTTATCCAATTTTGCGCCGAAAAGACGGCCACTAAGATAAGGAAGGCTCGTTAGGCATTTCTTAGAAGCAGAATATGCCCTCTACTCATGTAGCCAGAGATCTCGTCTAATTGTAATGGCGTTTGAAGCCACTACGGCCATGCAATTGGTCGTATCTAGGGATACGTGAGCTAGATACTCCCCTGCTACTGAAATTTGTGCCGTTAGATCCATCAGCTCTGGGTCAGGTTCTCTATTGAGCAGGGTGGCATGCAGATTACCTGCCCAAGTCATAATCACCTTACCTACCCAAACTGAGGCGAAGCAGGGGGATAATGATGAGCCTGTTGCCTCAAAGACAAGCGTGCCATTTGCTCCACCTGGCGGTCTGTGGCATCTTTAAGGGAGGAGCCATCATGGATAGAGAGAAGGGTCCTTACGGCTAGACGGGAAACCGGGGGGGTCTAACTGCGGAGAAAATGACCAGTCCTGGGTCAACACAGGTAAAAAGGGGTAGCGAGCTTATACAAAGTTATCCAAGGGCACCACAAATAAAGGTTGTGGGTCAGCCTGTATGTGTCAAAAACAATTACACTACAATGAGAAGAGCGACACACAATCCAGAGGCGATCACCAAGGTAAAGTGCAAAAATTATTTAAATTTTATTGGTACAAAAAATTTACACACACAATTTCATAGAATATTAAAACCAATGAAAAAAGGGGGTGTAGGAGAGCCCCTTATATCGAAAAATGGTTCCCCAAACCAAGCTGACACCTAAAATGATAATAACCATATCTGCAAATAGAAGGCAATGTAGATGGTCTTAAAAAGAAGAACCAGTATATAGTTACCGTATATACTCGTGTATAAGCCGACCCGTGTATAAGCCGACCCCCCTACTTTTGCCCCCAAAACCTGGGAAAACCTATTGACTCGTGTATAAGCCGAGGGTGGACTCCAGCACAGGTATACAGCCCCTAGCAGTGTGGTATACAGGCCCCCCAATGGTAGTATACCGCAGCCTCCCCAGTGGTAGTATACAGCAGCAGCCCCAGTGGTATATACAGCAGCAGCTCCAGTAGTTAGTATACAGCAGCCCCAGAGGTATATACAGCCCCAGTGGTAGTATACAGAATCCCCAGAGGTATATACAGCCCCAGTGGTAGTATACAGAATCCCCAGAGGTATATACAGCCCCAGTGGTAGTATACAGCATCCCCAGAGGTAGTATACAGCAGCCCCAGAGGTAGTATACAGCAGCCCCAAAGGTATATACAGCAGCCCCAGAGGTAGTATACAGCCCCAGTGGTAGTATACAGCAGCCCCAGAGGTAGTATACAGCAGCCCCAGAGGTATATACAGCCCCATTGGTAGTATACAGCAGCCCCAGAGGTATATACAGCCCCAGTGGTAGCATCCAGCAGCCCCAGAGGTATATACAGCCCCAGTGGTAGTATCCAGCAGCCCCAGAGGTATATACAGCCCCAGTGGTAGTATACAGCAGCCCCACAGGTATATACAGCCCCAGTGGTAGTATACAGCAGCCCCAGAGGTATATACAGCCCCACTGGTAGTATACAGCAGCCCCACAGGTATATACAGCCCCAATGGTAGTATACAGCAGCCCCAGAGGTATATACAGCCCCAGTGTAGTATACAGCAGCCCCACAGGTATATACAGCCCCAGTGGTAGTATACAGCAGCCCCACAGGTATATACAGCCCCAGTGGTAGTATACAGCAGCCCCAGAGGTATATACAGCCCCAGTGTAGTATACAGCAGCCCGACAGGTATATACAGCCCCAGTGGTAGTATACAGCAGCCCCACAGGTATATACAGCCCCAGTGGTAGTATACAGCAGCCCCACAGGTATATACAGCCCCAGTGGTAGTATACAGCAGTCCCAGAAGTATATACAGCCCCAGTGTAGTATACAGCAGCCCCACAAGTATATACAGCCCCAGTGGTAGTATACAGCAGCCCCACAGGTATATACAGCCCCAGTGTAGTATACAGCAGCCCCACAGGTATATACAGCCCCAGTGGTAGTATACAGCAGCCCCACAGGTATATACAGCCCCAGTGTAGTATCCAGCAGCCCCAGTGGTAGTATACAGGGCCCCAGAGGTATATACAGCCCCAGTGTAGTATCCAGCAGCCCCAGTGGTAGTATACAGGGCCCCAGAGGTATATACAGCCCCAGTGTAGTATCCAGCAGCCCCAGTGGTAGTATACAGCCCCCCCTCCTTATCATGTCCCCCCCAGGCTGCGGCAGCTCTCAAAATAACAAACACTTTATACATCACCTTCCGGCGCAGCTCCTCCGCTCCTCCGGTCCTCCGCTCCTCCGCTCGCCAGGTTCTTCTTCCTTGTTGTGCTGGCTTCTGTGACCGCGCGCAGGAAATGACGTCATCTCCTGCGTCCGGTCACATGACACCGGCACAACAAGGAAGAAGAAGCCGGCGAGCGGAGGAGCGGTGGACCGGAGGAGCGGAGGAGCTGCGCCGGAAGGTGATGTATAAAGTGTTTGTTATTTTGAGAGCTGCCGCAGCCTGGGGGACACATGATAAGGAGGGGGGGGGGCTGTTTAATACTACTGGGGGACCCATATTAAGGAGGGGGGCTGTGTAGTGCGATATGCACGGCATCCCCCCGCCGATGATGGACGGGGGGATGCCGTGCATATTCATTGCACTAATGAGGCGGCCCCACGTGACCGCCTGCGGTCCCCTCCTGCCTCCTCCAGCCCCCGGTCACAGCCCCCCCCCCCACAGCATACCGTATGACCCGTGTATAAGCCGAGGGGGGACTTTTCAGCCCAATTTTTGGGCTGAAAAACTCGGCTTATACACGAGTATATACGGTATACTAGAAAAGAAGGGAGATACAAGAGGCGCAGATTGTGCCCTATCAAACAGACACTATAGTTCTTATGTGGATTATAAGTGTATCCACTCACCTTTTATGGTTGTGAGACTCACAACCAGTTTAAAAGCATAAGGCAGCTGTTGCAGAACCTCCACCAACGCCACAAAACAACGGGAAATCAGAAGATAAAACTGGAATGGTATCCACGGTCCACGCTGCTGCTCTTTATCCAAGGAATCCACAAGAGGTTATTACCATCAAAAGTTCTTTATTTCATCATACCAACGCGTTTCGGTGCTGTCCCAGCACCTTCCTCAGGGCATGCCAGAACGCGTTGGTGTGATGAAATAAAGAACTTTTGATGGTAATAACCTCTTGTGGATTCCTTGGATAAAGAGCAGCAGCGCGGACCGTGGATACCATTCCAGTATATAGTTATAGACAGGTATATTATCACACATCAAGTAAGGGCCCATGCGGTGGTGACCAAGGGAATAGGAGATTCTACACAAAATAAAAAATCTTAATCTTAAAATAATGATCAATATTCAGCCATTCATGACATCTCCCCCTTTTTGATGACGCTATGAAAGAGAGATCTCTGAGCTGTCTGCCATGCGTCAATTGGGGTTCTCTCCTTCTACCTGGATCCCAGAGGACCTTCTTCGGTTCAGGTTCAGAGACAGATGTCTCTGCGGGGCCTTCCAGCACCTCAGGACTGTCATTTGCTGGTGTGAGAGTCTGAATCCCCTGGCTAGAGGTAGCCAGAAGGGGAGCGGAAGCCCCGACCTCACAGGAACCATCTTGGACCTGTTCTGGGTCGGCAGGTGGTCTGGTTATTTCTCTACAGGCTGAGGACCCTGAATGCAGTGCGGTGTCTGCATTCCCAGTACTTAGTCTGCGGGCGAGAGCACCTCGGAAGGCCATCTCCCCGGGAAATAACACCACTCTCTCAGTTGCCTGGCTGGCCAGCCACCCAGCTTTCCCATCACCCTGACAAGTCGGGGACTGGGACTGCCCCTTAACTTGACAGGCTGTTGGGACTGCCATTTCGCCTTTCTGACAGGAGAGGGGGTTTGCTCTTCCACCTTCCTGGCAGACCAAGCGTACCAGTCTCCCATCCGGACAAGCCAGGGATACCTCTTTCCCATGGTCCTGAACTTTAGGGAGGCCAGTTTTCCAATCAGTCGGATAAACAATGGGCCCAATCTCCCCATCGTCTAGGCCGACTGTGGGGTGCGGTCTTTCGCTACTCTGACAGGATATGGAGGCTGCTCCTCCATCACCCTGGCAGGTAGGGAACACAGCTTTCCCACCAACCGAACAGATTATGGGCTCTGTGTTCCCATCCTCGTGCCCAGTTGGAGAAAGCACATTTCCCTCTTCTCGTGATCCCTCGGGATCCCGGCTAAGGATGGAGCAGCTCGCACCCGCCATGTCACAGTCTGTTGTAACACTGGCAGGTGGCACGTAACCACCACTCTTGGGGTTACCATGCCCGCCTTCGTCTCCCTTAGCAACGAAGCTACTACCTGGACGGGACTCTCAGCGATGCCAGCTCGTGGCGTGGCATGACTAAGTCCTCCTCCACCATAAGGCCCATCACGATGTGATGCCTCAGGACAAGCACTCACCATGGGGCAGCTACCCACGTCCGTGTCACAGTCCGTCCTGACACTGGCACGCTGCATGAGGCCATGTTCCCCAGGGTCCTCATGCCTGCCACCATCTACCTTCGCAACCAATGTTGCACCAGGGAGGAAACCCTCGGCGATGCCAGCTCGTGGCGTGACATCACTGAGTTCTCCTCCACCACGAGGTCCATCACGCTGTGATGCCTCCTGATCAGCACTTGTCATGGAGCAGCTAGCACCCGCCATGTCATAGTCCGTCATGACCTTGGCAGGTGGCACACAACCACCGCTCTTGTGGTTGCCATGCCTGCCTCCATCTCCCATAATGCTGATTCCTGCCACATTCATGGGATTTCAGTAATACCACCCTGCGGTGTGATATGACTGAGGTCCCTAAGCCCATGATTTACTTTATTAACAGGCAACACATTGACATTTCCCTGTTCTGCATCAACATCGTCATCAACATCATCATCAACATTATTACCATTCCCATTATCAACATTGACCTTTCCCTGCACATCATCAACATTGACATTTCTTGGCACATCATCAACATTGACATTACCTTTCACGTTATCAACATTGACATTACCCTTCACGTTTTCCACATGGACATTACCTGACGTGTCATACCTGGGAGGATTATCAGGAACATAATGTGCAACCAACCGCCCCAAATCTATTCCCAATAACACATTGGCGGGGAGATTCTTGGTTACCCCAACCTCCCTCCACCCTCTTCCCACACCCCAGTCCAGATAAACTCAGGCCATGGGCAAATATCGGCGCTCACCCCCGATACTGGTGACAGTCAGTGTCTTTCCAGGGATAAGTTCATGATGATACACGTATTCGGGGCGGATGAGAGTTCGTTCTGCACCAGAGTCCCTGAGCCCCACAGTGATGGTGTTACCCACCGTGACAGACTGCAAGTTCTCCCTGGAGCTCCCACCCGTACCACCCACCAAATAAATAGCAGCACTAGGCCCTGGGGCCTCAGATGAGGGGCTCTTCTTCTGCCTCTCCGGACACGTGGCACTCACATGTCCCGGTTGTCCACAGGTAAAGCACTTACGTGCATCAGCTGTCAGCCAAGTGCTGGCAGCTGGGACAGGACCTCCGGAAGGTCGGCTGGCAGGGGCAGGGATGGTGGTCATCGGCTTACCCCCTTTCCCGTTGGTGATGATCGGCTTTCGTCCCTCTGGTCTCCGGTTGGCCTCGTAGGTGTCTGCAATCTGCGCTGCTTTGTTCGCATCTGGTGGCTCCCGATCCATCACGAACTGTCGCACCTCAGTGGGGCAAAGATGCAGGAACTGGTCTTTCACCATCAGATCCTTTAGCTGTTCAAGGGTGGTCACTGACAGTCCTTGAATCCACTGCTCGAAGTTGGTTCTGAGCCCGTGGACCACATCACTATAGCTGTCGTGTGGTCCACGCTGGAGGTTCCGGAACTTTCTGCGGTACACCTCCGGGGTCAGCTGGAACCTCTGGATTAGAGCCTTCTTGATGGCCTCATAGTTCCCATCTAGTTCTCGAGGGAAAGCCACATACGCCTCTAGCGCTTTTTCTCTCAGCGCTGCAATGAGGTACGGGGCATACTGGTCACCTGGCAGCTGGTACTGTAAGCACGCCTTTTCAAACCCCCTCAGGAAAACGTCCAGGTCACCTTTGTCATCCAGCACAGGGAAATGCTTTGGACGGGGCTTGAAGGTGGTTGAACTGGTCGATTCAGAGTTCAATGGGGTAGATGACTGCCTTTCCAGCTGGGCCATCCGCAGGTCGTGGTCTCTCTGAGCTTGGGCCTCAGCCCGTCGCTCTGCAGCCTCTCGCTCGGCTCACCGCTCTGCTCTTGCAGCCTTTTGGTATTGCTGAATGAGCTGCAGGCGTCCTTGGGAATCCTCAGCGGGATAGTGCTGTAAGGCCAGTTGCAGATAGGGGTCCATGCTGACCTGGTCGCTGACGCAGCGTGCGTCTACAGGTGGGACCCCTGCAGGAACACCTTCTAGGACTTGGCTTACATCCACAGGTACGGCCTCAGCAGCAACACCGTCCATGCTCTGACTGACCTCTGCAGCCGGACGCTGTGCATTAGCACTGACATGGCTTTGGCTGGCCTCTCTATTCACTGGGCTCTGGTGACGGGCTTGCTCTGCTTCAAGTCGTGCCAGCTCTGCAGCCATTTGGTCTCTGGTTTTGCCCCTAGGGTCAAGGCCGTTGGCCGTACATATTCCAATTAGAACGTCCTTTTTCATCTGGGCGTAACCGAGCTCTCCAATCAAGACCATGGTTTCCAAATCAAAAGATAGAATAGAAAAACAAAGAGGGGGGGAGGGGTAACTGCTACACATACAGTATTGTCTCAGATCTAATAACCACTGAGTTCGATCTTCAAAACTTTTGTGCAGAGTTCTTGTAAGAACTGTGCAAGTTTTTAGTGAGAGGAATGATTGCTCAAACCAGATCACTAATGTCCTATGATCCCACCGCTCTGCCACCAATTGTCACGATTACCTTAGTCAGGACCTGCAGCTCTCTGGCACCCCCTTAGCCTTCTGGCCAAATCCGGTACTGCCAGAGGATAAGAAAGGAGCCCAGCTGCTCTAATTTATGTTGTCTATTGCGGCACGTGATGTGACAGGATGTATATATACCACCAGTTCCTGCTAGGAACATATATATACCTCGATCCAGTCACCCTCAGGCCCACAATATCACATAAATACAAAACGTATGCTGCCACCACCGATCTTTAAGGTAGACCGGGTACCTGTACGATAGCGTAAAAAGAGCAGGGAGGTCGTGAGAGCTCGTTCATAGGACAAGGAGATCGAGACTAGTAAATTATAATATTTTACTCCACAAAATATGGGCAGTGATTATATATAAAAGATTTACAAGATATTACATAGGAGACAGTTTACATGTATGAATAAACAGTTAAAACAAAAGGAATAAAGTAAGAAAGTTCAGACCTAGTCACGCATGGTAAACTTGGTTCCTTGGAGGAGGCCTCTCTCCTGGAAGATGAGATTCTGTCGTACAGCTGGTCTTGACTGTCAAGCCTCTGGAGCAGAATCACCCAAAAATGTCCTCTTTGCTTTTATTAAACCAGGGGGATCTGTGACCCCCCCCCCCCCTCTGCAGAGGACCATCCCAGCGGGGAGGGATCACTCTGAGACTTCCTCTCTCACCAGGCTTAGTAAATCCCCATCCTTCATATCTGGGGATGGGGTGGGCTCACAGACATAATATATGACTCATATTTCAGGTCAGGTGATTCTGAGAAGTTTGATACCAAATATGACCTGCTTGTCATATTTAGAATGGCAGCAATCCATTCCCAGGTTCCAGAATGTGGTATGACTGTACAAACCACATCATTGAATGCGCAACACGATAAGTAATCTAAAAATATGCATTATGTGTTTGTGGCATGATAAGATCTTCTTCAATTCGATTTTGAAAACACTAAGTTTAGACAAAGGATTTTCTTTAGCAGAGACAAAACTGGTTTAGACCTGTGTCCATCTCTGCTCTCCTGAAAGGTATTTATTGGGGTCGTAAAAGCTTGGCTGGGGGGATGCATGCAGAGGATCTCTGTAAGCTGCACACAAACCAACAAAAGGGATGGGAGGTGGGGGAACTAGATGTGGCTGACTCTTCAGTATCTTAAAATCATGATCAATATTCAGCCATTCATGACACCTTTGGTTTTAATAAAGCCTTAAAAGTATTCAGTTGTCCGGTTCTCTGTCATCCTGGTATCGGCATCCGCAATAGCTGCGGTCCAGTGGGTCCACACTTCAGGGTACGCCCTAGGGCGTGACAAGAAGCTTGCAAAGGGTAGAGCTTGTGAGCCACAAAAATCCAGAGAATTGTACACCACCTAAGAGTATAAAAGGTAAGAGCTGCTGAGGGTGAGAGGAAGAAGGGGGGAATTTACACTTACAGTGTGTCACACACAAGCGATATTGTTCCACTTGTAAGGAAAATGTTTGCAAAGAACATTCTTCAGACAAAATAACATGTCAGAATTGTTTGGAAGACTAATATAATAGAAAAGAAAGGTAGAATACAAATGTAACCAACTAATTTGCTGTAGATTTCTATGCATTATTGTGTGTGTTTTCATATCTTTGTGTGAAATTTGGAAAAAAAAAAGATTTTTTGGTGTTTTCTGTGAAAAATTATAATTAAAATTTTGTCCACTATTCATATTTTATTTAGCAATTTTGAAATAAAACTTGTGAAAGTTATTTAAGTGTGTTTTTCTAAAAGGCCCCCAATACGTTAATATGCATATATTTAATGTCATGCGTTCTAGGGTTAAACCACAGTCAAATATCAGGCAGTATGAAAGGTACAACCTGCCATCAGTACCACGCCGTGTTCAGAGATGTATATTAGGATCAAGAAGCCTGGAAAACTAACAGTCAGTCAACCCGTGTAGCATCCAACGCACCCTGGCACTTGTCTCAGAGGGTCACTTAGTCGGGGTCCCAGCTGTTCCCTACGTGTTTCGTCGCTACAGAAAGCGACTTCATCAGGGGTACAATGTGTGTGTAACCTCACCGTTATATGTCGTAAGTATCTTACCCAATTATCAGTATCAGCTGTATATCAGCTGCGTTGTGGCCTCGCCGCATCCATTCCGGCGTCCGAGCACCGGATATGCGTCACCGGAACTAAAAATCCATGACCCTCATTTCCGGGTCAGACCGCGGCGCACTAGTGCGCACGCGCAAGAGGAGTAAGCGGCTAGAGTGAGTGCACAAATATGGCGGCGGGCAGAATAGCACTCGTCGGAACATTCAGGCAGAAGAGTGGACTTGAGAAATGCAATAGGATTGCCCATAAATCATTATAATAAGAAGGTGACTGACGAGTAATAAAGGTGTATAATAAATTATAAATAGATTAGGCATCAAGAAGGAGACAGTAAAGAAAATTTAAAACGGGGCAAAGAAATAAATGGTTTCTATTGTTATTCTGCCACCGATATATGTGGTGAGATGTGTCTGAGGGATGTGATCACGATCTCTATATAAACAATGGCGGATAGCATTATTCACTAATCGATGCTCCTAGTTCTTATCAGCTACGTGGATGTCTGGAAGGATGATGCAGTGATAAGTTAACAGTCTTTATTTACAATACCTTGAATAGATGATGCCAGGGAAGATGAAGGGATGAAGATGAGGTAGGAGTTAGCACTGTAGATTAGAGCTGTTATAGATGCACCAGATTACAGGTAACAAGAGAATCCTTCCTCCAGTCCTGAAGCATGAGGTTAGAATGGTAGAGAAAGACAAAGCAGGAAGAGAAGCATTCCCAAGGAGGAGTTACAGAAAGAAAAGAATTATGGGAAGTACGACATACAGTGAAATGCACAATGACCAGTAGATGGCAGCAAAGGATAGCAGATGCATAGATTATGCAATTAAAGCACAACATTACAAATGTCCATGTATGGCTAAAAAGTCAATAGATAAACTGGGAACAGCACACTCACCGTTTGAAATCCTTGGACTTCACTAAATAAACAGTTCCGAATTTGGGGTATATACCTGGAATGCGCGAAGGAATACCTCAACCTGTAAGATAAAAGAAACAATGTATGCATGCAACAATAACCAAAAATAGAACGAGGTAGACGAATGTCTCTAACAAGTTCCTGAAGTAGTCCAAAGGATAACCCATCTTCGGATTGGAGAAGCCGCGCTAGGCCAAACTGTCTCCAACCCAATTGTAATCCAAAGGCTAAGTTACTTGGAAGAGTTCCTTTGGTTGGACGGATATTCTGCTGCACATTGCGTATCACAAACAGTTCACATGAAGCAATGTCTTCTGCAGAGAGAGGCTTATGGCAGATGTGCCAACCACGGCAATCAGTGTTACCGTCCTTATTGCGATAGCATTGTACGATGTGGACTAACCTTGCAATGGCGCAAACCAACCTTGTCCATCTTGAGAACCGCTCAAATCGCCCACAGTCCAAGCCAACCATCTCCTTGGATTTGGTGATGAAGGTGTTGACATCAGGATGAATCTCTGGGTCGACATCTGGATCCTGAATGCTGAAGTTGTCTTCAACAGCGGTCTCTTCGCACTGGTTGTGAAGGAACTTTGGTCCAGTTAACCAACAAGAGTTTGCGAAAGTACCAACAGACACTGGTCTGGTAGCAAGGTCCGCAGGGTTCAGATGGGATGGAATGTGCTGCCATTGCTGCGGTTTAGAGGATCTCCTTATCCTTTCAACGTGGTTACTGACGTAGACATAAAAGCGTTTCGTCTGGTTGTATATATTGCCCAGAACTACCTTACTGTCTGTGTAGAATCTTGTGTCGTCCACGTGAATAGCCAGTTTGCTTTGTATGAAGTCTGCAATTTCTACGGCTAGTACAGCCCCACAGAGCTTGAGTCTGTATGGTGTGCTCGGGTTTAGGTGCTAGTTTGGCCTTCCCAAACAGAAATCCAACATGGGCTTCATCATTAGAGTCCGTAACCTTCAAATAAGCAACGGCTGCAATAGCTTCAGTGGAGGCATCAGCAATTACATGAATCTCTTTCCTACGACTCGTAGAAAGGGATGTCGGGATGTAACAACGTGGTATGTCGACCTTATCCAAGGCACAAAGAGATTCTCTTCACAACTTCCACCTTAACTGTTTGTCCGCAGGGAGTAGTACATCCCAGTCCTTGAAGGATTCTGAGAGTTGTCTCAGCAGAAGCTTGCCTTGTATAGTCAGGGGTGCGACAAATCCAAGTGGATCATATAGACCAGGGGTCTCAAACACGCGGCCCCCGGGCCGCATGCGGCCCGCCAGGCTGGTTGATGCGGCCCGGGGACACATGGCCCGGGAACACACTGTGCAGCCCTCTATTAGCGGCCGCTGGCTGCACTTTCACTTTGCTCCCGCCGGCGGCTGCACTTTTGTACTTCCCTCGCATGCAGCCGCACTGTTGCAATGCCCCCACCGGCGGCCTCACGCGCACCTTCACTTAGCCCCCGCCGCCTCCGGCCACAGTGCTTCTGCCGCCGGCCTCATTTCTGCATTGGAGACGCCGCCTTTGATTGCTTCTCCCTGACCACCGCCAGGGAGAAGCAATCGATGGCTGAGTTCATCCCTAGCTCAGCAGCGGTGACGTCAGCTGCTTTGCCGGCAGGTGCAGCCGAGGGCACAAGACAGAGCATAGGCCAGGTCAGAACGTGTGTGTGTGTGTGTGTGTATGTGTGTGTGTGTGTGTATATGTATGTATGTATGTGTGTGTGTGTGTGTGTTTGATGATGATGGCAGTGTGTGACTAATGATGGCTGTGTATGTGTGCGTGTGACTGATGATCATGGCTGTGTATGTGTGCGTGTGACTGATGATCATGGCTGTGTATGTGTGCGTGTGACTGATGATCATGGCTGTGTATGTGTGCGTGTGACTGAGGATGATCATGGCTGTGTATGGCTAGGGTCACATTTCCGTTTTTGTAACTAAATCCTGATCCGGTTTTGAGCTTTAAAAAAGCTCAAAACCGGACCAGGAAACGCTCCTCATAGGAGCCTATGCAAAACACCGGATGGCTTCACAAGCCATCCGGTGGCCGGATCCGGCACTGCTGCCTGCGTTTAAAATCATGCAGGCAGCAGTTTTCGCAGCGTTTCTGGGACCGCACTGCGGTCACCGGATGGCTCAGGATGTGTAATCCTGAGCCATCCGGTAACTGCCGAGGTTGCGGATCCCGGCTATTGGCGGGATCCGCAACCTTAATAAAGAGTTAAATTGTTGATCTCAATGACTTGTTAAGGTCTGTAGGGGGGCTTAGACCCCCCTACAGACCGGCCGACCACTTATACAGTGTTCTTGTACAATTTGTCAATGGGCACGGGCTCTTCGGAGCCCGTGCATGTAAACCAAAGGTGCCCCCCCCCCGTATCACTATACAGGGGTGCATACACCCCTGTATTACAATGATGCATTAATCATGTGTAGTCCAAAAAGGATTTGATTACTCGCAATGTAAGTTCATACTTACATGCTGTTGTAGGCAGAGTCCAGCGAAATCCATAGGCGGGGCTGTGTGCAGCAGCCTCCGCCCGCTCCATGTTGATGGCCGCCCCCTCTGGCCGTAATCCACTGTTGTGAGGGCGGATACGTCGTTAAAGGGGCGTGGCTAACCTCGGCACATAGTTAGCCACGCCCCTTTAACGACGTATCCGCCCTCACAACAGTGGATTACGGCCAGAGGGGGCGGCCATCAACATGGAGCGGGCGGAGGCTGCTGCACACAGCCCCGCCTATGGATTTCGCTGGACTCTGCCTACAACAGCATGTAAGTATGAACTTACATTGCGAGTAATCAAATCCTTTTTGGACTACACATCATTAATGCATCATTGTAATACAGGGGTGTATGCACCCTGTATAGTGATACGGGGGGGGGGGGGGAGGGCACTTTGCTCCGAAGAGCCCGTGCCCATTGACAAATTGTACAAGAACACTGTATAAGTGGTCGGCCGGTCTGTAGGGGGGTCTAAGCCCCCCTACAGACCTTAACAAGTCATTGAGATCAACAATTTAACTCTTTATTAAGGTTGCGGATCCCGCCAATAGCCGGGATCCGCAACCTCGGCAGTTACCGGATGGCTCAGGATTACACATCCTGAGCCATCCGGTGACCGCAGTGCGGGATTCAGCACACATTTTTGAAAAAAATGTGTGTGCCCGCCATTGCGTTCACCGCATCCGGATCCGGATGCGGTGAATGCAATTTAGGTTTTCAATGTGACCCTACCCTATGTGTGCGTGTGACTGAGGATGATCATGGCTGTGTATGTGTGCGTGTGACTGAGGATCATGGCTGTGTATGTGTGCATGTGACTGAGGATGATCATGGCTGTGTATGTGTGCGTGTGACTGGAGATCATGGCTGTGTATGTGTGCGTGTGACAGATGATCATGGCTGTGTATGTGTGCGTGTGACTGAGGATGATCATGGCTGTGTATGTGTGCATGTGACAGATGATCATGGCTGTGTATGCGTGCATGTGACAGGATGATTATGGCTGTGTATGCGTGCGTGTGACAGGATGATCATGGCTGTATATGTGTGCGTGTGACAGGATGATCATGGCTGTGTATGCGTGCATGTGACAGGATGATCATGGCTGTATATGTGTGCGTGTGACTGAGGATGATCATGGCTGTGTATGCGTGCGTGTGACAGGATGATCATGGCTGTGTATGCGTGCATGTGACAGGATGATCATGGCTGTGTATGCGTGCATGTGACAGGATGATCATGGCTGTGTATGCGTGCGTGTGACAGGATGATCATGGCTGTATATGTGTGCGTGTGACTGAGGATGATCATGGCTGTGTATGTGTGCGTGTGACTGAGGATGATCATGGCTGTGTATGTGTGCATGTGACAGATGATCATGGCTGTGTATGTGTGCGTGTGACTGAGGATGATCATGGCTGTGTATGTGTGCATGTGACAGATGATCATGGCTGTGTATGTGTGCGTGTGACTGAGGATGATCATGGCTGTGTATGTGTGCGTATGACTGAGGATGATCATGGCTGTGTATGTGTGCATGTGACAGATGATCATGGCTGTGTATGCTTGCATGTGACAGGATGATCATGGCTGTGTATGCGTGCGTGTGACAGGATGATCATGGCTGTATATGTGTGCGTGTGACAGGATGATCATGGCTGTGTATGCGTGCATGTGACAGGATGATCATGGCTGTATATGTGTGCGTGTGACTGAGGATGATCATGGCTGTGTATGTGTGCGTGTGACAGGATGATCATGGCTGTGTATGCGTGCATGTGACAGGATGATCATGGCTGTGTATGCGTGCATGTGACAGCATGATCATGGCTGTGTATGCGTGCGTGTGACAGGATGATCATGGCTGTATATGTGTGCGTGTGACTGAGGATGATCATGGCTGTGTATGTGTGCGTGTGACTGAGGATGATCATGGCTGTGTATGTGTGCATGTGACTGAGGATGATCATGGCTGTGTATGTGTGCATGTGACTGATGATGATCATGGCTGTGTGTGTTTGACTGATGATCATGGCTGTGTATGTGTGCGTGTGACTGAGGATGATCATGGCTGTGTATGTGTGCGTGTGACTGAGGATGATCATGGCTGTGTATGTGTGCATGTGACTGATGATGATCATGGCTGTGTATGTGTGCATGTGACTGATGATGATCATGGCTGTGTGTGTTTGACTGATGATCATGGCTGTGTATGTGTGCGTGTGACTGATGATGATCATGGCTGTGTATGTGTGTGTGTGTTTGTGTGAATGATGATGATGGCTGTGTGTGTGTGAATGATGATCATGGCTGTGCATGTCTGTGACTGGTGATGGTGATGCCAGTGGTGGCTGTGTGTGAGTGATGATGATAATTAGCGGCGGTGATGGCTGTGTGTGACTGATGATGATGATGGCAGCAGTGGTGGCTGTGTGTGACTGATGATGATGATGGTTGCGGTAGTGGTTGTGTGTGACTGATGATGATGATGGTTGCGGTAGTGGTTGTGTGTGACTGATGATGATGATGGCAGCAGAGGTGGCTGTGTGTGACTGATGATGGTGGCGGTAGTGGTTGTGTGTGACTGATGATGATGATTGCGGCTGTGGTGGCTGTGGTGATGATGGTAGTAGGTTGTGTGTGACTGATGATGATGATTGTGGCGGTGGTTGCTGTGTGTTACTGATGATGATCGTGGTGGTGGCTGTGTGATACTGATGGTAATGATGGCGGTGGTGGCTTTGTGTGACTGATGATGATGATGATGGTGATGGTGGCTGTGTGTTACTGATGATGATCGTGGTGGTGGCTGTGTGTGATTGATGATGATCGTGGTGGTGTTGACTGATTATGATGATGGCGGTGGTGACTGTGTGTGACTGATGATGACGGCGGTGGTAGCTGTGTGTGTATGATGATGGTGGTGGCTGTGTGTGTGTATGATGATGGTGGCTGTGTGTGCTTGTATGATGATGGTGCCTGTGTGTGTATGATGATGATAAATGATTTTGATGATGATGGTGACTGAAAGCACCTTCCTCCCACCCACCTCAGCACCTTCCTCCCACCCACCTCAGCACCCTCTCGCCCACCGACCTCAGTCTTCCGACTGCTGCAGGTGGCCTGAGGGTGTCTCAGAATCCCACCCTGTCACTGCTGTGGAGGGCAAGCGAGGCCCTGAGAGCAGTGAGGAGTTGCTACCGGATGTCATCAGGGGAAGATCCCGCGGCGGAGGACCAGGCAGCTCATCACTGGCGCCGGTATGGTACTGTAATTTAAGTGGCAATTACCGGGCCCAGCAGGGGCACAGCAGCACAGACAGTGAGGCAGGGTCCAGGCACTGAGGGTGTGCACTGGGCTGTGCGCTGTGGGCGCTGTGGGCGCTGTGCTCACAGTCCCATGGGCTCTGTGACCAGGATGGGGGCATTACTACAAGAAGAGGAGCAGGATGGGAACATTAGTACAAGAAGAGGACCAGGATGGGGACATTATTACAAGAAGAGGACCAGGATGGGAACATTAGTACAAGAAGAGGACCAGGATGGGGACATTAGTACAAGAAGAGGGTCAGAATGGTTGACATTAATATACGATGGGGACCAGTATGGGGACATTACTACAAGAAGAGGACCAGGATGGATGACATTAATATTCGATGGGGACAGTCCTACAAGAAGGGGACCAGGATGGGGACATTCCTACATAAAGGAGATTAGGGTGGGGACATTCCTACATAAAGGAGATTAGGGTGGGGACATTCCTACAAGAAGATCAGGATTTGTACTTTACTACATTGAGCAAAAAATTCTGGTGTTGCTAAAATGTCACTTAGTGCTACAATGAATGCGGCCCCCCTATATAAATTTTTTTCTATGTGCGGCCCACCAGCCCAGCCGAGTTTGAGACCCCTGATATAGACTGTTCACCACCGACAGAACCCCACGCTTAGTAAATGGTTTTTCGGCACCATTAACCTGAAGGAGTTCCCACCTCAGGCCCAGACTTCTTTGTATTGGTGGATTGTCTGAGCCTAGGTTCAAGTCCCTGAATTCTGTGGCATGATCATTAGGGTGAAAGGCCTTCATGACGACAGCACTATTGGAGGCAATTTTATGCAACCTTAAATGAGCTTTAGACAGCAAACCTTGTGTCCGTTTAAGCAGATCTATGGCTTCTTCCGTTGTGGGCAGGGATTTAAGTCGTCGTCCACATAGAAGTCTTTTTCAACGAACTGTTGGGCATCCTTCCCGAACTCTGCTTCGCCATCGGAAGCAGTCCTACGTAGGCCGAATGTAGCGACTGCGGGAGAAGGACTGTTTCCGAACACATGCACCTTCATGCATTATTCGACCATTTCCTTGTTGGTGTCGTTGTCTCGGTACCATAGGAAACGGAGATAATTTCTGTGGTCTTGTCGTACGATGAAACAATGGAACATTTTTTCGATGTCAGCGGTAATGGCGACCGGTTCCTTCCTGAATCTCATGAGCACTCCCACTAGGTTATTAGTCAGGTTGCGACCAGTGAGGAGAACATCATTCAGGGACACACCGTCGTGTTTGGTGCTTGAATCAAACACCACTCTGATTTGTTTCGGCTTTCTTGGATATTATACTCCCAAGGAAGGTAGATACCAGCATTCTTCATCAGCTTGCAATGGTGGAGCTGGCTCTGCATGGTCATTGCGAAATATTTTGTCCATAAAGGCTATGAAATGTTCCTTCATTTCGGGCTTGTTCTTTAATGCTCTCTGCAATGAGATGAACCTAGAGAAGGCCTATTCTCGATTGTTAGGAAGCTTGGTCCTTGTAGTCTTGAAGGGTAAGGGAGCAACCCAGCGTCCAGATTCATTTTTGAAGAATCCAGTGTCAATTATTTTAAGAAACTCCTTGTCTTCTATGGATAAGGCAACCTTGTTGTCGTCCTTTGATGTGTGAAACACTCTCCTCCCTAAGCCGTCGCTGTAGGGGGTGGGAATGATGTCAGGTTCCTGGATGCAATCTGAGAACCTTTCTTTTATTTCGTAGTGATGAGGGCATGGCGTAAAGTGAGTTGCGCGACCATTTTGGAGCACATACGTTTTGCAGGCGTTTACTTCGGATGCCTCGTGACTTCTTTCCAGACATACGTCGCCCACGATTACCCAGCCTTGATCGAGTCTTTGGGCATATGGAGCATCATCTGGGCCGTTGCATTGTTGGGGCACCTTGTGGACCTTCAGAATGTCCCTTCCGAGTAGGATTAGGATTTCAGCATTCGTGTCCAAAGGAGGAATTTCATTAGCTAGGTGCCTCAAGTGACGATGATGAAGGGCGGCTTCCGGAGTGGAAATCTCCTCCCTGTTATCAGGTATCTGGTCACATTCAATTAGGGTTGGCAAGGGTATATGCACGTTTCCTTTGACTGAAGAGATTATGTACCCAGAGGCTCTCCTACCAGAAGTCTCGACCCGACCAGAGCAGGTATTGAGGGCATATGGGGTCGTTTGTCCCTTTATGTTGAAGATCTCAAAGAGTTTGGGCCTTGCTAGAGACCGGTTACTTTGTTCATCTATTATGGCATACATTTTGGAGGCCTTGTCGGAACCAGACATACCTTGGCACAGCATTTAGGTCTAGTCTCTTTTCCACAAACCTGAAAGCATGAGGAGGTAACGGCAGTTGCAATTGGGTTAGGACCCTGTGGCTCCCCGCCATGCTTTTGACCAGGGTCGGATGTGGAAGGTTGTGGGTTGTGTGGAGCTGGCGTGGGATGCATAGACACAACGTGTTTGTCACTACTGCATTCAGTGCACTTAATGACGGCCTTGCAGTCCTTAGCATGGTGGTCTGAAGAGGCGCAACACTTATAACAAATCCCAAGCTCCTTGAGGGTATCTTTACGCTCCTGCAAAGTCTTTACCCTGAATCCACGGCATTCCTTTAGTGGGTGAGGCCTTTTGTGGATAGGGCACATACGGTTATTGTCCATAACTGTAGGAGTAACATAATTTGTTTTAGTGGAGGCTGGATCAATAGGTAGAACGTCGGTCTTTCTCACAGACACTGTGTTCCTTGACTCTCTTTGTTTGGCGTTGTTGTCATACCTTGTAGAAGATGATGATGCTGGTGGAGTAGGTTCAGTGAAGTCGAAGCTGGGGTCGTTCTTCTTCCGAGCTTGGTCACTGATGAATCTGGAAAAATGCGAAAAGGGGGGAAAGGACACATTATGATGCCTTTTATACCGTGAGACATGGTTTGCCCATTTATCTTGCATGCCGTGTGGTAACTTGGACACTATTGGATTAACACCATGAGCAGTATCTAGGTAGCGCAGTCCTGAAAGACGTGGGTCTAATTTTGCCAATTCTATTTCCTTTAGCAGGTCGCTCAGATCTTGAAGTTTTCTACTGTCCTTATTGTTATCCTTGGGAAGGTTTGCAGTCTCTTGAATAAGGCACATTCTATGGCTTCTGAGCTGCCGTAGGTTTCTTCCAGTCTCTCCCAGGCTGCAATAAGGCCTGCATCTGAATAGTGACATGAACTGCCCTTATTGTCTTGATGCGCTCTGCTAATTCGGGGCCTAACCAGTTAACAAGCAAATACAGTTGTTCCTTCACCAGTTAGGTTAAGATCTTGGATCACTGCTTGAAAGGTCGATTTCCAGGCTCTATAATTCTCGGCACGATCATCAAACTTAGAGAGACTAATGTTTATTAACTCCCGGCGAATCATGTATCTGGCGAAGTCAGACATGTCCGATCTCCCGGCCATTGCTGCAGGATGAACTTGTGATATCCGTGAGGGATGTAAGTTCTCTGGTTTATATGACTGCGACAAATCAGGACGAAATGATGCGACATAAGGGTTAAGCTGCGGTTTAGTCTCTTTTGGGTCCGCTGACTGCAGCCTAAATCGTGAATTAGTGCCGGAAGTTACCCTACCAGCAGTAGGTGGCGACATCTCTTGGCTTGTCGGTGCATCCGTGTTAGAAAACGGAGGTGGTGCTGGTGCAGATGTTAAATGTCTTAGCATGTAGTCAGTAGTGCGTTCAACTGAGTCCTCCATTTCTCCTGGAATAAGATAGTCCGAAATATGATCTTGTCCCAGTGCTTGTTCAAGGACCTTCAGTTTAGCAAGGGCTGTTGCTTCTTCCTTTTCTGCTTGGAGTATTTTTAATTTCCTTTGAGCTTCCATCTCATTTTTCTGAGTTTCTAGTTCCACTTCAGCCTCCTTCTTAGCAAAGGAGCTTTTTACTCTAGCTTCCTCTGCAGCCACACAGATCTCCAGTAACTTGTCGGACAATATCGACTTCCTGGACTGAGATGATCTGGAAGACCGAGACGTGATTTTGGTCGACGTTGTACGATATGACCTAGCCTCTTGGAGGTAAGCGATGCGGAGCTCTGCCTTATCCTGAGCGTCTCGCACTAATGAGGCCCTATCTTGGAGGAGAGCTTCCCTTTCATCTTGTTCTGCTGGGTCATTTTCCATGTCATAGGTACTCAAGAACGTGACGTACTTTGCAGACAGTCTCTGGTAGCGATCATAGGTGGCAGATAAACGATTCAATGTGGCGGTTAACTTTGCGGCGTCACTGTTAGAGCGTGGAAGAGCTGCTAAATAGTGATTGACTTTGCCCCATAAATGTTCTAGGTTATCATGGAACTCGTCTCTAGTGGTTTCAAGGTTCTCTCTGACCTTTTGTGTCGGCTTGGTTACACGTTTGGATCGTACGTCCTGCTCTGCAGTAAGTGTGGACTCTGCTACTGCAGCATCCTGCTCTGCAGTAAGTGTGGACTCTGCTCCTGCAGCATCATGGTGCGCTTCACTTGCCAATGGGTCAGCGGTGCTTTTCGTGGACATGCTTTAGCTGGGATGGCGGGCGGTGAAGACTTGCCTGGTCCTTGCGCCCCAATGCGCATGTCGGTCCTCCTTCGTCAGGGAAGGACCAGGGTTATAGGACGCCACACCAGACTCTCCCCTGCCATACTTAAGGTATATCTTACTAATTGACACACACAACATCTTATAGTGAATGTGAAGCTATTAATGGACTGCAGTGGTATAGCTGTGTATACTGAGCAGAACGGTGGTGTAAGCTACAAGTTACACCCTTGTTGATTGCTCTTGAACTATAATGTTCAGTGTCATGAGGCAATGGATTGCATAGGCACAACAGTGCACATTGTGCAGCATGGAGGTATAAGCTACAAACTATATAATTTGATTAATGCTACCAGGTTATAACATTAGGTTGTATGTGGCAATAAATAGATAATTACCATCCAAGCTGGGTACTTGGTACTTTATACATTCAAAGACCTACCCACTGTTTTTTTTATATATTGCAATTCTATACATATAGTTTATAGCTATACCCATGCAGTTGATGCTTCACTATATTAATGTAAAGAGTATACTTTGGCCATATGAGAGGGGGGAAACATCACCCATAGTGTATAACACGAAGTATGGGAAGGTCTGGTCTGTCATATGAGTGAGCATGTCACTTACACCTGATATCCTTGAGCGTGTTGATGTATCATTTACACTCAAGGAGAATGTAGTTATGGATAGTAATAATGTCTTTAATAATGTTCCATAATATTTGATGTATACAATATCAGTGACCCCTGCCATATTATGTATATAGTCCAAATACCCTGTCACCATGTCTGTATAGCACATTGCACTTTATACTGCACTTTAATAAAGATGAAATCAATACTATTCATGAGTTGTGTCGCGCAAGGACCAGGGTTATAGGACGCCACACCAGACTCTCCCCTGCCATACTTAAGGTATATCTTACTAATTGACACACACAACATCTTATAGTGAATGTGAAGCTATTAATGGACTGCAGTGGTATAGCTGTGTATACTGAGCAGAACGGTGGTGTAAGCTACAAGTTACACCCTTGTTGATTGCTCTTGAACTATAATGTTCAGTGTCATGAGGCAATGGATTGCATAGGCACAACAGTGCACATTGTGCAGCATGGAGGTATAAGCTACAAACTATATAATTTGATTAATGCTACCAGGTTATAACATTAGGTTGTATGTGGCAATAAATAGATAATTACCATCCAAGCTGGGTACTTGGTACTTTATACATTCAAAGACCTACCCACTGTTTTTTATATATTGCAATTCTATACATATAGTTTATAGCTATACCCATGCAGTTGATGCTTCACTATATTAATGTAAAGAGTATACTTTGGCCATATGAGAGGGGGGAAACATCACCCATAGTGTATAACACGAAGTATGGGAAGGTCTGGTCTGTCATATGAGTGAGCATGTCACTTACACCTGATATCCTTGAGCGTGTTGATGTATCATTTACACTCAAGGAGAATGTAGTTATGGATAGTAATAATGTCTTTAATAATGTTCCATAATATTTGATGTATACAATATCAGTGACCCCTGCCATATTATGTATATAGTCCAAATACCCTGTCACCATGTCTGTATAGCACATTGCACTTTATACTGCACTTTAATAAAGATGAAATCAATACTATTCATGAGTTGTGTCGCTTTCTAATAACGTGTATATCTGTGTTCCACACAGTAGTTGTCTCCATTCTAATAACGTGTATATCTGTGTTCCACACAGTAGTTGTCTCCAAAATTCTAATAAAATGTACTGTATATGCATACAGACACTGAAGGCTTAGGTCTCTTGTTACTATTCTGCCACCGATATATGTGGGTGAGATGTGTCTGAGGGATGTGATCACGATCTCTATATAAACAATGGCGGATAGCGTTGCTCACTAATCGATGCTCCTAGGTTTTATCAGCTACGTGGATGTCCAGAAGGGTGATGCAGTGATAAGTTAACAGTCTTTATTTACAGTACCTTGAATAGATGATGCTAGGGAAGATGAAGGGATGAAGATGAGGTAGGAGTTAGCACTGTAGATTAGAGCTGTTATAGATGCACCAGATTACAGGTAACAAGAGAATCCTTCCTCCAGTCCTGAAGCATGAGGTTAGAATGGTAGAGAAAGACAAAGCAGGAAGAGAAGCATTCCCAAGGAGGAGTTACAGAAAGAAAAGAATTATGGGAAGTACGACATACAATGAAATGCACAATGACCAGTAGATGGCAGCAAAGGATAGCAGATGCATAGATTATACAATTAAAGCACAACATTACAAATGTCCATGTGTGGCTAAAAGTCAATAGATAAACTGGGAACAGCACAATTGTCATATCGATAGAATAAAGGAGTACTTCATAATATATATACTGCTGTGTGGGTAATAACAGATAAGACCCACAACTAGCAAGGTTGTACTTTGGAAGTGCACTGAGATACAGGCTGATTTGCTGCTAAGGGAAAAAAAAAAAAAAAAAAAACCTCTTTATATCCGATTCTCTAGCGAGTGTGACCGCGAGCTTTGTGTGACAGAGCAAGTGCGACAGAAGTAAGTGTGTGACTTGTGATTCAGTGACTTTGGATTAAGGGAGTTTGGAAGGGAGGACTTACTGAATTGCTGGTTGTATTTTATTAATACTTTGCATTTCTTTTTACTTATCATTTCTGTCTGGTGCAATCCCCATTAGGAAATGAGCTCCATGATTGGCAATGCCATCCAGTGTACATCTTGCCACATGTATGCATTCCTTGACCAGCCGGCCGAGGGTGCATACTGCTGTGTGAGATGTGAGTACGTTGTGCATTTGGAAGCCCAGATACTGGATCTAAATGAACGACTGACAACGCTGAGATCCATAGACAATATGGAAAGGAGTCTGCTGCTCACTGAACAGCTGCTCAATGGGATAGATGTGGGGGAGGATGGTACTATGGAGCCTCAGGACCATGAGGTAGCTAGCTGGGTGACAGTTAGAAGGCGGGGTAGAGGGAAGGGTGCCAGGGAGGCTAGCCCTGATCTGGCACACCCCAATAAATTTGCTATGTTGGCAGATGAGGGGGGTGTGAGTTCAGGTACAGCACTGCTGCAGCAGGGCATGACCTCTGAAAGCCAGAGGAGTGTCTGCTCCAGTAAGGGGGAAAACAGGAGAGTAGGGCAGGCCAGACAGGTGCTGGTAGTGGGGGACTCAATTATTAGGGGAATAGATAGGGCAATCTGTCACAAAGACAGGGATCGTCGAACAGTGTGCTGCCTACCTGGCGCTCGAGTCCGGCACATCGCTGATCGGGTTGACAGATTACTGGGAGGGGCTGGTGAGGACCCAGCGGTCATGGTGCACATTGGCACAAATGACAAAGTTAGAGGTAGGTGGAAGGTCCTTAAAGATGATTTCAGGGAATTAGGCTGCAAGCTTAAGGCAAGGACCTCCAAGGTAGTATTCTCTGAAATACTGCCTGTACCACGTGCCACACCAGAGAGGCAACGGGAGATTAGGGAGATAAATAAGTGGCTCAGGAATTGGTGTATGAAGGAGGGGTTTGGGTTCCTGGAGAACTGGGCCGACTTCTCTGTTGGCTACAGGTTCTATGCTAGGGACGGGCTGCACCTCAATGGGGAGGGTGCAGCTGTGCTGGGGGAGAAAATGGCTAGAAGGTTGGAGGAGTGTTTAAACTAGGGATTGGGGGGGAGGGTATTCATTGTATAGGAGGGGAAGATAGTGTAAACAGTAACCTGGGCACAAGTAATAAAAGTGGGGGTGGCATGGGGGGTGGGGTTAGAACAGTCAATCTAGTAGGAAGGAATAGAGGTAAAGAGAGATGCATAAAGTGCATGTACACTAATGCCAGAAGCCTCACCAACAAAATGGAGGAATTAGAATTGATTTTGTTGGAAAATAATTATGACATGGTGGGGATTTCGGAGACTTGGCTGGACGAGAGTCATGACTGGGCTGTTAATTTACAGGGCTATTGTCTGTTCAGAAATGACCGTACAAATAGGCGAGGAGGAGGTGTATGTTTATACGTAAAATCATCCTTAAAACCCATCCTGCGTGATAATATAGGTGAATCTAATGGAAATGTAGAGTCTCTGTGGGTGGAGATAAGGGGAGGGGGAAAAAATAATAAATTACTGATAGGGGTTTGTTATAAGTCCCCAACAATAATGGAAGTGGAGGAGAATATCCTCATAAAGCAAATAGATGAAGCAGCGACTCAGGGAGAAGTCATTATTATGGGGGACTTCAACTACCCTGAAATACATTGGGGATCAGAAACCTGCAGTTCTAGCAAAGGTAATAAGTTTTTGAAAACTATAAGAGACAATTACCTTTCACAACTGGTTCAGGACCCAACAAGAAGGGGGCACTGCTGGACCTAATATTAACCAACAGGCCAGACCGCATATCAAATATACGGGTTGGAGGTCACTTGGGTAATAGTGATCATAACTTAATAAGCTTTCAAGTATCCTTTACTAAGACGTGTAGTAGAGGGGCCACAAGGACACTAAACTTCAGGAAGGCAAATTTCCAACGGTTGAGAGATGATCTTAGTGCAATAAACTGGGACGATGTCCTGAGACATAAAAGTACACAACACAAATGGGAGATGTTTATTAGCATCCTGAATAGGACCTGTGCACAATATATACCCTATGGGAATAAGCATGCTAGAAATAGGAGGAAACCACTATGGCTAAATAAAGCGGTAAGAAGTGCAATATGTGACAAAAAGAAAGCATTTAGGGAATTAAAGCAAGTAGGTAGTGATGAAGCATTAAGTAAATACAGAAAATTAAATAACATTTGTAAAAAGCAAATCAAGGCAGCAAAGATTGAGACAGAGAGACTCATTGCCAGAGAAAGTAAAAAGAATCCCAAAATATTTTTTAACTACATAAATAGTAAGAAACTAAAAAATGATGGTGTTGGCCCCTTTAAAAATAGCCTGGGTGAAATGGTGGATGAGGATGAGGAAAAAGCAAATATGCTAAATGACTTTTTTTCAACAGTATTTACACAAGAAAATCCCATGACAGACAATATGATCAGTGATAACAAAAATTCTCAATTAAACGTCACCTGCTTAACCCAAGAGGAAGTACGGCATCGTCTAAAAATCACTAAAATTGACAAATCCCCGGGCCCAGATGGGATACACCCCAGAGTGCTGCAGGAATTAAGTACTGTCATAGATAGACCATTATTTTTAATATTTAAAGATTCCATAAAATCAGGGTCTGTACCACAGGACTGGCGTATAGCAAATGTGGTGCCAATATTCAAAAAGGGGACAAAAACTGAACTTGGAAATTATAGGCCAGTAAGCTTAACCTCTACTGTGAGTAAAATCCTAGAGGGTTTTCTAAGAGATGCTATACTGGAGTATCTGAACAAAAATAACCTCATGACCCATTATCAACATGGTTTTACGAGGGACCGTTCCTGTCAAACTAATCTAATAAGCTTCTATGAAGAAGTAAGTTCTGGACTGGACCAAGGAAATGCAGTGGATGTGGTGTATATGGACTTTTCAAAAGCTTTTGATACGGTGCCACACAAAAGGTTGATACATAAAATGAGGGCAATGGGGATAGGGGAAAATATGTGTAAGTGGGTTAAGAACTGGCTTAGTGATAGGAAACAAAGGGTGGTTATTAATGGAACACACTCAGAATGGGTCACAGTTAACAGTGGGGTACCACAGGGGTCAGTGTTGGGCCCGCTTCTATTTAATATATTTATTAATGACCTTGTAGGGGGCATACAGAGTAGAATCTCAATATTTGCAGATGACACTAAACTCTGCAGGGTAATCAATACAGAGGAGGACAATTTTATATTACAGGAGATTTATGTAAACTAGAAGCTTGGGCTGCTAAATGGCAAATGCGCTTTAATGGGGATAAATGTAAAGTCATGCACTTGGGCAGAGGAAACAAAGGGTATAATTATGTGCTTAATTATAAAACACTGGGCAAAACTATCACTGAAAAAGACCTGGGTGTATGAGTAGATGACAAACTCACATTTAGAGGCCAGTGTCAGGCAGCTGCTGCAAAGGCAAATAAAATAATGGGATGTATTAAAAGAGGCATAGATGCTCATGAGGAGAACATAATTTTACCTCTATACAAGTCACTAGTGCGACCACACTTAGAATACTGTGTACAATTCTGGTCTCCGGTGTATAAGAAAGACATAGCTGAACTAGAGCGGGTCCAGAGAAGAGCGACAAAAGTTATTAGAGGACTAAGGGGTCTGCAATACCAAGACAGGTTATTAAACATTGGGGTTATTTAGCTTGGAAAAACGAAGGCTTAGGGGTGATCTTATAATAATGTACAAATATATGAGGGGGCAGTACAGAGACCTTTCTAATGATCTCTTTACTCTTAGGCCTGAGACTGGGACAAGGGGGCATCCTCTACGTCTGGAGGGAAGAAGGTTTAATCATAATCACAGACGCGGATTCTTTACTGTAAGAGCAGTGAGACTATGGAACTCTCTGCCACATGATGTTGTAATGAGTGAGTCACTACTAACATTTAAGAGGGGCCTGGATGCCTTTCTTGAAAACTATAATATTACCAGTTATACATACTAGATTCTTTGATAGGGCGTTGATCCAGGGAATTAGTCTGATTGCCGTATCTGGAGTCAGGAAGGAATTTTTTCCCCCAATGTGGAGATTAGTGTTGCCACATGGGTTTTTTTTTTGCCTTCCTCTGGATCAACATGTTAGGCTATGGGTTGAACTAGATGGACTTAAAGTCTTCCTTCAACCTTAAAAACTATGTTACTATGTTACTATGTACAGTGAAAAACCTATTGATTTATAGAGTACAGCTCAAAAATAGATTGATGATGGCATTGATGCCATCATTCAATCTCAAGGATCCTGATAAATAAGAAAAAGAAAAGATATTTAAAAAACATTTTTTTAATTAATTTTTTGAAGAAAAAAAAAAAAAAGGGAAATTTTTCGTCTGTTATGTTGCATTTTAAAACTGATGTATTCCCCTGGTACTGTTTTTCAAGGGTAGAAAACAAGTTATATAGAAAGGGGTAGCGAGCTTCTATTGCCTTGCAGTTTCCAAATCTCTTGTCTGGGTGGGATCTATGTTTCTGAAGGACCTCCTGAAATTCAGGGTGATCCGCAAAATATTTGTGTGGCCATTTTACTCTCTGAAGGAAACCGCATGATCTGGGGTTTCACAAGCATGGTCATCTACGTCCAGTGTCTGGTTAACGTCCGTGATGAGGTCCTTGACCGTGGCCAGAGTGTCCGAGCAGTCTAGCTCAAAGGAAGCGTCTAAAGGTCTGAGCCTGGATCATAAAATCTATCGGACAATGGGGAACCTTGGCGGCTCTCCCTGGTGGGAGAAGCATGAGAGCTGTGGGAGGATGCTGGAGAAGGGCTCCTTTGGGTCCTCTTTCGTCCTGCATCAGATACCGATGGCGGGGATCACGAAGTGTGCATCTAGATGGGTTACCCTCGTGGTTTGTGTTGATATATTTTCTAAAGATCTGATTCTTGTATCTGAATAATGATTAAAACCTGATGTTACCATTGTTTGTCAATAAATATATCACTTAAACATCAGCCGTGTTTGGAGGAGTCGAAGTTGGAGGAGTTGTAGTCGGAGTCTGGGAAATTCAGGAGTCGGAGTCAGTGGTTTGACTTGCTCTAGTCACACTAGCGTCAGCCTTTTGGCTGACGAATTCATGTAAAACCGCTGAAAGTGACTAAGGCAGCAAGGACTCCAAATACGGCCCTGGGTACAATCCTGGCAGTGTGGGGTAGTCCATCCAAGTAGAGTAGCTCTGCATGTAATGCAAGAGGCAAAGTAAGAGGTAAAAGCCTTGGCAGACTTTTTGTTCCTTGAGCCTGACATGGTCTGTGTTACTTTGTAATGCACTGTATGCCTGTACTGCTCTTGTTCTGGGGATGTAGAAGATGCAGAGGGAGGAGAGAGGGGTAGGGAGAGAGCAGCAACAGAAAGAACTGCTAAGCTCCTTACCACCGGTATGTGCCTGCACCAAAGGGAACCGACAAGCCCAGCGATCCTGTGGCCCCCAATGATGTGGAGCTGGAGTCCTTCCGGAGCCGTGATGCAGCGGTGCAGGAATGGCGGCCGCTGAGTGAAGAGCAGTAGAGGAGGGGCGGGCCAGACCAAGAAAAGGCTGCGCAGAGAGATCTCGTGGTGAGCGAGAGGCGACAAAGGCCCTCAATGATGTGGCCGGGGTGTGTTCCAACAAAAAAGACATCGGCGGGCTTGGGGTGGAGATGGGCGGCAACGTTCTGTGCTAGGCCGGAACCAGGGCCTAGATTGAAATGCGGCCCCAAAAATAGTGGGAGGATGGAGCGGAAGTCCGGAGACCTTGCCGGACCTGCGAATAGAGGAATGTCAGGGTAACTGCTGCGCAGCTGGGGGATCCCCGGCAGGCAGAGAGTTGTGGCAGGTTCCGGGCTCTATATGGCCATGTCCAGTGTAGCCTTATGGGGGGCCCTGCATCGGGCCGGGCTCTGTAGTACCTGAGAATGGAGCCTCAACCCAAAGCCCCAGTATAGGGTGAAATGGAGAAGGTAGCAGTCTTGCGTCTCCTGATGGGAGGATGGGAAGACATGTTGGCACCATTGCAACCTAGAGTACCAACTGTGGGGTCTGGGGAGAAACGCTCGGCAGTCCTGGTAAACCTCAACTTCGACCCAGCTCCCCAACTGTGGAGAGCTGAGGAAGGATTGTGTTGGGGTAGCCCTGATATGCATCAACTGCAACACAGATTCCCAATTCTGGGGTCTGGGGAGGATGATCGGCTATTTCTTAATTTTTCCATTCTTGAATCCTCTTGAAGCAAAGGAGTGAAAAGCTATTAAAAAATCTATAACAAAATATATAAAAAATGATTACAAAGGTAAAATAATGAAAAAGGATGTCTGCCTCCTAAAGACACTAAGCAAAAACTGGTAGGCAAGTGCCAGCCAGAGGGGTGTATACTGCAGAGGAGGAGCCACTGTGTATTTTTTTCAGAACTTACTTAGTGTCACCTCCTAGTGGACAGCAGCATAACACCCACAGTCCTGTCCCCCCCAATGAGGCGAAGGAGAGAAAAAAAAAGCATCCTCACCTCTCCGGCGTGTGTCCAACGATGCGTGCCATCTATCCCGAGCTTAAGGACCTGGCGGGCAACCCGATCAGCAGATTGGTCACATGACTGCATTAGTTGAGCGGTTTAAATCTCCTGCCCGCCAAAACTGAGCGGCGGGTGGGAGATTTAAAAGGCTCAGCTGATACAGTCATGTGACCAATCAGCTGATCTGGTTGCCCCGCCTCGCCAGGTCCTTAAGCTTAGGATAGATGACGCGCATCGTGGGACACACGCCGCAGAGGTTAGGATCTTTTTTTTAAATTTTTTAACATTTTTAGCCCTTGCTTCACTCCCGCAATATATGTATATACATTGCAGGAGTGAAAGCACCCTGCTTGCCTCGGACTTTTCTGTGTCCGGATCCGTGAAAATCACGGACCCGGACACAGAAATGACATCAGAGGCACACATCCGATCCGGTCCTTTCCTGTCTGTGGGGTCCTGCATAAAACAGGATCCCCATGGACAGGAAAAAATTGCGATGTGAAACCAGCCTAATCCTGAGGGTGAGCAAGAGAACAGGCAAATACATCTAATATATAATCACCAATAATATGTGTCACAGACTTCCGGCGCTTATGTCGCTATCCCACAATGCACCGAGGCACCACTGTGGGATAGCGACACAAGTGCCAAAAGTAAGTGATACAGACCACAATCTACTGATGGGAAATCAGCGACGGTAGCTGTGGCTTATTACCCGCCGCACGGAGGTCAGAGGCGAAGCAGCCAGGAGATGAGCGTCGCATGCCAGTCATCTCCCGGCTGCTCGTAGCAGAAGTACCCCGACCGCCATATTGGAACACCTAAGTTCCGATATGGTGGCCGGGATTCAAATCCCCCGTCAATGCGCGTTAGGCGCCAACCGGGCTGATTGGTCACCACCAACCGCAGCGACAAATCAGTGCTCTTGGCGCGCGATTTAAATCGCGCTTCGCTGATTGGTCGCCGCGATACGCGGCGACCAATCAGCAAAACAGTGCACGGCTTAGCATGAGATTTCAATCCCACGATGCTCAGCCAATCAGCGCATTGGGATTCAAATCTCCTGCCAAGGCGCGAGCCGCTTTACTAATTGGTCGTCGGTGACCACTGCGACCAATCAGCACTCTTGGCGCATGTGTGGCGCCCCTATGGGAAGGCACCACAGGGAGGTGCTGCACCCCAAACAGAAGGTGTAGTGCCTCCGTAGCCATGGATACGGGGTTTCATGCAGAGCCTGTCCTAAGCAACCATACACTAGCCCACCTTTGCATAGGGACTGTATATTCAGTAGGTCCAGGGGGTGGAGCTTAGAGTAGAGCGGGAGACTGGAGTGACAGTTGAGCTACTTCTAGTCAGACAGTGCTGGGAAGGCAGCCAGAGAGGATGCGCCTGACAGTGTACCTGACAGGAGGGCACCTCCTTGGAGAGGGGTGACCCATAAACGGAGGGGACAATCCAGGACCGGTTGGAGCCAGCTGGGGAGTCCGGGGTCGACACCGGCATACCGGAGCCGAGGCAGTCAGAGATCTATCCCTGACTGTGAACCGACGAGCTGTGGGACCAACATAAGGGAGCCATAGCACCACAGACTGTACCTCTTCCTCAGTTCCAAAAAGGTGCAGGGCACATTAGGGAAAGGACCGAACTCTGGTGGCGGGAGGATTTGCTCGTTGTCGCTGCCGTCCGTACCGGTAAGGAACCGACCGTACCTAATAGCAACAGACCAGGGGACTGGCAAAGGAGCTCTTCAGAGTGGTGAAAGAGTAAAGAGGAACACAGACCCCGAAAGTTGTGAGAGGGCACTACCGACAGACTCTGCTAAGTTACCTCAAATCTGTGGCTACTTCCCCGGTAAACCAGACTGCACTGTGTACCTGTTTTTCATCTGGAGTCAGTAAAGAACTTCTTGAGCTGATTTGGTGTCTGTCCCCATTTGCTCTGCTGCCCGGAGGGCTCCTACAGCATCAAAAAGGTGAGGACTACGACTCCCCTTATCTACCCCCGCTGCCCTGAGGTAAAGCTCCACCTGTGGGGAGCTGTACTACTCTGAGCTGCACCTCCATCACCTCAGCGGCCGGCTGCAGCGCTGGTATCCACGTTACCAGGTACCACAGGTGGCGTCACGTAACCATTCCCCATCCATCATCATCCCCCACCAACCCCGCCATTGAGGGTCCAGGGCACGGAACCGGGAACCGACCAGCCGTGATCCTCCATCAAAGTGACCATCTGTCCAGGTATCCGATTACCCCCCTACCCTCACATGATTTAAATCGTGATCCACGGCGACCAATCAGCGAAGCGGCTCCCGACTTAAGGGGAGATTTTAATCCCGAGCCGCTCAGCCAATCAGCGGCACAGGATTAAAATCTCCCACCAGCCGTGCGCCGCTTTGCTGATTGGTCGCTGCCAACCACGGAGACCAATCAGTGAAGCGTCGTCTGATTTAAATTGCGCTTCGCTAATTGGTGGCCGCGATCCGTGGCGACCAATCAGCGAAGTGGCTTGCGCCTTGGCGGGAGATTTGAATCCCGCGCCGCTCAGCCAATCAGCGCCGCAGGATTCAAATCTCCCGCCAAGCTGCGCGCAGTTTCGCTGAATGGTCCTGAATCTCCTGCCAATACTGCACTGCCCATGTGATTGATCGCGCCCTGCACGGCTCTCGACCTGTGCCGTGGCTCAGTGCTTAACACTATATGGTGGCTCAGTGGTTAGCACTGTATATGGTGGCTCAGTAGTTAGCACTGTATAGTGGCTCAGTGGTCTAAACTCTACAGTAGCTCAGTGGTGAGCACTTGCATGGTGGCTCAGTGATGGGAGGCAGGCACACGGGAGCCAGAAGGCACAGAGGAGGCAGGGGCACAGGGGAGAGAGAAGGCACAGGGGATGCAGAAGCCACAAGGTAGGCAGAATGCAGAGAGGAGGCAGAGGCACAGGGGGAGGCAGAGTCATGGGGAGAGACAGCACACACAGGGAGACCAAGCGCACACAGGGGCTGAGAGCCCACAGAGTGGAGAAAGGCACAAGTAAGACAGAGTGCACAGGAGAAGAGACAACACAGACAGGAGAGAGCGCACAAGGGGACACAGGCGCAGAGACTGCCCTCCCGATGCAATAGCATCGGTCCTATTTCTGGTAAGGCCAGGGTCACACAGCCCAGCCGTTTTTGCTTCTGAACCATTTTTACACAACAAAATCTCTATTTTTTTCAAAAAATCTGAAAAAACGGATCCGTTAACGGATGGTGCAATTAGGTGCCCCTGCGTTATTCAAAAACGGCCTTCCGATTTTCCTGGGCACCAAAAAACGTTGCTAGCAACGTTTTTGGGTGCAGTTAAAAAACGCATGCGTTTTTTTAACATGAGGACCTATGGGAAACGCGTGCGTTAACGCATGGTACATATAGGTACCATGCGTTAACGCATATGAGTTTTTGGAGAAAGAATGACTAAGCCACAAAAGCGGCCAGGAGCTCAGGAGAGACTTGGCACCTAAAAAAAACGGATGTTTTTCAGAAGCCACAAAAACGCAGATTCCTCTCTGTGTGACCCTTGCCTAAGTCTTATAAAAAACAAGAAGGTACAGGGCGAAGCATCCTTTCCCAGATGACAAATATACACACACACATATGAGGGGTTAAAATGCAGGGGCCTGGAAACAACACATTTTCTAGCGTACAATTCGGACCACATAGTTGTCCACTGGCCCCGCCCTCTTCGCACTGGCCCCTCCCTCTTGGCACTGGCCCCGTCCACTTCACGCTGCACCAAGCTTCTCTTGTTTACATCGCTGTTATCTCCATAGCCCTGCCCCGCCCCTTACAACTCCCCCAGAGGGCGGGGCTAACGTCAGTGTAACTCCAATGTATGAAGATTTCTTGGGATTTCATCAACCAGTGGAGTCCGGGTTACTCTGAGCCCAGGTCAGCGGGCACAGCGCCTTCTTCAATGTGCCACTCACTGGTATGTGCGCCCTATCAGTGTGTGTGCGTGTGTGTATGTGTGTGTGTGTGTGGTCTGTGTGTGTGTGCCACTCAACTTGTACATGATCCCTTATAGTGTGTGTGTGCCAGTCATTGAATACTTGCCGTTTCTGTGTAATTGTGCCTTCATATGTCCAGCAAACTGGTACCGTACGTGTGCCCGAAATCTGCCACTCATATTCGGTTGTGCCAGGTGTTGAGAGATTAATGTGTACAGTACGTGTCTGGGGCTGCTCAGTATAGGGCTCGGGGTGCAGGGCTGCTCAGTATAGGGCACGCACGGCATGTGTCCAGGGTGCCAGGCTGCTTAGTATAGGGCACGGCATGTGTCCAGGGTGCCAGGCTGCTCAGTATAGGGCACGGCATGTGTCCAGGGTGCCAGGCTGCTTAGTTTAGGGCACGGCATGTGTCCAGGGTGCCAGGCTGCTTAGTTTAGGGCACGGCATGTGTCCAGGGTGCCAGGCTGCTCAGTTTAGGGCACGGCATGTGTCCAGGGTGCCAGGCTGCTAGTTTTAGGGCACGGCATGTGTCCAGGGTGCCAGGCTGCTTAGTTTAGGGCACGGCATGTGTCCAGGTGCCAGGCTGCTTAGTTTAGGGCACGGCATGTGTCCAGGGTGCCAGGCTGCTCAGTATAGGGCACGGCATGTGTCCAGGGTGCCAGGCTGCTTAGTATAGGGCACGGCATGTGTCCAGGGTGCCAGGCTGCTTAGTTTAGGGCACGGCATGTGTCCAGGGTGCCAGGCTGCTATATAGGGCACGGCATGTGTCCAGGGTGCCAGGCTGCTTAGTATAGGGCACGGCATGTGTCCAGGGTGCCAGGTGCTAGTCTGCTATATTTAGCACTGATGGGCGGGTGGCCATGTGCTTGACTAATCAGGCTTGTGCCACGTATGAGTGCAGGGTGCGGCTGCACTTAGGTCTGGGCACGGCATTGTAGGTGGTGGCAGTTAGGGCACATGTGATTGTGTCATGTCGGCACAGCCATCTTACCTTTAAGGACGGCATGAGTTCCAGTGCCAGCTGGCTTATTAGGCACGGCATGTGTCCAGGGTGCCAGGCTGCTCAGTCCTGCCGGTATTTTTAGATGAGGGGGGGCGGTGGCCATGTGCTCTGAACAAGTCAGGGCTTGTAGCAACACAGTATGATGCAGGCGGATGCGGAGCTCTGCCACTGCTCAGCTATGTGCTGGGCTGGGCATGTAAGGTGGTGGGCAGTTGGGCAAACATGTGAAATATGTGTGGCATTGTACGGCACATGCCACCCTCCTTACCATACACCTCTATAGATACATGGATGAGCCTCCTCCAGTGACACACTGGCTTTCTGGTCACCCTGTCTTGGTATTGTTATTCTTTCCATTGAGCAAAAAGCTTGTAGGGTCCTCCAGACTTCTGACAACCAGTGAAAAACAGCACTGGGCAGCAACATAGAAAAACCTGCTGTGTGAATACACCTGTAGTAATGTGAAGGCCACTTCACACACACAGATATCTGAGTCCAATATCTGAACAGATCTCGGGTTGCAGTGAAATCATGGATACATTGCTCCATTTTGTCGCTGTGTACAACATGGAGCAATGTATCCATGATTTCACTGCAACCAGAGATCTGTTCAGATATTGGACTCAGATATCTGTGTGTGTGAAGTGGCCTTAATGTGTCCAGAGCCGTATTTGGAGTTCCTGCCACCCTACGCACTTTCAGCGGTCGCGCTCCCCCCCCCCCTTCCCCACTCAGATAGTAGTGAGGACTTACTATTTGTACATGGGATCTTAGGCCCCACCCCTAATATTATAAGCTAAACAGACGATCTAATAATAACACCAGGCATTGGTTGCCATGAAATGGCCGAGAGACTTTAATAGGGTTACCTTTAATCAGTGCTTCTTTTGCGCTGGTATGTGACGGTACGGTGTACCGGAAAATCTGAAGAGCGCAGCTATCATGATGTCTGACTGAGGGCCACCGCCACCTGCACCTGTGTGTGTAGGTAATGGTTTCTTCAGCGCCGGCAGTAATCATGGGGCAGGGGTGCAGGGCGGATTTTGCCCTCAGTGTCTGCCCACTGCCGATACTGCAGATCAGCTCGACAGGGACTCAAGTGATGACATCATCACTGAGCGCCTCGTTGCTGTGCTGAGTCCTTCAGTGCAGAGCGGCCGGCAAACAAGCTGGGGACACTGGTGCTGGAGGCTGGAGCTGCTTAGAAGAGAGAAGACATTACATTAGAACAGTAAAAAAATGTAAATATAAACAAGAAGAGTGACCTGGGAGATAATATGGGGGTCTGGAGCCCTATGGGAAGGCTGTATAAATGGGAGTCTTATGTGGGGGCTGTATATGAGATATGCTCTCATCTCATATACAGCCCTGCCCCCTATAGGCTCACATGATATACAGCAACCCCATAGGGCTCCTATATCATATATAGACCCCTAAAGGGCTCCCATTATTGAAGCCCTATGGGGGGACTGTATATGATATGGTAGCCCTGTGGGGTCTGTATGTGATAAGGGAGCCCTATGGGGGCTGTATATGACATGGGAGCCCTATGGGGCATTATATGAGATGGGACTCCCATATCAATACAGCCCCCATAGGGCTCCCATATCATATACAGCCCACCCCTTAGGGCTCCCGTATTACATAGTTTTTTATTGAAATTAGCGTAAAGACTACAGTACTGAATAATGAGAAATTAATCAGAAATACGTACCGGCAAATATTTTTTTACAAAAAAAGCACTGCCTTTAATGAATAATCCATATATATTAATTAAAACTTTTTCCATAAATAATATTTTTTCAACTCATTAAACTCCAGTTTGTAAAGTCCATTAAAACCATTAGAACAACTGACTTGAAAATAGAACTTTCCCCTCACTAAAAGCCTGACGACAGGGAAATTGGGGAACAGAAATAAAGAGGGGATGGGTGGGCGATGCGGTTTTCTTCATCTCATCAGAGACACTGACTGACACTTACTGTGGGCGGGGCATAACTACTCCACTCTCCCGCACTTTTCAAACCAATCAGGTGCAAAGTTATCAGACAAGCAGGACCGCCAGTCACAGCGCTCACCTGCTTCTGTTACCTCACAACAGGGACTCTTAACCCTTCACCATGCTTCATGAGGATGCCTCATGAATATTAAAGGGAACCTGTCAGCTGTTTTAGACCTTCTAACTCATCCCTACCTGTCCCTGCAGCCACATACTACTGCTTTTTTCTAGTAGTTTTTGCACAAGTTTTTGTTAGGACTGATCAGCATGGGATCCCTTGTCGTGGGTCATCAGCTTAAATGTCTTGGCCATTGCATGAACCAAAATCCCATTTCTAAAAGTTTTTTATTCATCATATAAGAGACTTTTTGCACTTTTTATCTATCCAGGGTGCAGTTAGGCCCTTAGGGGCGTCATTCATCTAGTGGTGCAGAGGTATTGTACTGTGTGGCCCAATGCTAAGCAGCGGAGCAGTTGGGTCGCTTTCAGACACTCTGCATCATGTGTATCAGTGTGAATGGTGCCTTAAGCAGGCCCAGTGTATGCATGGCAGTCTGCCTCCCACACATAGCTGGTAGAGGTGGTTTATTAGCCTGCAGCTGGGCTTGCTTTACAATTGGGCTCTGACTGCTTCCTGAGAGTGCATTTTGATTCTGCTTTTGGCAATGATGGTAAGTCACATACTACTGTCCTAACCATCCCTCTCTGACCAATCTTGCATACATAGTAACATAGTTTTGAATGTTGAAGGAAGACTTTAAGGGTCCTTTCACATCAGCGTTCTTCGCTGATCGCGGCAGTTGCGGTGAAAAAAACGCAACTGCCGCGATTACCGCATAACGGCCGCGATCGCGGCATACTTGCGGCAAGCCCCATACAATGTCTATATGAGGGGTTCACACCCACTTTGGAGCATATGGCTACCTGGAGAAGATTCCAGAAACTACCGGCTCCATTCTGTCTTAAAGGTTTCTGTGTTGGATGATGAACTAAAACAGCTTATATTTCATCAAAATCCAGGAACACAGGCCGGGGGAAGGGACACATTGTTACAAAGGTTATATTACATTGCATAGAGTACATGAACACAGGACGGGGAAAGGACATGCTGTTACAAACCCTTCCCTTCTCAATTTGTGTATGGACTAGTGACCTCTACAGGTCACTTGTCAAGTACACATAGTCATACCGTGTTTCCCCGAATATAAGACAGTGTCTTATATTAATTTTACCCCCAAAAGTCCCACCCTGTCTTATATTCGGGGTATGACTTATATTAAAAAAAGTGTCCCATACAGTACCGTACATTGTATGGGGACCTGCCGCAAGTGTGCCGCAAGTCGGCTGTGCGGCGGAATTGCGGTTTTAATGGGCAAGTCGGCAAGGAAACATCCTTACTTTTTAGGGTAATGGCGGCCTCGGGCTATGGATTCCTCCGCGGTGCAGGGCGTTGTCCAGATGCTTCTCCATGCAGGAGCTTTTGGCCAATCAGCACTCGAGCCGCTGAGCCAATCAGCGCTCGAGATGCTGGGGAGCCGCTGGCCAATCAGAAGCTCCTGCCGGCAGCGGTGCGTCAGGCCGGGGCGACAGGCGCACAAGATTAACCCTCTGCCCTCGGGGTTACCTGCGGCACCTGAGGGCAGAGGGGAGCCCACGGGGGACAGCGGACCTGCGGCTGCACCTGAGGGCAGAGGGGAGCCCACGGAGGACAGCGGGACCAGCGGGGACACAGGTAAAACATGCAATGGGCAAAAATGGCACTTTAGCGGTACCCTGTCTTATATTCGCCGAAAATAAGTCACCCTGTCTTATAATCGGGGTATGACTTATATTGGAAAATTCTGTGCCAGCCCTGCCCTGACTTATATTCGGGGGTGACTTATTTTCGGGGAAACAGGGTAGTTACACTCAGCTTCATGCAGCCACAAATTGCCTCTAGCTCTCCCACATCATTGCCTAGGAGGCCATCTGCAGGACGGCCAACCATCACCCCAACCACACATCGCCTGACCCCAAAGCCAAAGTTCAGATCCACAGTGGCTTTGGGAATAGTGCTCCATTTGCCACAATCCAATTCAATTACAATCTCATGGCCTTTCTGAATCGCCTCAAGTCAAATCACTTGGGAATCAGCCAGCGTGAGGAATGCCTCCAAGTTACGAAACTCAATAAGTCTCTGTCCATCCAGCATGACCTTCTGCAAGTGCTTAGCCCGATGAGCGGAAATTGTTGTAGCTGCAGGACGCACCCCATAAAGCTCTAATTGTTCACCATGGGTGGGTGAGTCACTAGGCAAGTCCTCACGTAGTGGTGACACATCTTCCTCCATGGCACTTGGTTGTAAATAATTAATAACCCTATTGGGTGCAGTATCATTCTACATTTGACCAGCTGGGCAGGAGGTTTGCATATGCCCAGGCTGCTCATATCTATAGCATCTGTGTTGTGTCTCACCACTTTTAATACTCCCTCTTGGGCAGGAGTTAAGGGAACCTGGAGGCCGGCACCCACTTGAAGATGCTGGAGGGGCTTGTAGGGTTTGAGGACGACTCCTCCACTGGATAGCTGGGCATGTGGCCTGCAGATGCCCGGGATACCCACAACCATAACACCTGTGCTCTGCTACTTTCTCTCCTCATTGTATTCCAGAAGACGCAGTCAGAGCAATTGGAGGCACATTCACATGGATATCAACACAATGTGGTGGCTTAGGGACAGTGGCGTAACTACCGGCATAGCAGCCGTAGCAGTCGCCTTGGGGCCCGGGCCGCCCGGCGCTTGTGGGGGGCCCGGACCCAGCGCGCAGCCGCTGCTATACCGGCAGCTGCGCCTGGCTGCGATATACCTCTGGTCATTGTGTGGCCGCGTCAGGTGTGGGGGTGGGGGCCCGGTCGGGGGCGGCCGCGCCCGACGGGCCCCCCCTGGCGAGGTGGATGCCGCAGCCGAGCCGCTCCTATTCAAAGCGGCCGCAGGCGCCGCACAGAGAGATCAAGGGGCTGCCGCCGCGGCGCCGCCAGTCCCTGTAGCCTGCTGCTGCCTGCCTGACGCGCTGTGTGTTTGTTCTTTTGCAGATCTCCGCCCCCTGGCCGGCCTGTGACCTCGCTCGCTCCGAGTCCTTCCTGTTCCTTCACTTGTCCGACTCCTCCTCCTAACTTAGTGACCGAGTGACCGGCGGTCACTTACAGCACACAGAGCAGCCAGAGAACAAGCAGGATTGGAAGGAGCAGCAGGAGGCAGGAGCTGCTGCTGCTGCACTGAGGCCGGAGGTGAGAGGCGCCGCTAATAACAAATCAATATAATATTTATTGAATGACAGTGTGTCAGTGAGCAGCCGGCAGCATGGGGGGGCCTGTATATACCCTGGCTGTGTCTGTGTGTGGTGCTGGCTGGGACACTGTGAGGTGGGGGCCTGTATATACCCTGTCCCTGTGTGTGTGCTGCTGCCAGGGACACTGTGAGGGGGGGGCCTGTATATACCCTCCCTGTGTCTGTGTGTGCTGCTGCCAGGGACACTGTGAGGGGGGGGCCTGTATAAACCCTGTCCCTGTGTGTGTGCTGCTGCCAGGGACACTGTGAGGGGGGGGCCTGTATATACCCTCCCTGTGTCTGTGTGTGCTGCTGCCAGGGACACTGTGAGGAGGGGGGGGGGGCCTGTATATACCCTGTGTGCGCGGCGTGACTCTGGGAGCTGTATACCCTGTGCGCACGCCGGGACTCTGGGAGCTGTATATACCCTGTGTGCACGCCGGGACTCTGGGAGCTGTATACCCTGTGTGCACGCCGGGACTCTGGGAGCTGTATACCCTGTGTGCGCGCCAGGACTCTGGGAGCTGTATATACCCTGTGTGCACGCCGGGACTCTGGGAGCTGTATTATACCCTGTGTGCACGCCGGGACTCTGGGAGCTGTATACCCTGTGTGCGCGCCAGGACTCTGGGAGCTGTATATACCCTGTGTGCACGCCGGGACTCTGGGAGCTGTATATACCCTGTGTGCACGCCGGGACTCTGGGAGCTGTATATACCCTGTGTGCACGCGGGACTCTGGGAGCTGTATATACCCTGTGTGCACGCCGGGACTCTGGGAGCTGTTAATACCTGTGTGCACGCCGGGACTCTGGGAGCTGTATACCCTGTGTGCACGCCGGGACTCTGGGAGCTGTATACCCTGTGTGCACGCCGGGACTCTGGGAGCTGTATACCCTGTGTGCACGCCGGACTCTGGGAGCTGTATACCCTGTGTGCGCGCCAGGACTCTGGGAGCTGTATACCCTGTGTGCACGCCAGGGACTCTGGGAGCTGTATACCCTGTGTGCGCGCCAGGACTCTGGGAGCTGTATATACCCTGTGTGCACGCCAGGACTCTGGAGCTGTATTACCCTGTGTGCACGCGGGACTCTGGGAGCTGTATACCCTGTGTGCGCGCCGGGACTCTGGGAGCTGTATATATTTACTCTTAGGCCTGAGACTGGGACAAGGGGGCATCCTCTACGTCTGGAGGAAAGAAGGTTTAATCATAATCACAGACGCGGATTCTTTACTGTAAGAGCAGTGAGACTATGGAACTCTCTGCCACATGATGTTGTAATGAGTGACTCACTACTAACATTTAAGAAGGGCCTGGATGCCTTTCTTGAAAACTATAATATTACCAGTTATATATACTAGATTCTTTGATAGGGCGTTGATCCAGGGAATTAGTCTGATTGCCGTATCTGGAGTCAGGAAGGAATTTTTTCCCCCAATGTGGAGCTAGTGTTGCCACATGGGTTTTTTTTTGCCTTCCTCTGGATCAACATGTTAGGCTATGGGTTGAACTAGATGGACTTAAAGTCTTCCTTCAACCTTAAAAACTATGTTACTATGTTACTATGTTACTATGTTACCCTGTGTGCATGCCGGGACTCTGGGAGCTGTATACCCTGTGTGCACGCCGGGACTCTGGGAGCTGTATACCCTGTGTGCGCGCCAGGACTCTGGGAGCTGTATACCCTGTGCGCACGCCGGGACTCTGGGAGCTGTATACCCTGTGCGCACGCCGGGACTCTGGGAGCTGACTGAGATTCAGGATTAGGAACAATTTTGTTACATTATTTCTAATTTTGGCACTTAATGTGACTCCTGTATGCATTATCGGTAACGGGGTGTGTCTTGAAGGGGGCGTGTCATCGGGGAGGCGTGTCTTGGAGGGGGCCCCGCTCAAAAGTTTGCTATGGGGCCCTGCCAGTTCTAGTTACGCCCCTGCTTAGGGAAACAGAACAATGGGGACAGAAGGACAAGGGGCCACTGGTGCTGGGGAGCTGGTAGGCCTCTCTCCATCCTTCATCAGATATCTCCACTGAGACTTGATAGTGAGAACCTCATCAGCTGAAGTGAAAGCTTGTTCCACAGCCGCTGGTTTCCTGTCACTCACCCATTCCCAGATCTCAGCGGGGCACTTGGCATAGAACTGTTCTTTTAGGATGACCTGGAGGAAGGTCTCCCAAGGTAAAGCTCCCTCTCCCTCTGGCCAGCAATAACATGCTTGTTTGAGGCTGTGGGCATACATCTTGAAAGACACTTCCCCATCACAGGCTAAAGTACGGCATTGAGTCCTGTAAGTGTCTGGGGTCATGGCATAATGTTCTAGAATGGTCTCTTATCTCCATATACACACAGTTCCATCAAGGGTCAATAGCTCTGTAGGCTTCAGCAAATCCAATCTGTAGGAGCCCCACCAGATGTCTGACTCGCTCCCTTTCCGGGACTTCCATTAAATCATCATTGATACTTGAAGTCCTTAAAGAAACCCTCAATGTCGCCTGCAGCCTCATTAAATGGCTTAAAGTACTTGCGTGACCCTCTGGGAAATTCCCTCATGGTGAGTGCTGTGGTTACAGTCTGCCTGGAGCTTCTAGCTCCTTCCACAGCGAGCTTCCTCTCCAGCAATGCTCTCTCCTTAGCTCCGCGAATGGCCTCCCGCTTATCTGCTATGGCGGCCTCATCCCCCAGCAATGCCATCTCCTCATACCACATAACCCACTGGCTTTTTTGGGTATTTACCTTCAGCTCCCTTCTTCCCTCCCTTTGCTGTGGAAATCCTTCCTCAGTGTTATCTTGCAGGCTAGCTCTTTCCAAAGCCTCAATTAGTTGATCCTGGAGAGTCCTTTGTAGCGGATTCCTAATTGATGGGCCTTTGTAGGCTCCTCACAGTACAGTTCTTCTATTCTAAGGTTCTTGCTTCAGATGTTGATGAGTCGCTGTCTTCAATTTTCTCTGCTCTGATCCACCGCTGCCAACCAGTTTGTGACGAGGTATGTGACAGAGCAGGAAGGGACACCAGGCCGAGGAACAATCCAACATGTTTTATTGAAGCAGGGAGCATAGAACATCAAATATTAATATTGTTCCTTTGAGTCCAAAATGAGTCCTCAAAGTTCCAGGGGCGCCACCCGGCAATCTGACGCCAGAAAAAAATGTAGAAATATTCCTTGGAGGAGATCAATGAATCCAACAGGTGAGGGACACAACACAATCCCACATGGCAGATTCTAACCATCCACACACGGGCACCAAGATCGTGCCTCCGCTAAGATCTCGGTCCCTTGCACCTCAGCACACACTGACCAAACAACCCTGAGTGTATTCTCCAGTGCCTGTGGATCCACCCCTCCAGTGCCCGTGGATCCACCCCTCCAGTGCCTGTGGATCCACCCCTGGAAGGAAGCGCAGGAGGAAGAGATGTCACACTGGGGAACGAAATACCCATAATACTCAAAAGAACATATTCTATAACAATTTAACTCCTGGTGCTATCTTTACAAACCTCAGGAGATTCCAATTTTAACCAGATACTTCAGGAAGCAGTTTATCCAAGAAAAAACGAAATATTATGCAATTAAAAAAGAAATTTCTTAAGTACAAATCCAGTGACTAGGCGAAAAAGTTAAAAGCCTGGCACTGAAAGTGCTGTTAATCAGGTCAAAATTACGCAGCAAATGTTTACAGGGGTAAACAATAGTACGTCACATATAACAGAACCATATGCGTCTATGTTACAATTAATCCACATAGTGTATATCAGTTCAGGACATACACAGAACGCTATACATTCCAATTGATTACCACATAAATATATTAGTGCAAGTGCAGGGATAGAACCAAATAAGGGCTTCATGTGTGGCTAATCACATAAGCATCATGTACCCACAATCTGTAAACAGCAGCAAGGTGCACAGCAGAAAGCTACAGACAGGCTGGCACTCACTCATTCCCCAAATTGCATAATACTTTTGTTTGTTTTTTGGTTAATCAGTCAATAAGGGGTTAGTGGAAATAATCCTGACCATACTGGTTGCATTGACATTTGCAGACAGGTAAAGGTAGGATTTGCTATAAATCTTGTGCGCAATGTATGTATTATTACCAGAAGGATCAAGGCAAAGATCTGATTTTGAACTCTGGAATGTCAGTATTTGAGATTGCCATTGGATACTTTTAATATTTCCCAGCTGGCTATGTGTTTTGGGATTATTTCTCTAGTAATCTAATATGTGAAGATGAGTGTATTTGTGTGAGTTTGTGTATATCATAGCTCTGCCTCCTCCTGGTGGCCACACCCAGACCTAGCTACACCCCTCTTCATAGCCTCTGTAAAACATGGTGGAGGCAACGTGATGGCATGGGCATGCATGGCTTTCAATGGCACTGGGTCACTTGTTTTTATTGATGACATAACAGCAGACAAGAGTAGCCGGATGAATTCTGAAGTGTACCGGGATATACTTTCAGCTCAGATTCAGCCAAATGCTGCAAAGTTGATTGGACGGCGCTTCATAGTACAGATGGACAATGACCCCAAGCATACAGCCAAAGCTACCCAGGAGTTCATGAGTGCAAAAAAGTGGAAATTCTGCAATGGCCAAGTCAATCACCAGATCTTAACCCAATTGAGCATGCATTTCACTTGCTCAAATCCAGACTTAAGACGGAAAGACCCACAAACATGCAAGACCTGAAGGCTGCGGCTGTAAAGGCCTGGCAAAGCATTAAGAAGGAGGAAACCCAGCGTTTGGTGATGTCCATGGGTTCCAGACTTAAGGCAGTGATTGCCTCCAAAGGATTCACAACAAAATATTGAAAATAAAAATATTTTGTTTGGGTTATGTTTATTTGTCCAATTACTTTTGACCTCTTAAAATGTGGAGTGTTTGTAAAGAAATGTGTACAATTCCTACATTTTCTATCAGATATTTTTGTTCAACCCTTCAAATTAAACGTTACAATCTGCACTTGAATTCTGTTGTAGAGGTTTCATTTCAAAGCCAATGTGGTGGCATGCAGAGCCCAACTCGCGAAAATTGTGTCACTGTCCAAATATTTCTGGCCCTAACTGTATATCTCATGTGCGGGTTTCTTTGTTGGTGATTTTTGCAACCGGTCTTGAGTGTCCTTGGGTGATCGTCGAGGTGCTTCTCTGAGTCTTGTGTGGATAACACCTTAGCTGTTTTGTTGCCAGTGGTGTTGCTGGGCATATTGTTTCACTTCGTTCTGTTAATGTGTATGGTTGTTGAACCTATAACGGGAACCTGCATTTGTGATTTGTTGGTTTTATATGGGTGGTACTGACCTTTAGTTGGGTTTTTTAATCTTACCTTCTACCGATGACTCTCTAGTTCTTAATTGTTCAGTTTTGAGGGGTGTGTCACCTAAGGATGTGGTTGGTACTGAAATCAATTTAGAATGATATGTTAGAATTCCCTAATTGTTTACAAGTCTATAATATAAACCTACAAATATTCACTTACGTTGTCTGGGTATTTTTGTTGGATTCTGGTGGGTTGGTGTCCTTGTGTTGGAGGTTTGAAAGTACCGTTACACAGCACAATGTTGCATGCAACAGCGCTGTAATTTTGCTGAATCAGCGAAGTTGCAGCAACATTGCTGGAGCATCGTGCTGTGTAACAGTACGATGCAACTGCGATAAATCGCTGGTTGCAAGTTGCCAGGTTTTTGAACATGTTCAAAAACCTGACGATCTTGCCCCAGCGATTTGGCTGTATCGTGCCGTCTGACACCACAATAGCGATGTTGCCGGCAATACAGCCTATTCGCAGCATTGCGTAACGGTACCTTAAGACCACAGTGGTATACTAAAATATATTACGTTAACACCCCCCCCATCCCATCCCCATCCCTGCACACATCGCTGCTGGCTGCCTGCTGCTGTGTGTGTGAGTATGCAACTAGCCAGCGTGCTTTGCCAGAGCGGCACAGGCTACAGGTAGGGATGTGATCACAGCTTTAATTAAAGAGAGGTGGGCAGGCCCGGACTGATAGGCGGGACTTTTCCCTATGGGCCCACTACTAGTGTGGAGCGGGGGCCGCCCGCTCCTCCGGCCGCAGCCCTGCTTTAAATCAATTGTCGCTGAGCGGCCTTGGCATGCAGGGGTGGGGCCACAAATGTGAAGGGGCGAGGCAATTTCCCCAAAGCAGGGCGCCAATCAGGATGACAGGTGCAGATCCTAGGCTGTCCCACCATCTTCTTCATATTCCTGATCCCGCCCTGAGCTGATCATGTGACCCTGATGCCTCCCCTCCATGTGACATTATCACAGGTCCTATATGTGAGTATCATGTCTGTGTCTGTCTGTACACAACACTATACAGTATATACAGGTCCACACTACATGCTGTACTAGTGTGCATATATACTGTATATATGTAATGTGGACCTGTTTATACTGTATAGTGCTGTGTATACAAGATATACACAAGCACTCTCAGATGTGCATACAGCCCGCAGTGTGTAATGTGCATATAGAGCTCGCAGTCTGTAATGTGCATAGAGCCCGCAGTCTGTAATGTACATAGAGCCCGCAGTGTTCCCCACCCCTGTACATGGTACCACTAGTATTGTTCTGCCTCATGTGGCCTTTGTTGTTCACATCCCTCCTCAACTCTAATAAAGAAGAATGTATATAACAAATTTAATGTGTGATTGGTGAGGACGTGGTGCAGATAGTGGGTGGTGAAACTATTGAAGGTTTGAGGGGTGGAGGCGGAGCCTGGGTGGAGACGGAGATGGTGTGGAGTCTCAGGGGGCCCCAAAATTTTGCTAGTAAGGGGCCTCGAAATTCCTAATGGCAGCTCTGCCTCTGAGAATATGAAAAGCGCCGCTGTTGCCGGAATACACGGGTCCGACGGTGGCCTGCCCGCGCTTCCTCCGCCCCGCTCCTCCAGTCCTGCCCGCGCTCCATCCATACCCCGCTCCTCTGCCCTACCCACGCTTCCCCCCCCCCGCTCCTCCTGTCCTGCCCGCGCTCCATACCCCGCTCCTCTGCCCTGCCCGCGCTAACCCCCCTCCCCCTCCTCCTGTCCTTCTCCCACTCCCCGCGGTCCCCCTGCTCCTTAGTGATTTGATTTCGCAGTGCATTATACACTGCAAATCAAATCTAATATATAAAACCACAAGCGATTTGTGACGTCAGTTCCGTCACTTTGCACACACTTCCGTAACTTTGTCCCAAGGTACACCCGCTCAGGGTGGACCAAGATGGCCGCCCTAAGCGGGACTAACGTGGCGAGCCAGCCGGGAGACGACCGCCGTTAGCCGGTCGTCTCCCGGCTGGTGACCCGCTACGCCCGGAGCTCAGCCGCGGCGCTCCCTGGCACCCTACTCTCGCCCCCCTTTTTACAAGCCCTGCCGCTCACCGCCCACAGCCGGTCACTTTCCTCCTCCATCTGGGAGCCAGCCCCGCCCACACTCCAGTCCGGTGTGCGGCTTCCGCCATCGCCGCTCACCCCACACAGACCGGTCAGTGGCCTCTGTGCCCTTCAGCCTCCCCTGGCCTCTGTGCCCTCCTGCCTCCCCTGGCCTCTGTGCCCTCCAGCCTCCCCTGGCCTCCGTGCCCTCCAGCCTCCGCTCTCCTCACCCCTCCAGCCTCCGCTCTCCTCACCCCTCCAGCCTCACTCCACTCTCCTCACCCCTCCATATGCAATGTACAGTATGTGTATATATGTGTATGTAATATAATTTGTAAATGATGTATGTGTATGTATATATATATTTCTACATGTTTAGAGATTTGCATGTCTCTACATATAATGTGTGTGTATCTAATATATAAAAGACCAAGGCACTTCGTCACTTTGTCCGCACTTCCGTCACTTTGTCCACACACACACATACACACACACACTCCACTATACTTACCACCGGCCCAGCGTCCGCCGCCTGGATCCTCAGTCGACATGTCGCCACCCCCGAACTACTGGATCCAATATAGCGTCCAGGAAGGCTCGCCAAAGTTCCCGGACGCCATATTGGATACAGTTGTCCGGGGCCGCCGACATACTTTGTCCAAGATGGCGTCCGGGAAGTCTCGGCAGACTTCCCAGACGCCATATTGGATCCAGTCGTCCGGGGCGGCGACATGTCGACTCAGGATCCAGGCGGTGGGGAAGACGCAGGGCCGGTGGTAAGTATACCGGAGTATGTGTGTGCTGACCACTCTGCCCACGGCGCTGCGCTGACCACTCTGCCCACGCCGCTACGCTGACCACTCTGCCGACGCCACTGCGCTGACCACTCTGCCCACGCCGCTGCACTGACCACTCTGCCCACGCCGCTGTGCTTACCACTCTGCCCACGCCGCTGCGCTGACCACTCTGCCCACGGCGCTGCGCTGACCACTCTGCCCACGCTGACCACGGCACTGCACTGACCACGCTGACCACGGCGCTGCGCTGACCACGCTGCGTACGGCGCTGCGTACCGCGCTGCGCTGTCCACGCTGCCCACGGCGCTGCGCTGACCACTCTGCCAACGGCGCTGCGCTGACCACTCTGCCCACGGCGCTGCGCTGACCACTCTGCCCACGCGCTGCGCTGACCACTCTGCCCATGGCGCTGCGCTGACCACTCTGCCCCGCGCGCTGACCACCTGCACTGCGCTGACCACGCTGACCCACGGCGCTGCGCTGACCACTGCACGCTGACACGGCGCAGCGTGACACGCGACGCTGCGCTGACCACGCTGCTACGCCTGCGACCGCGCTGCGCTGCCACCTGCCCACGCGCTGGCTGACCACTCTGCCACGCGCTGCGTGACCACTCTGCCCACGGCGCTGCGCTGACCACTCTGCCCACGGCGCTGCGCTGACCACTCTGCCCACGGCGCTGCGCTGACCACTCTGCCCACGGCGCTGCGCTGACCACTCTGCCCACGGCGCTGCGCTGACCACTCTGCCAACGGCGCTGCGCTGACCACTCTCACCGCACTCACTGCTAACCACTGAGCCACCGAACTCACTGCTAACCACTGAGCCACCGCACTCACTGCTAACCACTGAGCCACCGCACTCACTGCTAACCACTGAGCCACCGCACAGTGCTAAGCACTGAGCCACCACGCAGTGCTAAGCACTGAGCCACCGTGCAGTGCTAACCACTGAGCCACCGCGTACTGCTAACCACTGAGCCACCGCACTGTGCTAACCACTGAGCCATCGCACTGTGCTAACCACTGAGCCACCGCGCAGTGCTAACCACTGAGCCACCGCGCAGTGCTAACCACTAAGCCACTGCGCAGTGCTAACCACTAAGCCACTGCGCAGTGCTAACCACTCAGCCACCGTTTACTCTGCTACCCACTGAGCCACCTGTAAACAGACAATTATTTCACCGCACTCCCCTAACTATTACTAAATAAACTATATATGGACTCTAGACTACCCGATTCTTTAGAATCGGGCCGCCATCTAGTATAAAATAAAGGCAAATGTATTAAAAATAATAAAGATTCTTATACTTACCTCTCCGCCGAGTGATCGGTAATCGGTAATGTTATTCTGACATCATACAAGGTCCTAGCAGTACAGGGCCTGCTACTGCTCCCGGATACTGAGCACTCCACCCTGCCCCCCGCCACCATCCTGCACCGCTTGCTCCATCCTGCCCCCCCAGCTCCATCTGCCCCCCCGCCAGCTCCATTCTGCCCCCCTCGCTGCCTCCATCCTGCCCCCTTCCCAGGCTCCATCCTGCCCTGATCGCTCCATCCTGCCCCCCCTTCCCCCCCGGCTCCATCCTGTCCCCCCTCTGGCTCCATTTGCCCCCCTGCTGGCTCCATCCTGCCCCCCCGGCTCCATCCTTTCCTGATCGCTCCATCCTGCCCACCCCCCACAGCTCCATCCTGCCCCTTCCCCCAGCTCCATCCTGCCCCGCCGGCTCTGTCCTGCCCCCCGGCTCCATTCTGACCCTTTGCCGGCTCCATCCTGCCCATCCAGCTCCATCTTGCCCTGATCGCTCCATCCTGCCCCCCCAGCTCCATCCTGCCCCCCCCCCCAGCTCCATCCTGCCTTGCCGGCTCCATCCTGCCCCCCGGCTTCATCCTGACCCCCCACTGGCTCCATCCTGTTCCCCCCCCGGCTCCATCCTGCCCCCCCGGCTCTATTCTGCCCAGCCAGCTCCATCTTGCCCTGATCGCTCCATACTGCCCCCCCCCCAGCTCCATCCTGCCTCCCCCAGCCCCCGGCTCCATTCTGCCTCGCCGGCTCCATCCTGCCCCCCGGCTCCATCTTGCCCCCCGGCTCCATCCTGCCCCCCCCCCGCCAGCTCCATTCTGCCCCCCCGTCGGCTCCATCCTGCCCTCCGGCCGGCTCCATTCTGCCCCCACGCCGGCTCCATTCTTCCCCACCGGCTCCACCCTGCCCCCATCCCCGCCGGTCTCCACCCTGCCCTGATCGCTCCATCCTGCCCCCCCGGCTCCATCCTGCCCCCACCAGCTCCATCATGCTCCCCCCCACCTCCATTCTGCTCCCCCGGCTCCATCCTGCTCCCCCAAATCCCATCCTGCCCCCCTGCCTCCATCTTGCCCCCCGCCTCCATCTTTGCCACCCGCCAAATCCTCTCCCCCCGGCTCCATTCTGCCCCCCCAGCTCCATCCTGCCTCACCCCCCCGTCTCCATCCTGCCCCCTCCAATCGGCTCCATCCTGCCCTGCTCGCTCCATCCTGCCCCGCTCCTCCATCCTGCCCCGCTCGCTCCATGCTGCCAGGCTCGCTCCATCCTGCCCCCCCACCACAATCCTGCATCCCCCCGTCACCATCCTGCTCCCTGGCTCCATCCTGCTCCCCCACATCCATCCTAGCCCCTATGCCTCCATCCTGGCCTCCCCGGCCTCCATCCTGGCCTCCCTGCCTCCATCCTCCCCCTCCCGGCTCCATCCTGACCCCCACCTCAGCTCCATCCTGCCCCGCTTGCTCCATCCTGCCCCGCTCACTCCATCCTGTCCCGCTCGCTCCATGCTGCCCAGCTCCCTCCATGCTGCCCGACTCCCTCCATGCTGCCCGACTCCCTCCATCCTGCCCCTCCCCGTCAACATCCTGCCCACCCCCGTCACCATCCTTCCCCCCTGCTCAGTCCTGCCCCCCCTGCTCCATCCTGCCGTCCCGGCAGTTAGCGGTCATGTGACTGATCAGCTGATCGGTTTCCCAGGCAACGACAGGTCCTAAAGTATCCTTACTGAGGATTTTTTTTATTTTTACTTTTACTGTGGAGGAGCCAGATGGAGCAGGGGGGCGCGGGGAGCGGAGTATCGCCATATACCATAGTGCTGCTATACATGTACTGTAATGTACCGCCATATACCATAGCGCTCCTATACATGTGCTGTAATGTACCGCCATACACTATAGTGCTGCTATACATCTACTGTAATGCACCGCCATACACTATAGTGCTGCTATGCATGTGCTGTAATGTACCGCCATATACTATATGCTGCTATACATTTACTGTAATGTACCGCATTACTATATGCTGCATACTGTGCTGTAGTACCGCCATATACTATATGCTGCTATACATGTACTGTAATGTACCCCATATACTATAGTGCGCTGATAATGTGCTTAATTACCACCATATACCATAGCGCTTATATATATATATATATTAATATATATATAACTAGAAAAAAATACTCTGCAGCACTCAGCTACTACCAATGATGTACATATGCTAACAAGCTATATATATATATATGAGAAAAAAGTTTAAAAACTTACGTTTTTTTAAAAAAACTCAAAATCTTATCTTTTTATTTCTGAAGTTCTTGGTACACACATTGGCCAATGTCTGTTTGCTCATCGACTGCGACAAAGTGACTTCAGGTCCGATGAGTCCTAACGCTGACACCCAAGTCCTCCTTTTCCACCCCCCCACTTCTCAGTGGGCAGACTCCATCTCAACCCTAGATCACCTGTGGTCAATAAGGGTGCAAATTGCAGCATGGAGCCAGCCACTCACTGCACAGCACTCACAGACTAATGTGAACCGGTGCCAGCAGGGCTGCTGGATCAAATAACTAGAAAAAAATACTCTGCAGCACTCAGCTACTACCAATGATGTACATATGCTAACAAGCTATACATGTACTGTAATGTACTGTAATGTACCGCCATATACCATAGCGCTGCTTTACATGTACTATAATGTACCGCCATATACCATAGCGCAGCTATATATATATTATATATATATATATATATATATGTAGTTCACTCACATTGACTGAACAAGTTCTGTCAGTCACAGCATGTCAACTACATACATATTCTAGAATACCCGATGCGTTAGAATCGGGCCACCATCTAGTATATATATGTATGTAGTTCACTCACGTTAACTGAACAAGTTCTGTCAGTCTCAGTTTGTCAACTACATAATATTCTAGAATACCCGATGCGTTAGAATCGGGCCACCATCTAGTATAATATTATTAGTCATCACGTTAATGAACAAGTTCTGTCATCCATTGTCAACTAATATATATCTAGAATACCATCTGAATCGGCCCCATTAGTATATATATATATATTATATATATATATTACAGTGCTATGCCAATTAATTGGGACAAAGCAAGTTTTTCTTGCATTAGTTTTCCAATTGCCGGTAAGTGTTTTATCAGTTCTTGCTGGCGTTTTCTTTTTTCTTCCACATTTCCCTTTTAGTTTTGGAGAAAACAATCCAGTTTCATTGTGTGTGCGAATTATTCTTGAAACGGTAGATTTTCCAATACCAACGATGGAAGCGATTTCTCTTACAGTCAGACTTGTATGTTCTTTCAGAGTAATAATTCTAGACGTCTTCCATGGAGTAACATCCATTTTTACAGGCACGAATCACACAGAGAAAAAGTACACTAAACCATTCCTCACAGAAACAAGCTCTCAACTGAAGCTGAGGGGGCAGCTAGCTGTTATTTTCTGACTAAAACCAGTCAAACCACATTTTGTTACTCAAGGTTGTACACTCACACCTGTTCAGAGCAGTTAAAACTGGTTTGAATCACTGACTGGTAACCCTAACTTTCGATTTTACTTAAAAAATGCTTTGTCCCAATTAATTTGCACAGCACTGTATATACATATATGTAAATAGCCTCTTAAGACTAAGTGGATTTAAAGGGAACCTGTCACCTACCTAAAGCCTCCCAGCCTATCAGTACCTGTCCCTGTCTCTTCCTATTACTGCTCTAACTATCCCTTTCTGCCCTAAATCCGACCTTTGATGGTTTTTTATACTCACTGATTAGTATGGTAATGATCCGGGAGGCTGCTGTTACTAGCCCCCCTGGGCGGCGTCCTAATGTCTCCTTCACCGCCTCCTTTGTTTTGTATCATGCCCGGGGCGTGATGGTACATGTGAATGCGCGTTCCCCCCGCTTGGCTCATCGTGCGGCATTGGATGTGGTATGTAAGTTACGGGCAGTCAGTCCTGCAGCAGTGAAGTATGTGAAAGTGACATAGAAATCATGGGGCCCCATTGCAGAAATTATAATTGCCCCCCAACAAATATTTGGGTCACATACATACATATCTCACACTTTTTCAGCCCTTACAAAGTAATTTTACCTCCTGGTGAAGCTCCAACATCCCTCTTTCATTGCCACCATAAAGTTCAATGCCAACTAAAGTGCCTCACAAACACTAATTGCCCCCCATTAAATTCCTCCACAGGCACAGTATGATGAACCTACTGTACCCCCTTTAACTACCCTGGCACAGTATGATTCCCAACTATGACCCTCACACAGCCCTCCATGTAGTGTAATGAACCTACATACAGTATAATGGCCTCTACATCTCTTCACACTGTATAATGGTCCCCAATACAGCCCTCAAATAGCCATCAATAAAGTATAAAGGCTCCCTTTATAGCCTTCCAAGAATTATCATACTCCCCACAAAGCCCTCCAAATATAATGGCTTCCATATAATATAATTGGCTCCATATAGTCCCCCATATATTATAATGCACCCACATAATCCTCCATATAATATATTGCACCCCAAAAGTCCTCCATATAATAAGCACAGCGGGCCTTCATTGATGACGTCATCGATCTCGATCCCGCCGTGCTGAGCTGCAGAGACTCAGAGAGTGTCAGCTGGGACTCAATAAAATGTGGCAGCAGTGGCGTCCGGGACATCAGCAGCAGGAGCGGTATCTGCGGGGGAAGAGGTCCGCTGGCCCCCCTCAGATGCCGCCCCATGTCTAGCAGCAGGTGGCTGCCGCCTGAGGCAGATAGCTCAGGCCGCTTCATGGTAGGTGTGCCCCTAATTGTTAAGAAAAAAGAGCTGAGTACTTACAAAGTGTGACTGAAGAGTGTACGGTGGGCATAGCTACCTCATGCAGCGGTTTGCATGTGTGGAGCAGGACTGCATGTGCGTGCTGCCCGAGAACTTAGATCACATGATTTAATCAGATCGTGCCTGTGTACAGCGGAGGCCCGAGAACTCACCCTACAGTGGGAATCTGGCACCTGCGCAGAGATGATCACTGCGCCTGTCCCATCTCCCTCTGCCTCTTTACTCCCCACCCCGCAGTGTGAATACATCATAACACATTGCAGGGCAGGATCTGAGATCTGCAGGATGCATGCACTATCTGATTAAATTATGTGATCTAAGTTCTCGGGCAAAGGGGCAGGGGGGGGGGGGTTGACAGGTTTCCTTTATGTCAGCTTTATGTATAAGTGTATAAGTGGTGAACAGATTGGGCTTGTGTGTCGACCTGTTGAAATGAAGTTATCACGAAACAGGTGCTGTCCGATTTAGCTCCTTGCTAAGGCTGTGGTCACAGTTTTTTTAGTGCCTTTTAAAAACGCATGCTTTTTTACATGCGTTTTTCATGTCAGCATGAGTTTTTTAAGGTCTCTGATGGCTCCCTGCGTTTTTGGCTGCGTTTTTGAATCTGCACCTAAAAATAGTGCTTGTAGTATTTTTTTGAGCGTTTTCAAAAACGCATGCGTTTTTGTAGAAAACGCATGCGTTTTTATAACATGGGTTCCTATGGAAAACGCATGCAAAAACGCATGTACAGTTAGTACCTTTTAGTGCCATTCAAAAACGCATGCGTTTCCCATAGGAGCCCATGTTAAAAAAAACGCATGCGTTTCCGGAAACGCATGCGTTTTTGTTAACATGGGCTCCTATGGGAAACGCATGCGTTTTTGAATGGCACTAAAAGGTACTAACTGTACATGCGTTTTTGCATGCGTTTTCCATAGGAACCCATGTTATAAAAACGCATGCGTTTTCTACAAAAACGCATGCGTTTTCTACAGAAACGCATGCGTTTTTGGATATGCTCCAAAAACGCATGGGACAGTCACACATGCTTTTTGGCTATTAGGGCATGCGTTTTTTAACATGGGGGCCTATGGGTGCGTTTTTTACATGCGTTTTTGAAAACGCAGGTCTCCAAAAATGCATGTGAAAAATGGTACTGTGACCCCAGCCTAACTCCAGTGAATTTGTTTTTATGCAACTGTAATAAAGTCTGAAAAAAATTTAAGGATGGGTAAGTGCAGCAGATTTTTGCCCTTTTTGTTATGGATTTGTATCTGAAACTTTTTTCTATGTCGTGCTGTTTGATATTCACAGATTTAGACGGAGATCAATACCGATTTTCTTTCCTGAGTTACAGCCTGGCTCTTCAAACCCTCATGGCCCATTTCTATCAAGTGATCTGTATTCTTTTCATCTTTAAGGTATGTGATGGCCTAAGTATGTGAACAACCTCCAATCTGTGGGATTATGATGTAAAATGTAACTATAATACAGAATCTTAAATGTGGCTCCAATGACCCACCCGTGCAAAACTGGTTAGTCTCATTTTTTTCTGTTCAGGGGTTCCCCACTCTTTTGTCCCCTGGATTTCTGTTGTTGCGGGTTGTGTGCTTCTGGAAGCAGTAAGGTTATACTGCTAGTCCGAACAGGGCCGGCTCCAGATTTTTGTGGGCCCTGGGCAAATTTATATGTTGTGAGGTAGTACTCGCTGAGGGCATTACATGATACTCGCTTGACAGTGGAATTGACACTAACAGCAATGGATTCTATACAATACAAAAGTTCATCAGGTTTATTCCAGACTTCATAAACCATGTTCCATAACATAAACACGAGGCTTTCCTTTACCTTTAACATAAATGTCCATATAATGCATAGTCCATTTATCTTTCACAATGGTTATATTCCCGTACAGGTTGAGGTACACTTCTCCTTAAGATGTCCCAGTGCAGTATTCACACACACGTCTCAGTTGACTTATACATATACATCTTTTCACTGCTGGAATTGTCCATACAGATTCCACTGGCTTTTGCTCAGCCTTTATTCAAGGTTTTCATGTCCGTTACCTCTCTGGAGGTTTTTGGTCAGCATTCACCACTCAGCTTCTCCTAGTATCTTCACAGAGGCTGAGTCTCCAGGCCAGCATAGTATATCCTGCTCCCTTTGCAGGATATAGGAAGGCTGCCTTAGGCTGGTTTCACACCACGTTTTGATCCGATCCAGGGCTGTCCCTTGAGGACCGGACAGCCCCCGATCGGATTAGCACACAGAACCGGAGGGCTAATATGCCCTCCGGTCCGGTGTGCAGCCGCACGCAGCTGAAGCTGCTGATGAATCAGGACCGCAGCTTGCGGGGAGCTAGCCGCTGGTCAAGAAACAACAGCTGCATGCAGCCGCATGTGTCCGGTTCCTGAATTCTCCCGGACCCTGGGTGAATCCGGGAGAATCTGGTTTGGGGAGATTTTTCTCCCTGAACACAAAATTCGTGCATGCAGCATTTTTGTGTCCGGGTGAAAAAACCGAGTCCTCCCGGATTCACCACGACACATGGAAGCCGGATGGCAGATACCTTCCATCCAGCTCCATCCGGGCCCAAAGGCACACTATTGGGCAGATATGTGATCCGGGCCTATCTGGTTCTCATCGGATCGGCCCGGATCAAAGAAAACGTGATGGGAAACCAGCCTTACACTGCACTAGTCAGCTGATATCCCACCTGTTCCACATGAGCAGACCTGTGGGAGGATTCAGCTTAGTCAAACACTCCCCTGGCTTTTTAATCACCTGCTGTGTAGCAAATGTAATATAGAAACTTAGTGTTAGCCCACCATCCGACCCCTTCTCAACACTGTGCTCAGCAGTGTTGCACTGGTCTCAGTGAGCAAGTCCATATAATAGATAAGAAGGTAAGAGACGGCACTCACTGCTTGTATGGTTGTATTTGCAGCCTCTTTATTTCATCCGTGTAGGTTACAGGTTACAGACAGAGGTGGAGGGAGGGGGTGCGGAGGTGGACGACGGGCACTCCGTTTCGTACTGAATGTGCCTCAACGGGTCCAACCGTTGGACCTGTTGAAGCACATTCAGTGCGAAACGGAGCGCCCGTCGTCTACCTCCGCACCCCCTCCCTCCACCTCTGTCTGTAACCTGTAACCTGCACGGATAAAATAAAGAGGCTGCAAATACAACCATACAAGTGGTGAGTGCTGTCTCTTACTTTCTTATCTAGCAAATGTAATACATTACCTGAACTTGTGGAAACTCAAGTCCCAGCATAATGCATCACTGAAACATGCTGAACTACAAGTCCCAGCATAGATATTTGCATTGCAGGGAGCTCCTGCATCACATTGTGTATATATATACTAGCTGTAGTACCCGGCTACGCCCGGGTTAATAAATAACTGCTGTTAGCTATAACAAAATAGAATTTGAATATGTCATACTAGCTGTGAGCCCGATGCAAATGCATCGGGATTCTAGAACGTGCATTAATTTGATTATAGTAGTTATAGCTGTTAGCCTGATGCAAATGCATCGGATATCTAAAATATGTTTATTGTTTTTTTAAAGATTTTTAAATAATAATCGCATCATCAATAGCAATAATATAAGCCATAGCATTATTATTAGCAGTAATAGCAGTATTAATAGCATTATTAGCAGTATTATGAGCATTAATAACAGTATTAATAGCATTAATAGCATTATTATTAGCATTAATAGCATTATTAATAGCATTATTAGCATTAATAATAGCATTAATAACATTATTAATAGCATTAATAGCATTATTATTAGCATTAATAGCATTAATAATAGCATTATTAGCATTAATAATAGCATTAATAACATTAATAGCATTAATAGCATTATTATTAGCATTAATAGCATTATTAATTGCATTAATAGGATAAATATTAGCATTAATAGCATTAATAGCCTAATTAATAGCATTAATAACATTATTAATAGCATTAATAGCATTATTATTAGCATTAATAGCATTAATAATAGCATTATTAGCATTAATAATAGCATTAATAACATTATAATAGCATTAATAGCATTTTAGATTATAGCATTAATAGCATTATTATAGCATTAATAGCATTAATAATAGCATTAATAGGATAATTATTAGCATTAATAGCATTATTAATAGCATTAATGCATTATTATTAGCATAATAGCATTAATAATAGCATTATTAGCATTAATAATAGCATTAATAACATTATTAATAGCATTAATAGCATTATTATAGCATTAATAGCATTAATAATGCATTATTAGCATTAATAATAGCATTAATTACATTATTAATAGCATTAATAGCATTATATTATTAGCATTTAATAAAGCATATAGCATAATACGCATTAATAGATAAATATTAGCATTAATAGCATTATTAGCATTATTAATAGCATTAATAGCATTATTTATTATGCTATAATTATAGCATATTAGCATTAATATATGCATTAATAAGCATTATAATAGCATTAATAGCATTATTATAGCATTAATAGCATTAATAATAGCATATAATAGCATTAATAATAGCATTAATAACATTATTAATAAGCATTAATAGCATTATTATTAGCATTAATAGCATTAATAGCATTATTATTAGCATTAATAGCATTAATAATACCATTAATAAGATAAATATTAGCATTAATAGCATTAATAGCATTATTAATAGCATTAATAGCATTATTATTAGCATAAATAGCATTAATAATAGCATTATTAGCATTAATAATAGCATTAATAACATTATTAATAGCATTAATAGCATTATTATACATTATAGCATTATAATGCCATTAATAGGATAAATTATTAGCATTGAATAGCATTAATAGCATAATTAATAGCATTAATAGCATTATTAATAGCATTAATAGCATGAATAGATAAATATTAGCATTAATAGCATTAATAGCATTATTAATAGCATTATATTATTGCATTAATAGCATTAATAATAGCATTATTAGCATTAATAATAGCATTAATAACATTATATAATAGCATTAATAGCATTATTATTAGCATTAATAGCATTAATAATAGCATTATTAGCATTAATAATAGCATTAATAACATTATTAATAGCATTAATAGCATTATTATTAGCATTAATAGCATTAATATAGCATTATTATTAGCATTAATAAGCATTAATAATACCATTAATAGGATAAATATTAGCATTAATAGCATTATATAGCATTAATATAAGCATTATTATTAGCATAAATAGCATTAATAATAGCATTATTAGCATTAATAATAGCATTAATAACATTATTAATAGCATTAATAGCATTATTATTAGCATTAATAGCATTAATAATAGCATTATTAGCATATAAGATAATAGCATTAATAGCATTATACATTATATAGCATAATAGCATTAATAGATAATTATTAGCATTTAATAGCATTAATAAGCATTATTAATAGCATTAATAGCATTAATATACATTAATAGATTAATAATTAGCATTAATAGCATATATAATAGCATTATTAATTAGCATTAATAGCATTATAATAGCATTAATACATTATAGCATTATTAGCATTAAATAATAGCATTAATACATTATTAATAGCATTAATAGCATTATTATTAGCATTAATAGCATTAATAATAGCATTAATAATACATATTAGCATGAATAATAGCATTAATAACATTATTAATAGCATTAATAGCATTATTATTAGCATTAATAGCATTAATAGGATTATTATTAGCATTAATAAGCATTAATAAATACCATTAATAAAGATAAATATTAGCATTAATTTAGAATTAATAGCATTAATTAATAGCATTAATAGCATTATTATTAGCATAAATAGCATTAATAATAGCATTAATTAGCATTAATAACATTATTAATAGCATTAATAGCATTATTATTAGCATTATTTATTTTATTATTATTTTTATTTAATTATTATTATTTATTATATTTATTTTTTATTATTTTTTAATTATTTTTAAATTATTATTTTTATTATTTAATTTATTTATTTTTTTAAGTGAGAGTGAGACACAGTTCTCATTCAGGTCCGCATTTTTTTTTTTTTTATTATTATTTTTATTTAATTATTTAATATTTTTTATTTATTTTTTTATTATTTTTAATTATTTTTAAATTATTTTTTTATTATTAAATTTATTTATTTTTTTAAGTGAGAGTGAGACACAGTTCTCATTCAGGTCCGCATTTTTTTTTTTTTTTATTATTATTTTTATTTAATTATTTAATATTTTTTATTATTTTTTAATTATTTTTTAATTATTTTTAAATTATTTTTTTTATTATTTAATTTATTTATTTTTTTAAGGGAGAGTGAGACACAGTTCTCATTCAGGTCCGCATTTTTTTTTTTTTTTTTATTATTATTTTTATTGAATTATTTAATATTTTTTAATTTATTTTTTATTATTTTTTAATTATTTTTAAATTATTATTTTTATTAATTTAATTAATTTATTTTTTTAAGTGAGAGTGAGACACAGTTCTCATTCAGGTCCGCATTTTTTTTTTTTTTTTTATTATTATTTTTATTTAATTATTTAATATTTTTTATTTATTTTTTTATTATTTTTAATTATTTTAAATTATTTTTTTTAATTAATTATTTATTTTTTTAAGGAAGTGAGACACAGTTCTCATTCAGGTCCGCAGTTTTTTTTTTTTTTATTATTATTTTTATTAATTATTTAATATTTTTATTTATTTTTTTATTATTTTTTAATTATTTTTAAATTATTTTTTTTATTATTTAATTTATTTATTTTTTAAGGGAGAGTGAGACACAGTTCTCATTCAGGTCCGCATTTTTTTTTTTTTTTATTATTATTTTTATTTAATTATTTAATATTTTTATTTATTTTTATTATTTTTTTATTATTTTTAAATGATTATTTTTATTATTAATTTATTTATTTTTTTAAGTCAGTGAGACCAGTTCTCATTCAGTCCGCCTTTTTTTTCCCATTGACATACATTAGCGTGTGTCGGCGATTTATGGCCGGCCACCTGGTTCTATTTGTCGGCCCTAAAATCGCGGACACACCGCTAATGCATGTCTATGGGCTGTCAGCTCGAATTCTGATTGGTCGGCGTTCAATCCGAAATCGGGCTGACTGCCCATAGAGATGCATTAGCGGTGTGTCCGCGATTTTAGGGCCGACAAATAGAACCAGGTGGGCGGCCATAAAATCGCCGACACACCGGTAATGTATGTCAATGGGTAAAAAAAAAGGCGGACCTGAATGAGAACTGCGTCTCAGTTTTGAGGGGCTCTTCTGATTGGCTGAGGGCAGTATACCTCGACCAATCAGAAGAGGGCCTGAGATCTCATTGAGGTAGAATGGGGGATTTTTCTTCCATTCTATCTTATGAGAAGGAAGAGGACTCGGAGGTGGGAAGATCCCCGGGCCGGACGAAGAGGCGAAGATGGCGGAAATAAGAGAGAAGACCCCGGGGCCGGGGAAGGGACGCTGCTCGGCGGAGGAGTGAGGATCGGAGACGGGAGGACGAGTAGATGACTTGAAGGGATGAATGTGATCGACGGGGGGCGTTAGGTTAGGGGACTGCGGGGGCTTCGGGTGTAGGGCTTAGGTGACAAGGCGGCTGGTATAGGTTAGGGGAGGCGCGGGGCTTAGGGGATTAGGGGCGGGGCTTAGGGGGTATCGGGGGGGCTAGGATGCTCGGGGCTTAGGGGGTAGGGACTTAGGGGAGCGCGCGGGGCCTAGGGGGTAGGGCTTAGGGGCGGCGGTGGCTTAGGGGTACGGCGGGGGTTAGGATGCTGCGGGTCGGGGGTTAGGTGGTCGGGCTTAGGGGTGGGCTTAGGGGTAGGGGGGCTAGGAGCTGGCGGGGGGGCTTAGTGGTATCGGCTGGCTGACGGGCGTCGGTGGGGCTTAGGTGGTCGGGTTATAACGGGCGGGGGCTTAGGGGGATCGGCGGGGGTTAGGTGGTCGGGGTGTGCGGGGCTTAGCGGGGGGGTAGGGCGGCGGGGCTAGGGGGTAGCGGCGGTGGCTGTGGGGTAAGGGGAGGTTAGACTGCGGTCGGGCGCGCTTAGGGCTGGCTTAGCGGCGGGGTTAGGATGCTCGGGTCGGGGGTGCGTTCGGGGCTGGCTGGGTTGGAGTTAGCGGGTGGCGGTGCTTAGGGGGTAACGCGGGGCTAGGGTTATCGGCAGGTTAGGATTGCTGCGGTCGGGGTTAGGTGTCGCTTAGCGGGTGCGCTTAGGGTAGGGGCGCGCCACGTGGGCGACTTGGTGGCGGTGAGGCGCGGTGCTTAGGGGGTAGACGGCGGGGCTTAGGGAGTATCGGCGGGGGGTTAGGATGCTGCGGGTCGGGGGTTAGGTGGTCGGGGCTTAGGGGGTGGCGACTTAGGGGTAGGGGGGGTGCCTGAGGGGGCGGTTGGCTTAGGGGGTGACGCTATGGGTGTACTAAGTGCCATGGCTACGCCTGTCAGGTGTATTAGCGTATGGGATGGGACTGTGTATACCTGCGGTGTACACTCGCGCGGGCGGCGGGGCTTAGGGGGTATCGGCGGGGGGTTAGGATGCTGCGGGTCGGGGGTTAGGTGGTCGGGGTCTTAGCGGGGTGGCGACTTAGGGGTAGGGGCGGGCACTGAGGGGGTGGCTAGGCTGGGGCTGTAGTGTACACCGCTATGGTATACTACAGTCCATGGCCATACGCCTGTCAGGTGTAAAGCGTATGGCCATGGGACTGTAGTATACCATAGCGGTGTACACTACAGCGCCATGCTCTTAGCAGCCTGGCTTTGTTAGCGATGCGGGCCGGGGAGAGTCCAGGGTAGATAGCAGCTCGTGCGCTAACAAGCCACTGGAAGTGTGGCCGCTAGGAAGTCGCTGGATTATATATAGATTAATGACCTGTAGGAAATAGATGCTGAGCTGTGATTGATTGCTATAGGTCACTATAAATCTCCAGCCAACTGGTAACCCTTTCCCTAGCGAAGGGCAGGTATATCGTTACCTCACACATACACATAATAGACAGCTCAGTGTGACTGGCAATCTCTATAGTGACAGCTGTCGTTTTCTTCCACACATTCTTTCCTTTTCCATTAGTAGATAGGGGCAAATTGTTTTGAACTGGAACGCGCAGGGTAAAATTTCGCTCACAACATAGCCTTGACGCTTCGGTCCAGACGTGATCTGCAAATTTTGCGGTGTAGCGCGACGGTGTAGATGCAACCGATAACACACACATACCACATTCAGCTTTATATAGATAGCTGTAGTCCGTAGCCGGTTAATAAAATTGTTAGCTAAACAACATTGAATTGAATATGTCATATTAATGACCGTAGGAAATAGAAGCTGAGCTGTGATTGATTGAGGAGCTTAATAATCTCCAGCCAACAGTAATCCCTCCCCCTGGCCGGGCAGTATATGTTACCTCACACATACACATAATAGACGCTTGTGACTGACATCTGCCTTAATTCCCTATATGACACGTGTTGCACATTGGCTGTTTTTAATCAGATGTTTATGTTTGGAAAATAAAGATAGCACACGTATGAGGCGAGTTGTGTGAGGTGATTTGTGCACATCTGTGTCTGTCTGTGTGGTGTGTGTGTCCCTGGGGTGTGTATGTGTGTGTCCCTGTGGGATGGGGTTTGTGTGGTATGTGTCTCTGTTGTGTGTGTCTCTTTGTGGTGTGTGTGTGTGTGTGTGTGTCCCTGTGGGGTGAGTGCATGTGCCCCTATAGGGTGTGTATGTGTGTGTCCCTGTGGGGGGGGGTCTGTGTGGTGTGTGTCTCTGTTGTGTGTGTCTCTTTGTGGTGTGTGTGTGTGTGTGTGTCCCTGTGGGGTGAGTGCATGTGTGCCTATAGGGTGTGTATGTGGTGTGGTGTGTGTGGTGTGTGTGTATCTGTGTTGTGTGTGTCTCTTTGTGGTGTGTGTGTCCCTGTGGGGTGAGTGCATGTGTCCCTATAGGGTGTGTATGTGTGTGTCCCTGTGGGGGGGTGTCTGTGTGGGGTGTGTGTGTCTGTGTTGTGTGTGTCCCTTTGTGGTGTGTGTGTCCCTGAGGGGTGAGTGCATGTGTCCCTATAGGGTGGCTATGTGTGTGTGTTCCTGTGGGGGGGGGGGTCTGTGTGGTGTGTGTCTGTGTTATGTGTGTCTCTTTGTGGTCCCTGTGGGGTGAGTGCATGTGTCGCTATAGAGTGTGTGTGTGTCCCCTTGGGGGGGTGTGTGTGTCTCTGTTGTGTGTGTCTCTTTGTGGTGTGTGTTTGTTCGGGTGCGTGGTGAGTATCCAATGTTGGTGCTGCACTTTAGCGACTATACACTTGCTGTTACTCTTTGTGTGCGTGTGGTGTATATACATGTCCCTGTGTGTGGTGAATATCTCATGTTGGGGCCCCACCTTAGTGACTATATGCTGGTATGTGCTGTTAGTCTTTGGTGCTATCATTAAGCCCCTCTCATTCACAACTGTCAACTGGTAACTGTCACTTTTTCCCCATTATGTCGATAGGGGCAAAATTGTTTGGTGAATTGGAATGCGCGGGGTTAAAATTTCGCCTCACAACATAGCCTATGACGCTCCCGGGGTCCAGACGTGTGACTGTGCAAAATTTTGTCTCTATAGCTGACAGCTGTCGATTTTCTTCCCACACATTTCCTTTCCCTTTTTTCCCATTATGTAGATAGGGGCAAAATTGTTTGGTGAACTGGAACGCGCAGGGGTAAAATTTCGCCTCACAACATAGCCTATGACGCTCTCGGGGTCCAGACGTGTGACTCTGCAAAATTTTGCGGCTGTAGCTGCGACGGTGTAGATGCCAATCCCGGATATACACACACACATACACACATTCAGCTTTATATATTAGATAGCTGTAGTACCCGGCTACGCCCGGGTTAATAAATAACTGCTGTTAGCTATAACAACATTGAATTTGAATATGTCATATTAATGACCTGTAGGAAAATAGAAGCTGAGCTGTGATTGATTGCTATAGGCAGCCTAATAAATCTCCAGCCAACAGTAATCCCTCCCCCTGGCCGGGCAGTATATGTTACCTCACACATACACATAATAGACGGCTGATGTGACTGACATCTGCCTTAATTCCCTATATGACACATGTGTTGCACATTGGCTGTTTTTAATCAGATGTTTATGTTTGGAAAATAAAGATAGCACACGTATGAGGCGAGTTGTGTGAGGTGATTTGTGCACATCTGTGTTTGTCTGTGTGGTGTGTGTGTCCCTATAGGGAGTGTATGTGTGTATCCCTGTGGGGGGATCTGTGTGGTGTGTGTGTGTGTATCTGTGTTGTGTGTGTCTCTTTGTGGTGTGTGTGTGTCCCTGTGGGGTGTGTGCATGTGCCCCTATAGGGTGTGTATGTGTGTGTCCCTGTGTGGGTGTGTCTCTGTTGTGTGTGTCTCTTTGTGGTGTGTGTGTGTCCCTGTGGGGTGAGTGCATGTGTCCCTATAGGGTGGCTATGTGTGTGTGTCCCTGTGGGGGGGTCTGTGTGGTGTGTGTGTCTGTGTTATGTGTGTCTCTTTATGGTGTGTGTGTGTGTCCCTGTGGGGTGAGTGCATGTGTCGCTATAGAGTGTGTGTGTGTCCCCTTGGGGGAGGTGTGTGTCTCTGTGTTGTGTGTGTCTCTTTGTGGTGTGTGTGTGTGTTTGTTCGGGTGCGTGGTGAGTATCCAATGTTGGTGCTGCACTTTAGCGACTATACACTTGCTGTTACTCTTTGTGTGTGTGTGGTGTGTATACATGTCCCCGTGCATGGTGAATATCTCATGTTGGGGCCCCATCTTAGTGACTATATGCTGGTATGTGCTGTTAGTCTTTGGTGCTATCATTAAGCCCCTCTCATTCACAACTGTCATCTGGTAACTGTCACTTTTTCCCCATTATATAGATAGGGACAAAATTGTTTGGTGAATTGGAATGCGCGGGATTAAAATTTCGCCTCACAATCTAGCCTATGACGCTCCTGGGGTCCAGACGTGTGACTGTGCAAAATTTTGTCTCTATAGCTGACAGCTGTCGATTTTCCTCCAACACTTTTCCATGCACTTTTTCCCCATTATATAGATAGGGGCAAAATTGTTTTATGAATTGGAACGCGCAGGGTTAAAATTTCACCTCACAACACAGCCTATGACGCTCCCAGGGTCCAGGCGTGTGACTGTGTGACTGTGCAAAATTTTGTAGCTGTAGTTGCGACGGTGTAGATGCCAATCCCGGATATACACACATACACACACACATACACACATTCAGCTTTATATATTAGAGATATATATATATATATACTAGATGGCGGCCCGATTCTAAAGAATCGGGTAGTCTAGATCCATATATAGTTTATTTACTAATAGTTAGGGGAGTGCAGTGAAATGAATTGTGTGTATACAGGTGGCTCAGTGGGTAGCAGAGTATACGGTGGCTCAGTGGTTAGCACTGTATATGGTGGCTCAGTGATTAGCACTGTATATGGTGGCTCAGTGGTTAGCACTGTATATGGTGGCTCAGTGGTTAGCACTGTATACGGTGGCTCAGTGGTTAGCACTGTATATGTGGCTCGGTGGTTAGCACTGTATGTGCTCAGTGGTTAGCACTGTATATGGTGGCTCAGTGGTTAGCACTGTATAGGTGGCTCAGTGGTTAGCACTGTATATGGTGGCTGAGTGGTTTTCACGTGTGATGGCTCAGTGGTTAGCACTGTATATGTTGACTCAGTGGTTAGCACTGTATATGGTGGCTCGGTGGTTAGCACTGTATGGTGGCTCAGTGGTTAGCACTGTATATGGTGGCTCAGTGGTTAGCACTGTATAGGTGGCTCAGTGGTTAGCACTGTATATGGTGGCTCAGTGGTTAGCACTGTATTGGTGGCTCAGTGGTTAGCACTGAGTGACTGATTGGTGGCTCAGTGGTTAGCATGTATATGGTGGCTCAGTGGTTAGCACTGTATTTGATGGCTGAGTGGTTTTCAACAGTATGATGGCTCAGTGGTTAGCACTGTATATGGTGGCTCAGTGGTTCACTGTGGTCGCACTGTATAAGGTGGCTCAGTGGTTAGCACTGTATGGTGGCTCAGTGGTTAGTCACTGTACATATGGTGGCTCAGTGGTTAGCACTGTATACGGTGGCTCAGTGGTTAGCACTGTATACGGTGGCTCAGTGGTTAGCACTGTATACGGTGGCTCAGTGGTTAGCACTGTAGTATGGTGTGGGTGTCAGTGGTTAGCACTGTATTTGATGGATGGCTGAGTGGTTTTCACGGTGCTCGTGGCATGTAGTGGTGTTAGCACTGTATATGGTTGACTCCAGTGGTTAGCACTGTATATTAGTGGCTCAGTGGCTAGTGGTTGTGTATTATGTTAGCACTGTATGGTGGCTCAGTGGTTAGCACTGTATATGGTGGCTCAGTGGTTAGCACTGTATAGTGGCTCAGTGGTTAGCACTGTTGTCATATGGTGCTTTGGCTCAGTGGTTAGCACTGTAGGTGGCTCAGTGGTTAGCACTGTATATGGTGGCTCAGTGGTTAGCAATGTATATGGTGGTCTCAGTGGTTAGCACTAGTATTTGATGGCTGATGTGGTTTTCACAGTATGATGGCTCAGTGGTTAGCACTGTATATGGTGGCTCAGTGGTTAGCACTGTATATGGTGGCTCAGTGGTTAGCACTGTATATGGTGCCTCTGTGGTTAGCATTGTATATGGAGGTCAGTGGTTAGCACTGTATATGGTGGCTCAGTGGTTAGCACTGTATATGGTGGCTCAGTGGTTAGCACTGTATGGTGGCTCAGTGGTTAGCACTGTATATGGTGGCTCAGTGGTTAGCACTGTATATGGTGGCTCAGTGGTTAGCACTGTATGGTGGCTCAGTGGTTAGCACTGTATATGGTGGCTCAGTGGTTAGCACTGTATACGGTGGCTCAGTGGTTAGCACTGTATTTGATGGCTGAGTGGTTTTCACGGTGTGATGGCTCAGTGGTTAGCACTGTATATGGTGACTCAGTGGTTAGCACTGTATATGGTGGCTCGGTGGTTAGCACTGTATGGTGGCTCAGTGGTTAGCACTGTATATGGTGGCTCAGTGGTTAGCACTGTATATGGTGGCTCAGTGGTTAGCACTGTATATGGTGGCTCAGTGGTTAGCACTGTATGGTGGCTCAGTGGTTAGCACTGTATATGGTGGCTCAGTGGTTAGCAATGTATATGGTGGCTCAGTGGTTAGCACTGTATTTGATGGCTGAGTGGTTTTCACAGTATGATGGCTCAGTGGTTAGCACTGTATATGGTGGCTCAGTGGTTAGCACTGTATACGGTGGCTCAGTGGTTAGCACTGTATGGTGGCTCAGTGGTTAGCACTGTATATGGTGGCTCAGTGGTTAGCACTGTATACGGTGGCTCAGTGGTTAGCACTGTATACGGTGGCTCAGTGGTTAGCACTGTATTTGATGGCTGAGTGGTTTTCACAGTATGATGGCTCAGTGGTTAGCACTGTATATGGTGGCTCAGTGGTTAGCACTGTATACGGTGGCTCAGTGGTTAGCACTGTATGGTGGCTCAGTGGTTAGCACTGTATATGGTGGCTCAGTGGTTAGCACTGTATACAGTGGCTCAGTGGTTAGCACTGTATACGGTGGCTCAGTGGTTAGCACTGTATACGGTGGCTCAGTGGTTAGCACTGTATATGGTGGTCAGTGGTTAGCACTGTATTTGATGGCTGAGTGGTTTTCACGGTGTGATGGCTCAGTGGTTAGCACTGTATATGGTGACTCAGTGGTTAGCACTGTATATAGTGGCTCGGTGGTTAGCACTGTATGGTGGCTCAGTGGTTAGCACTGTATATGGTGGCTCAGTGGTTAGCACTGTATAGGTGGCTCAGTGGTTAGCACTGTATATGGTGGCTCAGTGGTTAGCACTGTAGGGTGGCTCAGTGGTTAGCACTGTATATGGTGGCTCAGTGGTTAGCAATGTATATGGTGGCTCAGTGGTTAGCACTGTATTTGATGGCTGAGTGGTTTTCACAGTATGATGGCTCAGTGGTTAGCACTGTATATGGTGGCTCAGTGGTTAGCACTGTATATGGTGGCTCAGTGGTTAGCACTGTATATGGTGCCTCTGTGGTTAGCATTGTATATGGAGGTCAGTGGTTAGCACTGTATATGGTGGCTCAGTGGTTAGCACTGTATATGGTGGCTCAGTGGTTAGCACTGTATGGTGGCTCAGTGGTTAGCACTGTATATGGTGGCTCAGTGGTTAGCACTGTATATGGTGGCTCAGTGGTTAGCACTATATACGGTGGCTCAGTGGTTAGCACTGTATATGGTGGCTCAGTGGTTAGCACTGTATACGGTGGCTCAGTGGTTGGCACTGTATACGGTGGCTCAGTGGTTAGCACTGTATATAGTGGCTCAGTGGTTGGCACTGTATATGGTGGCTCAGTGGTTAGCACTGTATACGGTGGCTCAGTGGTTAGCACTGTATTTGATGGCTAAGTGGTTTTCACAGTGTGTTGGCTCAGTGGTTAGCACTGCGCAGTGGCTCAGTGGTTAGTGCAGGTTGGAGGCTCAGTGGTCAGCACAGGACGGAGGCAGAGTGGTCAGCGCAGGACGGAGGCAGAGTGGTGAGCGCAGGACGGAGGCAGAGTGGTGAGCGCAGGACGGAGGCAGAGTGGTGAGCGCAGGACGGAGGCAGAGTGGTGAGCGCAGGACGGAGGCAGAGTGGTGAGCGCAGGACGGAGGGTCGGTGGTCAGGGCAGGACGGAGGGTCAGTGGTCAGGGCATGACGGAGGGGCTCTGGTCAGCAGAGGACGGCGGCTCTGTGGTCAGCAGAGGACGGTGGCTCAGTGGTTAGCACTGTATTTGATGGCTAAGTGGTTTTCACAGTGTGTTGGCTCAGTGGTTAGCACTGCGCAGTGGCTCAGTGGTTAGTGCAGGTTGGAGGCTCAGTGGTCAGCACAGGACGGAGGCAGAGTGGTCAGCGCAGGACGGAGGCAGAGTGGTGAGCGCAGGACGGAGGCAGAGTGGTGAGCGCAGGACGGAGGCAGAGTGGTGAGCGCAGGAACGGAGGCAGAGTGGTGAGCGCAGGAAGGAGGCAGTGGTGAGCGCAGGACGGAGGGTCGGTGGTCAGGGCAGGACGGAGGGTCAGTGGTCAGGGCAGGACGGAGGGGGCTCTGTGGTCAGCAGAGGACGGCGGCTCTGTGGTCAGCAGAGGACGGTGGCTCAGTGGTTAGCACTAGTATTTGGATGGCTAAGTGGTTTTCACAGTGTGCTGGCTCATGGTTAGCACTGCGCAGTGGCTCAGTGGTTAGTGCAGGTTGGAGGCTCAGTGGTCAGCACAGGACGGAGGCAGAGTGGTCAGCGCAGGACGGAGGCAGAGTGGTGAGCGCAGGACGGAGGCAGAGTGGTGAGCGCAGGACGGAGACAGAGTGGTCAGCGCAGGAAGGAGGCAGAGTGGTCAGCGCAGGAAGGAGGCTCTGTGGTCAGCAGAGGACGGCAGGTCTGTGGTCAGCGCAGGAAGGAGGCTATGTGGTCAGCGCAGGAAGGAGGCTCTGTGGTCAGCAGAGGACGGCGGCTCTGTGGTCAGCAGAGGACGGCGGCTCTGTGGTCAGCAGAGGACGGCGGCTCTGTGGTCAGCAGAGGACGGCGGCTCTGTGGTCAGCAGAGGACGGCGGCTGAGTGGTCAGCACAGGATTGGAGTGGTCAGCACAGGATGGAGGTCAGTGGTCAGCACAGGATGGAGGCTCAGTGGTCAGCAGAGACGGGGCTCTGTGGTCAGCAGAGGAGGCGGTCTGTGGTCAGCAGAGGACGGCGGCTCTGTGGTCAGCAGAGGACGGCGTCTCTGTGGTCAGCAGAGGACGGCGGCTCTGTGGTCAGCAGAGGACGGCGGCTCTGTGGTCAGCAGAGGACGGCGGCTCTGTGGTCAGCAGAGGACGGCGGCTCTGTGGTCAGCAGAGGACGGCGGCTCTGTGGTCAGCAGAGGACGGCGGCTCTGTGGTCAGCAGAGGACGGCGGCTCTGTGGTCAGCAGAGGACGGCGGCTCTGTGGTCAGCAGAGGATGGCGGCTGAGTGGTCAGCACAGGATTGAGTGGTCAGCACAGGATGGAGGCTCAGTGGTCAACACAAAATGGAGGCTCAGTGGTCAGCACAGGATGGAGGCTCAGTGGTCAGCGCAGGAAGGAGGCTCAGTGGTCAGCGCAGGAAGGAGGCTATGTGAGGGTCATCGCAGGACGGAGACAGAGTGGTCAGCGCAGGAGGGAGGCAGAGTGGTCAGCGCAGGAGGGAGGCAGAGTGGTCAGCGCAGGACAGAGGCAGAGTGGTGAGCGCAGGTGCAGAGGCAGAGTGGTGAGCGCAGTACGGAGGCAGAGTGGTGAGCGCAGTACGGAGGCAGAGTGGTGAGCGCAGTACGGAGGCAGAGTGGTGAGCGCAGTACGGAAGCAGAGTGGTGAGCACTGGACGGAGGCAGAGTGGTGAGCGCAGGACGGAGGCTCTGTGGTCAGCAGAGGATAGCGGCTGACTGGTCAGCACAGGATTGAGTGGTCAGCACAGGATGGAGGCTCAGTGGTCAGCACAAAATGGAGGCTCTGTGGTCAGCACAGGATGGAGGCTCAGTGGTCAGCACAGGATGGAGGCTCAGTGGTCAGCGCAGGAAGGAGGCTCAGTGGTCAGCGCAGGAAGGAGGCTCAGTGGTCAGCGCAGAACGGAGGCAGAGTGGTCAGCGCAGGAGGGAGGCATTGTGGTCAGCGCAGGGGGAGGCAGAGTGGTGAGCGCAGGACGGAGGCAGAGTCGTGAGCGCAGGAAGGAGGCAGAGTGGTAGCGAGCGCGGCTCTGTGGTCACAGAGGACGGCGGCTCTGTGGTCAGCAGAGGACGGCGGCTCTGTGGTCAGCAGAGGACGGCGGCTCTGTGGTCAGCAGAGGACGGCGGCTCTGTGGTCAGCAGAGGACGGCGGTCTGTGGTCAGCAGAGGACGGCGGCTCTGTGGTCAGCAGAGGACGGCGGCTCTGTGGTCAGCAGAGGACGGCGGCTGAGTGGTCAGCACAGGATTGAGTGGTCAGCACAGGATGGAGGTCAGTGGTCAGCACAGGATGGCGGCTCTGTGGTTAGCAGAGGACGGTGGCTCTGTGGTCAGCAGAGGACGGCGGCTCTGTGGTCAGCAGAGGACGGCGGCTCTGTGGTCAGAGGAGGACGGCGGCTCTGTGGTCAGCAGAGGACGGCTGGCTCTGTGGTCAGCAGAGGACGGCGGCTCTGTGGTCAGCAGAGGACGGCGGCTCTGTGGTCAGCAGAGGACGGTGGCTCTGTGTGTCAGCAGAGGTACGGCGGCTCTGTGGTCAGCAGAGTACGGCGGCTCTGTGGTCAGCAGAGTACGGCGGCTCTGTGGTCAGCAGAGTACGGCGGCTCTGTGGTCAGCAGAGGACGGAGGCTCTGTGGTCAGCAGAGGATGGCGGCTGAGTGGTCAGCACAGGATTGAGTGGTCAGCACAGGATTAAGGCTCGGTGGTCAGCACAAAATGGAGGCTCTGTGGTCAGCACAGGATGGAGGCTCTAGTGGTCAGCACAGGATGGAGGCTCAGTGGTCAGCACAGGATGGAGGCTCAGTGGTCAGCGCAGGAAGGAGGCTCAGTGGTCAGCGCAGGAAGGAGGCTCAGTGGTCAGCGCAGAACGGAGGCAGAGTGGTCAGCGCAGGAGGAAGGCAGAGTGGTCAGCGCAGGACGGAGGCAGAGTGGTGAGCGCAGGACGGAGGCAGAGTGGTGAGCGCAGGACGGAGGCAGAGTGGTGAGCGCAGGACGGAGGCAGAGTGGTGAGCACTGGACGGAGGCAGAGTGGTGAGCGCAGGACGGAGGGTCGGTGGTCAGAGCAGGACGGAGGGTCGGTGGTCAGCAGAGGACGGCGGCTCAGTGGTCAGCAGAGGACGGCGGCTCAGTGGTCAGCAGAGGACGGCGGCTGTGTGGTCAGCAGATGACGGCGGCTGTGTGGTCAGCAGAGGACGGGGGCTCTGTGGTCAGCAGAGGAGGGGGGCTCTGTGGTCAGCGCAGGAAGGAGGCTCTGTGGTCAGCGCAGGAAGGAGGCTCTGTGGTCAGCGCAGGCAAGGTGGGCGAAGCCATGCCGGCAGTCTCGCGAGGTGGGCGAAGCCATGCCGGGACTCTCTCCATGCTATTTTCATGAAAGTGACTTTCATGAAAATAGCATGGAGAGAGTCCTTGGTGATCCTTGGGCAGGTGGCGCAAGGGGAGGAAAATCCCTTCCTAAGCACCGTACTGACAGGGGAGTGCTATAACCCAGTAATGGGATGCACTTTAAAATGGGAACCCAATGCATGTGTATAGTCATAGAGCGCATAAATGTTCAAATCCAGATAATGGGAAAACCTAAATTCATAATTTATAATACTTTCCCATAATATTTTCCCATACATGAAGCAAAAAATGCAGAGAAATGAAGTAAAATACATATATATTAGCACTATCAATGATTAAAATTAAGCACTGTCACTTTAAAACAAAAAAATTTTTTAGTACACCAAATTATATACTTCTAATGATGGTATCTCAGTAATGACACTTATATAAAGATTATTAGATAGTATTTTTATAATAATGGGCACACATATAGACATAATACATTAAGAGGAGGAATCTAGCACATAAAATGCACAGCAGAGTGTAAAACATGTACCGCGCATGCGCGAGAACTACAGCGTGGAGATCACAGAGTCTCCCGTAGTATCGCGTTAATAGAAACGCGAATACGAGCGGCGCATGCGCGCTGCAATGTAAACAACGCCGGAATGGCGGCGCCCAGCTAGGGAGAAGCCGCACATGCCGGCGATCACACAGTGTATTGAAATTAAAAAACGAAATCAATTAAGCAGGCACCTGAGGCAAAATTGGACCACTTTATGCATTTCATGGATTAAACAGTGAGTAAATGAATCCACATATTGTAGCATAAATAGAGAATATGAGCACAGTCACAACAAGTACTTGATAAATGTAAAATGTATGTAAATTATGATGTAAATCTGCTTTTAAATGATTAATCACATAATGAGACTGGACATTAGGGGACCTATATAGTTCCCAGCATTTGCAGTATGTGATTGCTGGAAGAAGGTCATCATTGACCGAAACGTTGCCATCTTTATACCTGAAGGCCATTAAAGGCAGAATATACAACTGAAATTGGAGTGCTGCAGCCTTTTTTGCAATTTTTATCTATCAGATAGATAGAAATAGATAGATAGATAGAAATAGATAGAAATAGATACATAGATAGATAGAAATAGATAGATAGATATAGATAGAAATAGATACATAGATAGATAGATAGATATAGATACATAGATAGAAATAGATACATAGATAGATAGAAATAGATAGATAGAAATAGATAGATAGATAGAGATAGATAGATAGATATAGATAGATACATAGATAGAAATAGATACATAGATAGATAGAGATAGATAGATATAGATACATAGATAGATAGATAGATAGATAGATAGAAATAGATACATAGATAGATAGATAGAAATAGATACACAGCGACCAATCAAAATAGCGCCTCACTTCCCATAGACAATAATAGCGGTGTTTCAAGCAAAGTATAGCCAGGCCCTTGGTTCTATTTTCGGCCACGGGTCTCGGCTGTCGTCGGCTATCTATCTATCTATTTCTTTCTATCTATCTATTTCTATCTATCTATCTATGTATGTATGTATTTCTATCTATCTATCTATCTATCTATGTATCTATTTCTTTCTATCTATCTATGTATCTATATCTATCTATCTATCTATGTATCTATTTCTTTCTATCTATCTATGTATCTATTTCTTTCTATCTATCTATGTATCTATTTCTTTCTTTCTATCTATCTATCTCTATGTATCTATTTCTATCTCTATCTATCTATCTATCTCTATCTATTTCTATCTATCTATCTATTTCTAGCTATCTATCTATCTCTATCTATGTATATATTTCTATCTCTATCTATATCTATCTATCTCTATCTATTTCTATCTATCTATCTCTATTTATCTATCTATCTATATCTATCTATCTCTATTTATCTATCTATATATTTATCTATCTATCTCTATCTATCTATTTATCTATCTCTATCTATCTATCTATTTATCTATCTCTATATATCTCTATCTATTTCTATCTATCTATCTATCTATCTATCTCTATCTATTTTTCTATCTCTATCTATTATTATCTATCTATCTATCTCTATCTATTTATCTATCTATCTATCTCTATCTATTTATCTATCTATCTATCTCTATCTATTATTATCTTTCTATCTCTATCTATTTATCTATCTATCTATCTATCTATCTCTTTATCTATCTATCTCTCTCTCCCTCTCCCTCTCCCTCTCTCTCTCTCCCTCTCTCTCTCTCCCTCTCTCCAGATTCTAGACTCCCGATTCTTCAGAACGGGCTCACAGCTAGTATAGTAGATAACAGTCACGTCCAAATAATCCCCACCAGTGTAATCCAATTCCAAACTGGACAACTGTATTATCCTTTTTACTCAGGGTTCGTTTTCACTATATGTTCCCAACAATGGTAAATCTTGAATCTTTCTTTCATTTAATGTTCTTTTTACTGAGTAAAGATAGATATAGAAAAGTAAATGAACACTTACACATAATAAAATAAAATATAATAATAAAAAAGAAAAATATACAGTACATATAGATATAGCAGTTGAGGATCAAGTTATCTGGGCCAGCAGTTCCAAGGTCACACATAGATTAATTAAAGGCTATGATATGTTTAATTCCTGATTGTATTAGAATGGCCTTTGTAATAACAATCAGAATCGAGACAGATCTGTGTATTCAATCCCTCGAAGAAATTGACATATTCCTGATCCAGACCAATAAAGTACTGTATAAGGTATGCTATAGGATGTAAAAGAGAACGAAGGAGAGGTAGAGATCAAATAATGGGGATCTAGAAAAGAGGGTACAGGGGGGGGAAGACTGAGAGGTGTCTGTACTCCATGATAATCGGGGTGCAGTTGTTAGGGTATATCTCAAGAATTGTTGTATTCAAAGCCGTAGAGTCATAGCATAGTTAGTTATTTTAGGTACATACTTAGTTATTTTAGGTGCAAATTTATCATTAGGTAAGCGTGAGTATTTTGGCAAAGGTTGGGTTAGATCTGTACCATAGCCAAGGGGTCCATGTCTTTTCAAATAGGGGGTAAGATCCATAAGAGAGAGCTGCCAATTCAGCTGTTCTATATATCAGGTAAATTTCTTGTAAAAGTCGCATCCTGGAGGGGACAAGTGAGGTATTCCAATGTAATGGCACCAAGGCCTTGGCAGCTGCTAGAATATTGCTGGCCAATCTAGAGGCCGTGGCGTCTATTGGCTACAGCTGCAGGTTCAGCAGAATGGTCTGCGGTGATAGATCTGCGTCTCTCTCTAAAACCTCAGAGATCATTCCCGACACCATTTCCCAATATGTTTGAATTGTAGGGCATTTCCACCAAAGGTCTAGATATGTGCCTCTTTCAATGTTGCACCTCCAACACGTTTCCGACAGTGAGGGATTCCAAGTGTGAAGTTGAAGCGGTGTGCGGTACCAACGTGTGATCACCCTAAGCGAGTTTTCTTGCAACTTCACACATTGTGAAGGACCATGGGATCTCTTGTAGATCTGGGTGATCTGTGCTTCAGTGAATGTGATTTTCAAATCCTTTTCCCATAGGCCTAGATATGCTCGCTTAATGTGAGCAGTTTCGTAAATTAGATGCTGGTATAGTTTTGATAAGATTCGTGTAGGTGGGTGAGTGTGTGCACACACTTGTTCGAAGTAAGTAAGGGTTCGGATAAGTCTGAGGTCCGCATGTTTCGGATGACATAGCTGTTTAAACTGTTGTACTGCATAAACGAGATATTCATTAGGGGTTCATCTGTTTCAATTTCGCCAAGTGTTAGTAAGGCTCCATCCGAGAATAATCTGTCGATTGGAGTAGGGTGCGGTACCTGACAGTCTGTGTTTTTGTCTGGATTTGTCCAGGATAGGGGAGGTACACGTCCAACAATATCTTGTACCGTAAGGATAGGTGATAATGGGGGGGGTCATTTTCTTGTAAACTTTTTCCAAACATTGAGGACTGCTCGTGTCAGTTCATTTCATGGGGTATGAAGTTTATCTACAAGGTCTGGTAGTAGGGCCATAGATCTCAAAGGAGATCGGGCTAGTTAGTTTTCAATCAGCAGCCATAACTTGTTAGACAGGTTCCTGATCTAGTCTACTACCCTGGAGATCATGGCGGCTCTATAGTACTTAAAGACATCTGGAGCTCCCATTCCCCCTTTATGTCTCGGGAGGGACAAAGTGGATGTGTTAATTCGTGACTGTTTAGTGCCCCAGATGAAGTTGAAAAAAAAGTACGGATTTTAGCAAGTATCTATATGGGAATTCTGATTGGGAGCATTTGTGATTTCACATCTACTACTGCCTTAGATAGTAAGGGCAATACGTTCAAATACAATAGGTCTCTAGCTGGGCGGCCTATTTTTACACCTAGGTAAGTGATATCTTTCGAGGGCCAAGTGAACGGATATTCAGATTTAAACCTATCAATTTTGGTTTTGGAAATATTAACACTGAGAGCTTCAGATTTGGCCGGGTTGATTTTATAGTTAGATAGGCGGTCATATTGTTCCAGGATACGTAGAAAAGCAGGCATGCCTCTGTTAGGGTTAGAGAGGGCAACCAACAAGTCGTCAGCAAACGCTGCAGACTTATGGTGAAACCTCTGTGTCACCACCCCTTCCATCTCCGTGCATAGTTGGATATCACGCAAGAGTGGTTCCATGGTAAGCACACAAAGTAGAGGTGACAGTGGGCATCCCTGCCTTGTGCCGTTTTGGATCAAAAATGGATCTGATAACAGGTTATTAATGCGCAGTCTCGCCGATGGAAGGTGGTACAACTTAAAGATAGCTTCTATTTGGGCTGGGGGGAAGATGAAGGCCGCGAGTGTATGGCATAAGAATGTCCAATCCACCCTGTCGAATGCCTTCTCAGCATCTGTACCTATTAGGACCAGTGGAGCCTTGTTTATTCTAGCGTGTTGCAGCAAATGCAGCACTCTGCTGGCATTGTCTTTTCCCTCCCTGCCCTGCACAAAGCCTGTCTGTTCCCAGGAGACCAGGTGAGGGATCACCTCCACTAAACGTTTTGCTAACAAACTTGCATACATTTTTAAGTCCACGTTCAGTACGGAGATGGGCCTATAACTTCCACAAAGTGTTGGGTCCTTGCCTTCTTTGTGTAGAAGGGAGATGTGTGCCTCTAAGGACTGAGGAGGGAGGGAGCTGCCACAAAGTACCGCATTGCACATTTTAAGGAGGTGTGGGCCAAGGTTCTGTATAAATGTTTTATAGTATGATGATGTAAAACCATCTGGTCCGGGTGATTTACCACTGGAGCTCTTCGACAGGATGGACTGGATCTCACTCAAATCAAATGGCTTAGACAGTTGAATTTGTTGGGTTTCGCTTAGCTTTGGTAAGGACAAGGAAGCAAGTCAATATCCGCTGATCTTTGAATTTTTACTGCCTCCAGCTCATGGAAATTCAATTGATACAGACCTTTATAAAATGATAAGAAAGTTTTAGTTATTAGATCATAATTTTGCGTCGTCTGACCATCTTCTGTTTTAATTCTGTGGATGAATGTGCGTGACTGACGTTTTTTGATCAGTGACACCATCAATTTAGAGGCTTTATCTCCATGAACCAACAAGCGTTTTTTCCAATTGGAATAATATTTGGCAGCTTGCTTATTTAACATATCTTTTAACTGTTGTCTAAGATTGGTCAGTCGAACGAGTGTATCGGGTAGTTGTGGCTACTGATGTTCAAGTTCTAGCTTAGCGATATCTCTATAAAGTGTCTCTAACTCACTTCTCTTTTTGTTAATGTGAGAGGCGATTGAAATGATCTGGCCTCTTATCGTGGCTTTGTGTGCTTCCCAGACCACTGTCGGATCTACGCCAGGTGTGACATTAAAGGAAAAATAGTCAGATATAGCTGTCTGAATTTTGGATCTGATTTCTGTTGAGTGTAGCAAAGTCTCATTTAGTCTTCAGGTCCTGAAGGTGGAGAGTGATTTCTGTAATTCAAGGGTTAGTGTCAGCATGGCATGATCCGAATAAAGCGCCGGGAGGTTGTCTACATGTGACGTCTTCGGAAGTATGTGTCGTGAAATTAAAATATAATCAAGTTGATGATAAGTTTTGTGGGGGTAAGAAAAATATGTTTACGTTTTGTCTCTCGGATGTAGATATCTCCATATATCTATTAATTCTGAGGTTTGCAGCAGAGTCTGTATATTTATTAAGTCTAGTCTTGAGGTAGAGCTTTTTCCTGCTGATGTGTCTATAGCAGGCTCGAGATCAACGTTCAGATCGCCTCCGAGTAGCACTGTACCTTCTTTAAACGAGTTCAGTTTGTTCAGAGCTTTCCTAAACCATTTCAGATGGCGAGTGTTGGGCGCGTATAAATTTCCTAGAGTTACCACCAGGGCGGAACTACCGTGGTGCAGCTGCACCAGGGCCCGGACTAGCTAGGGGGCCCCTGAAGGCTCCAGCGGCGGGTCCGTTCCACTTTCTGACGGGGCTGATAGAGGCTGCAGGAGTGCTACTCCCTTCAATGTGAGTCCCGGGGGGAGACGTGTGCTGATAGATTATTAGAGCGCCGCCGGCCGCCCGCAGCATTGTTCTGACATTCACTCCCCCGTGCCCCGTGTCGGGTTTGAGCTGCGCCGCTCAGCCGCAGCTTTATTCTGACACTGAGCCAGTGTGTCCAGCACCCATGATCACCTCTTGTCAGTGTGTCCAGAGCCCATGATCACCCCTTGTTAGTGTGTCCAGCACCCATTATCATCATCCCATGTAAATGTGTCCAGCACCAATTATCACCCCATGTCAGTGTGTCCAGCCCCCATAATCATCACCCTGTGTCAATGTGTCCAGCACCCATGATCACCCCTTGTCAGTGTGTCCAGCACCCATTATCATCATCCTGTGTAAATGTGTCCAGCACCAATTAGGTATCACCCCATGTCAGTGTGTCCAGCCCCCATGATCATCACCCCGTGTCAGTGTGTCCAGCCCCCATGTTCACCCCATGTCAGTGTGTCCAGCACCCATGTTCACCCCATGTTAGTGTGTCCAGCACCCATGATCACCCCATGTCAGTGTGTCCAGCCCCCATGATCACCCCATGTCAGTGTGTCCAGCACCCATGATCACTCCATGTCAGTGTGTCCAGCACCCATGATCACCCCATGTCAGTGTGTCCAGCATCCATGATCACTCCATGTCAGTGTGTCCAGCACCCATGATCACCCCGTGTCAGTGTGTCCAGCACCCATGATCACCCTTGTCACCCTGGGGGGGGGGGCCCCAAAAAAATTTCTTGCACCGGGGCCCACTACAGTCTGGGTCCGCCCTTAATAAATATATATATCTGCCTTCTGGGTCTACCAAGCTCTCCTGCAATAAGAAAGGGACATCTTTAGCTAAGGCAATCGCCACTCCTCTGGCCCCTTTTATGGGGGTATATGCATGATACCACCTGTCATAGAAGCATTTTTCAAAGGAGGGCGACCTCTCTTTCCGAAAATGTGTCTCTTGTAGAAATAGAATATTATATTTGGATCTTTTAAAATGTTGCAGCGTTTGTGAGCGAGGTATGGGCGAGTTAAAGCTATGGACATTATAGGAGACAATGTGGAACAACTTACAGTTTCATGTCATGATATTTGGTAGTAGAACGGCTTTTTCAACAGTGGAATATCCCTGAAGGAGTGAGATGGAGTAGGACTGGAGTTGGACATTGAGAATAGTGGGAAAGAAAGATCTAAAGAAATGGGATGAAGCAAAAGTGTTAAGTAGGTTAATGTAACATGAACAATATTAAACATAAGCAACCAAGATTGCATTGTAGATGAGATCGTCGGTCCCCGGGTAGCCAAGATAACCACCAAGATACTGATGGGGGGGTCGGAGACCCGGAATTTAGTTATCAATATGTCATATAAAATCCAAAACTTTATATATGAAACCAGATATAACTTTGAAAGATGTCTATAGCTATAATCAGCTATTGTGGGAGGCACAGTCACTGAAGATACATATGGCTCTCCACATAGCATAACTAGAACGAACCCTAAGACAGTTTTTAATCTAGGGTAGGGATGGGCGAATCTACTCGTTACTACTTGGTACTCGCCGAGTAGTAAGGGATTCGCCCGACTCGTTACTCAGCGAGTAATCGCAGGGATTACTCGCACAGTAACGAGTGCCCCCCCCCCCCCCCCGGTCCTAAGTTAGGACTGGGCTGGGGGGAGCGAGCGGGGAGCGAAGGAAGGGAGGGGGGAGAAATGCTCCTTACCTGTCTTCCGGCTTCTGCTGTGTGCTCTGTGCTGGGCTCTGTGTCCTGCGGGCTGCAGCAGCTCTGGGGTCCTAGAGCCCGCCTGCTCTCCCTGTGTACAGACATACATGTCTGTGCACAGAGATGTAGCAGTGCTGAGATTGTTCTCAAGCCTGCTATCTCTGTGTACAGACATGTATATCTATGCACAGGGATGTAGCAGAGTGGACATCGCGTTTTGGACTACGTCGGACAGAAGAGGATTTTTTTAATTAAAGATGGAGTCCCTAATGGCCCTAACCCCTTTATTACCCAGTGAGCCACCCGGCACCAGGGCCACTGGAAGAGCGGGGTTCAGCGCCAGAGGATGGTGCTTCAATGAACACGTCATCTTCTGGGGCGGCTGCGGGCTGCAATTCGCAGTGGGGGGCCTCCCTGCGCTGCAGATTCCAGCCCCCAGCTGCCTAGCTGTACCTGGCTGGACATAGAATTTGCGCGGAGCCCCACACATTTTTTTTTAATTATTTCATGAAATTCATGAAATAATAAAAAAAAGGGGGCTCACCTGTATTCTTGTGTCCGGCCAGGTACAAATAGGCACCTGGGGGTTGGGGGCAGCCCGTCACTGCCTGCTGGATCCGGCTGGTTACAGAAATACGGCGAAGCCCACGTCATTTTTTTTTCTGGAAAATCCATAAAACAATATAAATAAAAGGGACTGCATCTTTATTAACGCCTGGACCATAGTCGAGGGGTTAATAAAGATGCAGTTACTTTTTTAGGATTGTTTTATTGATTTTTCAGAAAAAAAAAATGACGTGGGCTTCGCCGTATTTCTGGAACCAGCCGGACTCGCTCTGCTGCCGGAGATTCCCGAGCGGTCACGGAAATTAATTTATTCACTGCTTCTGTCAGCGCTCGGGAATCTCTGGAAAGAGCAGCAGAGAGACTCGGGGAGCGAGTCTGCGGGCCGGCGGAGTCAGCGGTAAGTAGCCGGCCGGGCCGGTGCACCCCCCCCCCCCCCTCACCTTCCCTCCCTGGTGTAGGATCGTGTTAAAATGTTTCAAAAGCCTTCTTTTCTTTAGTGTGATTGCCGAGAGATCCTGATAGATCTGTATTACTGAGCCATTACAGGATATGTCAGGTGTTTCTCTAGCCTGCGGAGTATGAGATCTTTGGTTCTGAAGTCTAGGAATCGGCAAATCACATCTCTAGGCGGTTCTGTCGGTGGAGGTTTCGGTCGTAGGGCCCTCTGGACCCTCACTAGTTCCATATCTGTTGAGTCATCTGGAGATAGGATAGACCTAAGGAGATCAGTGACGGTTGGAACGAGAGCATCTTGTCCAATTGTCTCTGATATCCCTTTCAGCCATAAATTATTCCTCCTTTCCCTGTTTTCATGGTCTTCTAGTGTCATAAAGATGTGGTTAAGTTGTTCTTCGTGTTGTTGGAGGGTATGTAATACAGTGTTAGAATGTTGGACTGATTGGGAGTGAGACGTTTCAAGTGTTTCAACCCTGTGGCCCATCTGTGAGAGTTCTTGTTTGATTTCTGAAATGTCTCTGCTGATGGGTTCTAATGCTTTATTTATAATCCGTTTAATGAAAGATCAAGTATTAAGTGTGGATTTGGATGACTCTTCACCGCTCCCATCACTTTCTGGCTCAGAGTTGAATTGATCATTGGTTATCAGTTGACGGGCCGGTTTAGATGATGTCGTCATGGCTGATTGTTTATGTATGTATTTATCCAGGTCTGCTTGGGTAGTATGACCACCTGATTTTGCTGGTGTCTTTGATGTTTTGTTAGTGGATTTAACAATTCCGTTTGGATTGTGGATTCTTTTTGTCCCGGGTCTCTCCAGCTACCCCCGACAATGTCGGGTTATTTACATGTCAAGAGGGGTTAGATAAAATGTGTCCGTGAGAGAGTGTGGTGACAGTAGAAAGATTCAGGGGACCACTCTCTATGCAATAAATGGAGTATTTTGAGATCCAGAAGAGGAGGTGTTCTCAGGATGAAAGCGTGTGCATCTGTATACAGAAAATAGTTGACAATATGTGTGCATACACGTTTCAGTGTAATGGGAGGCTAAGTCACTTTGGGGCACCATCAAGGGTTTATTTTCTACAGGGCACGAGATTGTGTGCTGTAATTCCACCTTAATGCAGTAGATGGTGATGGTGTCATGCAATAGCCAAATGTAGATATATGAAGAGCTCTACGCACCACAACTATGCTGTTTGAAGGCACCCGTGTAATTTAGTTGATGTGGGGGTACACACAATGTAAAGTTGTAATAGCCATTTAAATAAAGCCTCCCAGGTCTCCCCGCAGATTTTGATGCTTGGTATGTTAGTCTCTGCACAGGTGGTCTATGACGTGTCTCCTGTGTAGTATTGACGGTCTAGACCTCCAAAGTCTCCTTGCCGATCTTGCAAGTCTTCAACAGCCTTTTCGTTAACCCCCCACCTCCTGAGCCCGGTACCTTGTTGTCAATCCTACCAGACGGGATGCGTATCCTGATGTCTCCCGCTGCCAGATTTATAAAGTCTGTATAGGAGCGAGCGGCCGCAAGGCAGACAGCTCCGCAGGGTCTCCCAAGCAAGCGGTAGCGGCGGTCCGGAAGTCTGTTACCTGTAGCCTGAGGTATAGGGCCCAAGGTTCCCGGTCTCTACCACACCGTTTCAGTCGGCTTCTTGTCCGGGAGTGTGCACCCTGCGATGTAGGAGGTGCCGCCGCACACCATGTCTCGCCGACTTCCAAGTCTCCCATGACCACCTGATTTTGCTGGTGTCTTTGATGTTTTGTTAGTGGATTTAACCATTCCGTTTGGATTGTGGATTCTTTTTGTCCCGGGTCTCTCCAGCCACCCCCGACAATGTGGGGTTATTTACATGTCAAGAGGGGTTGCGTGGGGTTAGATAAAATTTGTCCGTGAGAGAGTGTGGTGACAGTAGAAAAATTTAGGGGACCACTCTCTGTGCAATAAATGGAGTATTTTGAGATCCAGAAGAGGAGGTGTTCTCAGGGTGAAAGCGTGTGCATCTGTATACAGAAAATAGTTGACAATATGTGTGCATACACGTTTCTGTCACCCCTTTCAGCGTAATGGGAGGCTAAGTCACTTTGGGGCACCGTCAAGGGTTTATTTTCTACAGGGCACGAGATTGTGTGCTGTAATTCCACCTTAATGCAGTAGATAGTGCTGGTGTCATGCAATAGGCAAATGTAGATATATGAAGAGCTCTACGCACCACAACTATGCTGTTTGAAGGTACCCGTGTAATTTAGTTGATGTGGGGGTACACACAATGTAAGAGTTGTAATAGCCATTTAAATAAAGCCTCCCAGGTCTCCCTGCAGGTTTTGATGCTTGGTATGTTAGTCTCTGCACAGGTGGTCTATGACGTGTCTCCTGTGTAGTATTGACGGTCTAGACCTCCAAAGTCTCCTTACCGGTCATGCAAGTCTTCAACAGCCTTTTCGTTACCCCCACCTCCTGAGCCCGGTAACTTGTTGTCACTCCTACCAGACGGGATGCGTATCCTGGTGTCTCCCGCCGCCAGATTTATAAAGTGTATATGAGAGCGAGCGGCCGCAAGGCAGACAGCTCCGCAGGGTCTCCCAAGCAAGCGGGAGCGGCGTTCCAGAAGTCTGTTACCTGTAGCCTGAGGTATAGGGCCCGAGGTTCCCGGTCTCTACCACACCGTTTCAGTCGGCTTCTTGTCCGGGAGTGTGCACCCTGCAATGTAGGAGGTGCCGCCGCACACCATGTCTCGCCGACTTCCAAGTCTCCCAGTGAGCGCCGGGGGCAGATGAGAAGGGCGAACCGCCACGTTGAGAGCGGACCCAGTTCCCAGTCAGCGTAGGCTGAAGGTAGTGATGGCTGCGTGGCAGGGCAAACTGTCCAGCAGATGGGGTGGAGGGGAGCTCACACAAGGCCAGATCAGAGAGTGCCTCCCAGGCCTCAATGGTCTTCAAATAGTCTTTTCCTGGCTCTCCTGCTCTCAGGTTATCAGATGTGGTCAGTCCAGGATCTATTTCAGTTATTCTGGATGGATGGAAACGGATGGAGATGGATATTGGCTGGATGGAGACGGATATTAGTTTGCTGGCAGGAGCTCCTCTAGCTGCATACTCTCCCATTGGCGGCCATCTTGGATCTAGGTAAATCTTGAATCACAGTACCTTACAAGAAATACATTGTTCTTTCATACACAACAGGTACTGTGATTCAAGGTTTACCATTGTTTTGAACATATAGTGAAGAGGAACCCACTAATAAAGGGCTACACAATTTTGTATTTGTCTAGGGCTAAGTAAAAAGGATAATACAGTTGTCCATATAAACAAACACTTCATATGCCATAAAAACCTTGTAAAGGTATAGTTTTAGGGGGCTAGAATAAGTGGTGAACGATTTACTAAGATTTTACCTGAACAGCCACCCATATTTTTCCAGGGTCCACCGCACAAGCATAAAACTACATGACAGAAACCACTTCATGTGAAGTGACTTTATATAAGGCATATTTTGCTATTTTTGACACAAGGCCCCTTCAAAATTGGTTTTAACTTTGTGGTACCTCCATAGTTTTTCAGAGTGAACAAGAAGCAACTGCACTGGGGGCGTAGCCGAGCTTTGAATGGCACAGGCTGCTTAGTGCAGGAGCTCCAGCAGAGATCGGCTTCAACACGGCACAACAAAAAAACCGCTCTGTGAAGCCCTAAGTAAGTTACCTGGTGATCTGAGGACACAGTGGTTCTAATGGTGCATGTCAAATCAGCAAGAAGGAGCTTCCCAAGGAAGGTGACTGCATATTTCTCTATAGACCAGGTACTGAATACAGCCTCCAAAATGGCTGAAGCTTCTCATTCCCCAGCTCCTTCTTCCTGCTCATCACAATGTGGACCACATGCAGCAGTCTCAGAAAGGGGAGAGGAAGCTCAGTCAGATATTTTCCTTACACAGAAAACAATGGAGGCTTTGATTAAGACACTGAGGCAAGAGCTCCAAGCTGATCTGAAAGTAGTGATAGCTAAGTTTAAGGCAGAGCTTAGGGGAGAGCTGATGGACCTGGGAACTAGAATAGATCATCTGGATCAGAAGCTGGCAGAACTTACTAAATCTCATAATGAACTAATAGAGCTAATGAGGCTTTAGAAAAGGACGTTTCGAGGAGTGGCCTGGACATGGAGCTGGACGGCAGCTTGTGAGAGGAGCTCCTGTGCCTGATCTCCTTCACAGCCATCTCTAGCCATCATTAACACCTGCAGAGACCCCAGACTGCAGCCACTGACCCTGCTCCAGCCTGTGCACATTCCTAGCCGTTCAGATGCCTGAGAAGACAGGCATAACAAAGTACCTCACTGCCCCACAGGGCTCCAGCAGACACTCCACGCGCCCGACAATGGCAGCAGCCGGGGACGCAGGAGGGGGCCGGCGTTCCGGGGCCCCGACATCCCGGTCGGGGACCCAGCAGGGAGCAGCATTGTGCCATCACACTGGGGGCACCTCCGGACCCAGGTCACCGCTCGTGGAGGTTAAGACTGGGGCAGGGAAGCAGACTCAGCAGAGTAAACAAAAAGGCGCAAACTCTGCCATTACAGCAGACAGGGCCAGCCATCCATCATCCTCCCCCTCCCCTGGGATCATGGAGAAGCAGCCTGAACTGCAGAGGGCTACAGAAGAGATGTACACTCATAAGGGACAGTGTTCTCCTGGGGCACAGGAATCTGCTGGGGGACTGGAGCCACAGAGGGGTCCCCCTGTCTTATCAGCCTATGAGGGATAAAGCCCCCTGACTGACCCTAGTGAATCACCAGTGCACACAAGCCCTGCTCTGGAGCCCCCCACTGCACATCCCAGGGAGCTGCATGTGTCTCTCAGTCTGATGAACTCCATGACATCAGGGCCAGGCTGGACTCCATTCCCACTAAAGATGACATGGAGAGATACATCCAGCGTTTGGAGGCAGTGTGCAGGTCTGAAGTCGGATCGCTCAGGGAGGACACCTCTAAACTTAAAACCACTGTGCAGTCCGTTGAAAAAGACATAGCCGAGCTCTCCTCTCAAGTAAAAATGCAGCAGCAAACTATAGACCAGCATACTCAGAATTTCCAACTTGTGCTCGATATGATAGAAGACTCAGAAAACAGGAACCGGAGGAATAACATCCGGATCAGGGGCCTCCCAGAGTCTGTGGCCCCGCGCGACATCACCCCGGTCCTCCTGCGCATATTTAATTCCCTTCTAGACATACCCCAAGATGAGCACATTGAACTGGATAGGGCACATAGGTCTCTGGGCCCAAAAAGCGACGATCCAGCCCGATCCAGGGACGTCATATGCAGAATCCATTTTTTTCAACTTAAAGATGATGTGATGCGGAAGGCAAGGGATTCCGAGGCTATTGACTTTAATGGGACTCCTATCCAGCTCCTAGCCGATCTATCCCCAATAACCCTGGCCAAGCGGCAGGCTCTGCGTCCTTACTGGAGATTCTCAGGGAGCGTAATATGCCATATTCTTGGTGCTACCCCTTTCAGCTCCAGGTCCGCAGGGACTCAGAGATGTTTATCCTGCGGTCGCCATCTGATGTCCCGGAATTTTGCGGGGCCCTGGACCTTCCCATAGTGACAATCACAGACTGGCCCCAGATATCTACTTTCTTTGCCAGAGGCCCTGGAGCAACTCGGCGGTTCCCTCGGGCTGCGGAGCGGAGGAGGAGGCGTGCCCCTAAACGCCGCTCTGCTGCAACTACGGGGGATACCTGACTTTTTTTGGGTTGGAATTGAACCCTCGGACCCTCCGCCTTAGTCATGCAACTATTATATACTGAAGTTAAATACTGCCCCTTGGCTTTCGCCCGTGATGCTTGGTCCTGCTGGGTCACCTTTGACCGCCAGGTTTACTAGGCGGTCCCTCTCCCTCCCGTGCTCCCTCCCTTCCCCCCTTGTTCTCTCCTCCCCCCTCCCTTGCTTCACCCCTTCCCTTTCCTCGCCCTCGTCTTCCCCTCTCCTAACCCTCCCATTCACTCCCCCTCTGCCCATCCATCCGCTCCCATCCTTCCTCCCCCCACCCCTTCCCTCATTTTACCTCCCCATATCCCCCATCTTCCCTTTCTTTGCCTTGCTTCCTCTCATTCCCTCCCCATATTACCCTCCCTTCCTTTTTCCCCTTCTCGTACCATTTACTTACTCAGAGTACAGAGGCAGACACTACTACAAGAGAGACTTCTGCCCGTCCCCCTGAGTCGGCGCGGATTGCACTGTCCATCATAGGGCGCCCACCATGCCTGAGGGGCTGGCGGCCGTTGGGACTTCTTGGACCCCCCGTTTGGGGGTCAAGTGGGGACTCGGACTGTTCCTGGGACTCCGCCCAGACCCACCAGCAAACGTATTGGCAACTGTGATCCCCCCGACACATGGGGGCCATATTTTGGGTGCCCCTTTGCCACACTATTGTGTCTCCTCTATTGGTGATTATCGGGGACTTCGGGGAGATGCGAGATCACGTTTAGTGGTGAAGACGACGTGCCCCCTTCTCCCCCGCGTATCCGCGGGTCTGTTCTACATGATACTCTGCCACTGTTTTTTTCTCCATGTTATTATTTGGCTACTTGTTATTTTGCTATGTACTACAGATACTTGTTAATGGGTTTCTCTTATTACTTGCACACGGCTGTGACTGGAGGTCGGGCATGCCTACCCGCGCACTGTTTCAGTCACCCCACATTTTAGGGAGTGTCCTAGACACAAACTACAGAGTTATCTCTGTTTGACAACTTGGGAAAGAAACAGAATAGTTTGCGCCAAACTGCTATAAAAGATTATATGGGGTCGGTTTAATAACCCCTCCGCTCACCTTCTAAGGTTGTGCAGGACCACACAACTGGATTAGTCGCTAGTGCTGCTGGGCTCTCCTAGTTGAAATCGAGCGGCGAGGTGGACGCTGCACGTGCCCTCTGTGTCTCTCTCTCTGCACGTGACTGCTCTAAGGAGTGGTTAGCTGACGTCTGCCAGGTCCTGTGGCTCAAAGCTGCTGGCTATCACACTTCCCAGCAGGGAAGAATGTGTATGTAGCTCCAAAAGATAATGTGATATAATGAGCGCTAAGATACACACAAGGACTCGGCCATTAGATATTTTACCTTTCAGCTTTAATCAGCAAGTGGGTCCCTCTAGTCACAACGCGTTTCAACGCAGATAGCGTCTTTCTCAAGTGATCACTTGAGAAAGACGCTATCTGAGTTGAAACGCGTTGTGACTAGAGGGACCCACTTGCTGATTAAAGCTGAAAGGTAAAATATCTAATGGCCGAGTCCTTGTGTGTATCTTAGCGCTCATTATATCACATTATCTTTTGGAGCTGTTTGACAACTTGGTCACTAGGCCAACTGACCTCTTGACCGCAAGGCGGGATTTAGAATCACCGTCTTCTCTCTTTCCTTTTCCGCTACTCTCTTTCTTCTCCTCCTTTTCCCACTTATTTCTTTCCTTCCTTAAGTACACTCTTGCTCTTTCTTTTACGCCAATCTCGTCTCTCCTCTCCCCTGCTTTATCTGCTACACCCTTACCTTTTCTTCCCCCACCTCCTCCCCCCCACCCGCTACCATGTCCAGACTCAACATTTGCTCGCTTAACGTCAGGGGTTTTAATAAACCGGAAAAGCGTTCACAGGTCCTCACGCACATGCATAAACAACGAGTGCATATACTCTTCCTGCAGGAGACACATTTTAGATCTGATAAAGTCCCGTCCATGAAGCACAAATACTTCACCAAATGGTTCCAAAGCCCTAACCCCGAGGCTAAGTCCAAAGGGGTGAGTGTGGCTCTGCATAGATCTCTGATGGCACAGGTGCTTGACTCAGAGATAGACCCGGGAGGCAGGTTCGTGTTCCTGAAGCTGCAGATCATGAGTGACATTGTGACGATTGCTAACTTCTACCTACCCAACCAGGACCCGGCCCGCAGACTGACTGCCTACCTTTGCAACTTGAAGGACTTTGCAGAGGGCTCCTTAGTGATAGGGGGGATCTCAATTTTGTACTAGACCGCGATTTGGATTCCTCCACCCGCAGGTCCTCAGTACCGGTTTCCCACCTGGAGGGCCTGAAGGCTAGGCTGCAGGAGAGGAGGTTGATCGATGTCTGGCGGTTGCTACATCCGGGAGTCAGAGACTACACATACTATTCGGCTGTGCATGACATGTACAGTAGAATAGATCTGTTCTTGGTAAGTCATAAACTTCTTTTGACGGATCCCGATCCCAGTATCGGTACTATGGTGTGGTCGGATCATGCCCTATTTCTCTGTCCCTTGGTCTCTCGGGTCTGGCACCGACAGAATGGACGTGGTCTCTGAATCCAGGCCTCCTGAAACAGGCGACCTGTCAGTCGGCGGTGCGGACTGCGATCACGGAGTTCCTGGACGTCCACAGATCTGACTCTACTGCCCCTCCTCTCAAGCATTAAAGGGAGTCATTCGGGGGGTCCTGATCCAGCAGGGGGCTAGACTGAAACGTGAACGGATTCGAGCGGTTACAGATCTCTTGTCCTCTGTCCAGTTCTTGGAGTCCCAACATAAACAATCACAAAATCCCCAGCTTTTGGCTGATTTGCTTAAGGCACGGGCATATCTCCGTGCCCTGCTGGATTCGGCGTCCAGTCGCCAACAGGACCGCTTCCGCAAGTATCTTTACGAATTCTCGAACAAACCTGGGGAGGGCACTGACCAGATTTTTACACCCCCGCCTCCCGTCTACCTTCATTTCATCTGTCAGGTCGGTGACTGGCGGGCTCCTTCACGGCCCTCGGGAGATGGTGGACTCCTTCAAAGATTACTATGAATCCTTGTATAACCTCAGAGGCCCCTTAGCGGATATGTCTCTTACCAATTTTCGACAGAGGGTGGAGGAATATGTTGCCAATACCCCACTACCGCCAATTGAGGAGGGAAAGTCAGAAGCGATGGAAGCTGCATTCTCTGAACAGGAGGTGACGGATACGATCGCTGCTCTCCCTATCGGGAAGAGTCCAGGTCCCGATGGCTTCTCGGCCAACTTCTATAAATTGTTCGCGCGTGAGCTGATCCCGCTGATGACCTCCCTCTTCAACACTATCTCTGATACCTGCCCTTTTCTGGTCATCATAATGGGAGACCCAGACAATGGGGTTTAGGGCTCTGCCCTCGGAGGTCACACTAGGTACTACAAGTTTGTAGACACCGCCTCCTCCGCTTATAAACCCCCACCGTAGGAGACATCCTCAGTTTTAAACTTAGTGTGCTCGGAGGACCACGCTTTGCTTGCACTTCACTGCATTCTCACAGCTTACGTGATGGCGTCTGAAGACAAGGTAAAATGGTCCCCGTCGGGGACCCTCGACAGTCTCCCCGCTCACCCTTTGTGGAACACGCAGGTGGAGGTACCGGAGGGCAAAATGCCTGGACACTCTGTGTTCTCCCGGTACGCTGTCGCACTCCTTTTTCCATCCCTTCTGGGGGCTCTGGAGAATGGGAGTTGGGAGCCTTGCACAGCTCCGCTCCGTCCGAGGCCTCCCTAAATGGTGCTTACAGACCGGACTGGAGCCAGCCCAGTCTGAGGCCTCCCTAAATGGTGCTTACACTCCAGACTGGTGCTGAACCCCCGTCCGAGGCCTCCCTAAATGGTGCTTACAGACCGGACAGGCACTGAGGCCCGTGCGTCTCCTGTGTGCCTGGGGGTAGTGTCGGACACTTTATGTGTCCTGACACTCAGACCGCGCGTACCCTCGGGTCCGCGGTTCTGTCGGTGTGCCCTGTGCTGGGGTCACCCTGGCTGACCGCCCTGTGTATCACAGGGGCTGCGGCTGTGGACTGCAGGTGTTTGTATATACTGACAGTCTGTGTGTGTATGTTCTATTCACACTTTCCCGCGCTGCGGGCTCTAGTCACCTCCATTAATGAGGCTGCCTGGAGGATGGGAAGCAGCCCTTGCGGTGACGTCACCGATGGGCGTGTGTGTGTGCTTCCCGCGTGTTCTCGGCGCCGCCCACGACTTTGCTCTCGGCGGCCATCTTCTCCCTCTCTTCCCGGCTGGGATCTATCGGCAGCACGTGTCGGCACTTCAGGGGAGACCGGAACTCGCGGAGGTCACACACACACACCGCTTCCTCCTACCGCTTTACTGCGGTCGGTAAGCCACCGGGTTTCCCGGTTTGTTTTTGTGAACGGCAAATTGGCTTATATTCTCCCCACTGTGGCGATGTCCTCAGTTGGGAAGCATGCTGCTAAGGCGGCGGTGGTCACCATTACCTGTGCTACATGCAAAGGGACACTGGTGGAGGGGTCCTGCAATAACTGTGGACGCCCAGAGACCCGGACTGCCACTACTGAGTCTGCAAATCCGGGATTATACCCTGAGGTTCAGGTGATCCCAGGGCCATGGGAAACGCAGAATAGGATCAATGAATCCCTGCTGTCCCAGATGTCCTCCATGTCGCAATCCCTGGAGGCACTTCATAGGAGACTGGAAAACCCAGCTACTCCTCCCAGTTACCCCCGGGTGTCTCTTACTTCTACTGTGAGACCCTCTAAGCGAGCTCGTGAGGCTTCTCCCGAGCTCCAGGCTCTCTCTGAGGAGGAGCGTTCCTCTGATGGTGAGGAAGATGATGGGGGTTCTACTCTCGGGTCTGTGTCTGAACCTCCAGATGGGGTGGAGGACACAGGGGCTGCGGCTGTGGACTGCAGGTGTTTGTATATACTGACAGTCTGTGTGTGTATGTTCTATTCACACTTTCCCGCGCTGCGGGCTCTAGTCACCTCCATTAATGAGGCTGCCTGGAGGATGGGAAGCAGCCCTTGCGGTGACGTCACCGATGGGCGTGTGTGTGTGCTTCCCGCGTGTTCTCGGCGCCGCCCACGACTTTGCTCTCGGCGGCCATCTTCTCCCTCTCTTCCCGGCTGGGATCTATCGGCAGCACGTGTCGGCACTTCAGGGGAGACCGGAACTCGCGGAGGTCACACACACACACCGCTTCCTCCTACCGCTTTACTGCGGTCGGTAAGCCACCGGGTTTCCCGGTTTGTTTTTGTGAACGGCAAATTGGCTTATATTCTCCCCACTGTGGCGATGTCCTCAGTTGGGAAGCATGCTGCTAAGGCGGCGGTGGTCACCATTACCTGTGCTACATGCAAAGGGACACTGGTGGAGGGGTCCTGCAATAACTGTGGACGCCCAGAGACCCGGACTGCCACTACTGAGTCTGCAAATCCGGGATTATACCCTGAGGTTCAGGTGATCCCAGGGCCATGGGAAACGCAGAATAGGATCAATGAATCCCTGCTGTCCCAGATGTCCTCCATGTCGCAATCCCTGGAGGCACTTCATAGGAGACTGGAAAACCCAGCTACTCCTCCCAGTTACCCCCGGGTGTCTCTTACTTCTACTGTGAGACCCTCTAAGCGAGCTCGTGAGGCTTCTCCCGAGCTCCAGGCTCTCTCTGAGGAGGAGCGTTCCTCTGATGGTGAGGAAGATGATGGGGGTTCTACTCTCGGGTCTGTGTCTGAACCTCCAGATGGGGTGGAGGATCTGGTGTCCTCCATCAATGAGACATTGCGTCTTGTCACTCCTCCTGAGGAGGTGACTGTACACCCCAAGGAGGTCTATCAATGGCTGCGGCCGGAGGCCAGACCAAGTGGATCCTTCATGGACCACACTAATTTTGGAAGGGTGATTAGAGCACCCAGGTTACATCCTGGGCGGCGTTATGTCCGTAAACCCAAGGACAATCGCTTTCCCTTTCCTCAGGAGGTGCTTCAGGAATGGTCGCAGTCTCCAAAGGTGGACGCTTCCATGACCAGGATTGCTGCACGCTCCTTGTTTTCTGCCTCTGATAGCTCCTCATTGAAGGATGCTACTGATAGACAGGTCGAGCAACTCGCCAAGTCTTCCTATGAGGCTGTGGGGTCTTCCTTTGCCCCTAATTTTGCCGCGGTCTGGACCCTACAAGCGATTACCACCTGCTTGGATGGTATCTCTGAACTAGCTAGGTCCAGTCCAGAGGTCCTGGCGCTTACCGACAGAGCAAGGGCTTATGCGGATTACGCCAGGACGGCAACTTTGGAAACTGCCACTCGCTCTGCTGTGGCCTCCGCCAATGCAATTGCGATCCGCAGGCTGTTGTGGCTGCGTCTTTGGGACTCAGATACCACATCTAAGAAGATTTTGCAGAATCTTCCATTCGCTGGTGACAGGCTTTTTGGCACCGAGCTGGACAAGTTGATAAAGGATTCTGCTGAGTCTAAGATCCCGCAGAATAAGCCTAAGCCACGGTATACCGTGAAAAGGAACCCTAAGCAGTGGTCCTTTCGCTCCAGCTCACAGTCATCAACGACGTCCGCTCGCTCGGACCGAGGGGGCAAGCCTGCTACTCAGTGGCGTTCCAAGAGTCGTCAGAAGAAGCCGGCGGGGGCAGCGGCTGCCACCCCCAAGCCCGCCTCGACATGACTCGCTCTCTCGTCCTGCCTCCCCACAGGTGGGGGGACGCCTGTCTCGATTTCAGGACAGGTGGCTCCTTCACGTTCAAGACCAGTGGGTTCGAGACGTAGTCTCAAGAGGTTACAGGATAGAGCTGACGTCAAAACCAATACCCCGATTCCATCGGTCGGTTCCATCTCCAGAAAAGGCTCAGGCTTTTCACCTGGTGTTGGAGGGACTCCGCAGAGACGGAGTGGTGGTCCCAGTGCCCACGGAAGAGAGGTTCAGGGGTTTTTACTCCAACCTCTTTATTGTCCCAAAGAAGGACGGCTCTTTTCGCCCGGTTTTGGACCTCAAGTTGTTCAACCTTCACGTGTTGGTTCGGAAGTTCCGCATGGAATCCCTGCGCTCCGTGATCGCGGCTGTGTCGCAGGGAGACTTCCTAGCGTCCATCGATATCAGGGACGTTTACCTTCACGTGCCCATTGCACCAGCTCATCAGCGCTGGTTGAGATTCGCAGTGGGGGAAGAGCACTTCCAATTTGTGGCACTGCCATTCGGGCTAGCCTCGGCACCGCGGGTGTTCACAAAGGTGATGGCCTCCATGATGGCTCTCCTGCATGTGCAGGGACACGCCGTCATACCCTATTTGGACGACCTGCTGGTCAGGGCGCCATCGGAAGACCTTTGTCGGGTGAGCCTGGAGGCGACCATGAAGTCTCTGGAACAGTTCGGGTGGCTTCTCAACATTCAAAAGTCGACCCTGATTCCGACCCAGTCATTGACGTATCTGGGCATGGACTTCCACACGGACTCAGCCCTGGTGTCCCTACCTCAAGCCAAACAGCTAGCGATCCACTCAGGAGTGCAGAATGTCCTCCTGTCACCACAATCATCCCTACGGGTATTGATGAGACTGGTGGGACGCATGGTAGCGGCGATAGAGGCGGTGCCGTTCGCACAGTTTCGCCTCCGTCCTCTCCAGCTGGAGATTCTTCGCAGATGGGACAAGAGGACGATCTCGCTGAATCGGCTGGTGACACTGTCACAACCGACCAGGGACTCCCTACAGTGGTGGCTCCAGCCACGTCACCTGTCACGAGGCCGGTCCTTCCTAAAACCGTCATGGTTAGTGGTGACCACAGACGCCAGTCTGAAGGGCTGGGGTGCGGTGTTCTTGCACCACAGGGCTCAAGGCCTCTGGACTCAGTCGGAGTCGGCATTGCAGATCAACGTGCTGGAGATCAAGGCGGTCTATCTGGCGCTCCTGGCGTTTCAGAAATTCCTGTCAGGACACCCCATTCGGGTGCAGTCCGACAATGCGACGGCCGTCGCCTACATAAATCATCAGGGAGGGACCAGAAGTGCTCAGGCCCTCGCCGAAGTCCACCGCATTCTAGCCTGGGTGGAGGAACACGGCTGCCTGATCTCCGCAGTTCACATCCCAGGGGTCGAGAACTGGGAGGCCGACTACCTGAGCCGACAGGGGATGGACGCCGGAGAGTGGTCTCTACATCCAGACGTCTTCCGGGACATCTGCGGCAGATGGGGCACTCCGGACGTGGATCTGATGGCCTCACGGCTGAATCATCAGGTGCCCCAATACATGGCAAGATCGTGGGATCCTCAGTCTCTGGGGGCGGATGCCCTGATCCTGAGTTGGTCCAGCTTCCAGCTGCCATATGTGTTCCCGCCTCTGGCTCTGATTCCCAGGGTCCTGTGGAAAATCAGGATGGAATGCAGAGTAGCCATTCTAGTGGCTCCAGATTGGCCCAGGAGGTCCTGGTACCCGGACCTGTGGCAACTGTCAGGCGGACACCGGTGGGCTCTTCCAGAACGCGCAGATCTACTCGCGCAAGGCCCATTCTTCCACCTCAATTCCAGGGCCCTCAGATTGACTGCATGGCTCTTGAGGCCTGGCTGCTGACATCCAGAGGCTTCTCTCCTACAGTGGTTGCCACTATGAATAGGGCTAGGAAACCTGTTTCCAGGAAGATATACCACTGAACGTGGAAAATCTTTTTCTCCTGGTGTGCCTCTGGTGGATGCTCACCGTGGCCATTGTCCATCACGACATTGTTGGCTTTCCTACAGTCGGGGTTGGAGTTGGGATTATCCCTTGGCTCTCTGAAAGGTCAAGTATCAGCACTTTCAGTGCTGTTTGACAGGCGCTGGCGCTCCTCCCGAAGGTCCGTCAATTTCTGCAGGGGGTATCTCGGGTGGTTCCGCCTTACAGGCGACCTCTGGACCCTTGGGACCTCAACATGGTCCTGGCGGCTCTGCAGAAACCGCCGTTTGAGCCACTGAGAGACATCTCTCTCTCTCGTCTGTCCCAGAAAGTGGTCTTTCTGGTGGCAATTACGTCCCTGAGAAGGGTCTCAGAATTGGCTGCACTTTCGTGCAGGTCACCCTTTCTGGTGGTTCACCAAGACAAGGTGGTGTTGCGCCCACGGCCAGAATTCTTGCCGAAGGTGGTTTCAACGTTTCACCTAAACCAGGAGATTGTTCTCCCATCATTTTGCCCCGCTCCCGTTCATCAGGTTGAGCGCGACCTCCATACTCTGGATCTCGTGAGGGCTGTACGCATTTATGTGTCCAGGACCGCCTCCTTTAGGAGTTCGGATTCCTTATTTGTCCTCACGATGGGTCGCTGTAAGGGGTCCGCGGCTTCGAAGTCGACCTTGGCCAGATGGATCAAGGCTCCCATTCAGGAGGCTTACCGGTCTTCTGGTTTGCCTCTCCCGGTGGGTTTGAAGGCACACTCTACTAGAGCTGTAGGTGCCTCCTGGGCCTTGCGACATAGAGCGTCTGCTCTACAGGTGTGTCAGGCGGCCACTTGGTCCAGCCTGCACATTTTCTCTAAGCACTATATGGTGCATGCCCATGCCTCTGCGGATGCGAGTTTGGGCAGGCGGGTTCTCCAGGCGGCGGTTGCCCACCTTTAAAGGGAACCATGTGTTATCCGTCTTGTTGAGGAACTCTTCCCGCCCTGGGGTATTGCTTTAGGACATCCCCATTGTCTGGGTCTCCCATTATGATGACCAGAAAAAAGAGAATTTTGTTTACGTACCGTAAATTCTTTTTTCTTTAATCATCAATGGGAGACCCAGCACCCACCCAGTTGTTCCGTCGCATGTTTTGCATTTGATCTGTTCTCTGTTGAGACAGTGTTTTCCGGGTTGTTACACCGTCTGTGCACGGCATTCTTCCCGATGTTTCGGGTGTGGTTTATTTTCTCCTCGCAGCTTATGGACTAAACTGAGGATGTCTCCTACGGTGGGGGTTTATAAGCGGAGGAGGCGGTGTCTACAAACTTGTAGTACCTAGTGTGACCTCCGGAGGGCAGAGCCCTAAACCCCATTGTCTGGGTCTCCCATTGATGATTAAAGAAAAAAGAATTTACGGTACGTAAACAAAATTCTCTTTTTTGCCCCTCAGACCCTTGCTGCAACGATCTCTGTTATCCCAAAACCGGGCAAGGACCCACTTTCCTGTGCCAATTATCGCCCCATCTCTTTACTAAATCTTGATGTGAAGATCTTCGCCAAGATCCTGGCCACGAGATTGGGACCTTTGCTTCCGACCTCCATACACAACGACCAGACAGGCTTCATATTGCGGCGGGAGGCAAGAGACAATACCATAAAGCCTCTACTCATTTCTGCATATATCCGCAATCGCAATATACCTTTGTGTCTTTTCTCTGTCGATGCTGAAAAGGCATTCGACCGCCTAGGATGGGATTTTCGCTTTGCCTCTCTGCGGCAGTTGGGGCTGGGAGAGGTCGCCCTGGGGAGGATTCGCTCGCTGTACCATACTCCGACGGCTAGGGTGAGGGTTAACAGGCTTCTCTCGTCCTCCTTCAGGATCTCTAATGGCACGCGGCAGGGGTGCCCATTGTCGCCCATGCTATATGCCATCGCGATGGAGCATCTGGCAAATGCGCTTCGGGGGTCTGTGGACATTGAGGGCATTCAGATAAAGAGCTCCCAATTCAAATTAGCCCTATACGCAGATGACCTTCTGGTCTACGTCTCAAACCCGACTGTTGCTTTTCCGGTGCTCATTCGCGAATTCCTGAAATTTGGTGAAGTCTCGAGCTTCAAAGTGAATTACACGAAGACTGAGATCCTGAACCTCACTCTACCTGACTCCCTGGTTCAGCAACTTAAAGCTTCCTTCTCATTCCGGTGGGTGGATAAGGGGCTGAGATATTTGGGCGTCATTCTCACTGGAAATCTCGAGGATCTTTTCTCTCATAATTATACTCCACTCCTGCACAAAACACTAACAGAATTAAAAAGATTCGATAAAACTCAGCTATCGTGGCTTGGCTGCATAAACGCCATTAAGATGAACATTTTGCCCAAATTCCTTTATTTATTCCAAACTGTTCCTATCAACATCCCAGCTCAGTTTTCACGACGTCTAAACGACGCCCTGCGTAGATTTGTTTGGGGATCCAGAAGGCCAAGGGTTCGCTTCTCGACCCTGACAAACCCGAAACTGAGAGGAGGGGCGGGGCTCCCGGACTTCCAGCGCTATTGCCACTCTGTACTATTGTCCAGAATTGTCGATTGGAGGTTTAACTCGCAGCACAAACAGTGGGTGTATGTGGAGGATTTACTTTCGCCCTCCCCCCTACGGTGGTTACCGTGGATGCGGTCTCGCCAAAGGCCTCCGATTACGCAATTTCCCTCCCTTATGCAAGTCGCCTTGGGCTTCTGGGATGCCTGGAAGGGGAGGAATCCCCTGATTGACCTCCCGTCCGCACTGGGTCCTCTCTTTGACAATCCAGAATTTCCCCCAGGGGTTGGGAGACGAACTTTTCTGGGATGGAGGGCGGCCGAGGAGCCTTGCCTGGCTCAGGCGATGGGACGGCTCTCGCGGGGAGACCCTCGGGGGACGGGGGGAGGGGCCGGTGTCCTGGTTAGAAGCTTCCCAATTGAAATCCTACTTAAGTCTTTGAGCACTAGACCGCCCTCGAGACTGGAGGACTATACTGCTCCTTCCAGAATATCCAACTCATGTAATATCCCTTATGAATGACGTGATTTTAGAGGCCGACCCCCCGGCTGTGCCTCGCTTCCTTGACGCCTGGCAGAAAGATCTCCAGATAGATCTCTCAGATTCTGACCGGACTAAAATCTTCACGTTAACTCACAAGATGTCAATCTCCTGCAGCTTTCAGGAAACGAACTATAAGATCTTGACCAGGTGGTACAGGTGCCCGGCGCTCCTTCACAGGATGTTTCCCACAGTCTCTAATCTGTGCTGGAGATGCGGCGAAGAAGTCTGCACCATGCTACACATATGGTGGGACTGTAGGCCATTACAGGCCTTTTGGGTCGAGGTATTTTCTGCCTATGAATCCATTTCTGGCACCCGCCTGGCTCCCTCGCCCAAGATCGCGTTACTGTCATTGGTGCCGGGTCCCCTCTCCCTGGTCAAGCGGGGTCTCCTCCGCTTCTGCCTCATGGCAGCTAGAGTCTTAATTCCGAGACATTGGAGATCGGCGACCACACCCTCCCTGGGGGAGTGGGTAGGAGAGATGGACAGAATATGCAGGATCGAATCCCTGATGACCCAAGATAACGAGGCATGGGATAAACATCAAAAACTCTGGACCCCTGGTGGTACTTTCGTGATGGGCCCGTGTTGACCCGTCACCTACAAAACTCCCACAGCTAGACTGGACATTGGGAAGGGTCTCTGTCCTTTCCCCTTTTTCCCCGCTTCCCCCCTACTCTGACTGGAATCTATCTCCCTCTTTTCTACTTCTCTCCTGTAAATCTTCTTCTTCTATCTCTTTTTTTTTTTCTCTTACACCTTCACTCTGTTCTGGACCTTTCTCTGGAATGGAATACTACATTGTGATTCTCTCTCCTATAGATTAATAGGGGACGACATTGAATACCTTCCGCTAAGAGATTTATACACCTATCGACTTAACATTACTTGTTCCACTTTTTCTTATTTATGTACTTGTAACTTCCCCCCGACAAGGGGACTTGTCACTCTAATTTTCTGTTAACTTTGGATGTTATTGGTATAGAGTGATATCTAGGTTTTCTTTGTTTTGAAAACATTCAAATAAACATTTTCTGAAAAAAAAAAAAAGAAAAGGAAGTTTCCCAAATCCACAAGAAAACCCTGGATATGGAGGACAGGTCCAGAAGGAATAATATTCACATTAGAATTAATGAATTTACTCCTGACAAAGACTTGCCAAATATCCTGCAAAGCTTCATACATAGTAACATAGTAACATAGTTTTTAAGGTTGAAGGAAGACTTTAAGTCCATCTAGTTCAACCCATACACACAGTGACTCCTTCTGCAGACAGCAAGGACTTAATTGTCGATAGAATACACAGGATTCTAAAACCAAAATCCTCAGCCCAGAATTACCACAAAATGCCCGCATTCATTTCTATACAATAAAGGAAAATTTTATAGCTGGCCTCAGGAAAAGGCCGAAACTTCCAGATAGCTTGGACCACCTAAATGTATTCCCTGACTTGTCAGCAGGTACTTCAGCTCAAATGAGGGAGTATATGCCATATACTACAACCCTCAGAGAACAATGAATAAAGTACCACTGGGGGTTCCCCACAAAATTGAAAGTGTTGAAGGACAATTCCATATTTGTCTGCACATCCCCGGAAAAGGTGCAAGATTTATTTCTAAAATGGAAGATTCAGCCTATATATCCGAATGACAAAAGAGCTCCTCAGGCACAGAAAAAGAAAAAACTGGACCCAGACTCGTTTACTGCATGATTGATTACTGCAGAGCCGTTCTCTGCTTCCTACTCTCTACTTTTAATCTGGTGCCTCTAAACAATGCTGAAACCAGGCAAAGTTGCCCATATAGTGTCTTTTTTCACTCTCTTGAAAACTATTTTTTCCTTTTTCTTTACTGTTTGCTTGATTTTGGAACTGTAAGGGGAACTCCTCTCATGATGAAGCAAACATTTAGGTTTGATAAGGGTGCTTTCACACTGCAATTTTGTTCAATCCGTGGCTCTCCGTTGTAAAATAGACAGTCACGGATCCGATTTGGCCCCCATGTTATGCAATGGGCACGGATCGAATCGGATTTGGCCTTATTGCCATCCGATTTTTGTCGGATCCGGTTCTGTCCGATTTTTTTACTGTGCCCAAAATCGCAGACTGCTGCGATTTTGGGAACAGCGGATCAAATCGGACCGAATTGGATCCACCCTGATCCGCACCAAATAACATGGGGCCTATGGAGCACGGGTCTGAGGTAACCGGTCATGAAACTGTGACATCATGTCAGTTCCTGTAAGAAGATAGCTGGAAGCGCCGGGGGACTCGTGGATGGGTGAGAATAAAGATTTTTATTTTTAGGTCTGGAAAAGAGGGAAAAAGAGGGGAGAAAGAAGGGGGGTAGAGGGGGAGAAAGAGGGGGAGAAAGAGGAAGCAGAGAGAGGAGGGGAGAAAGAGGTGACAGGAGGCAGAAAGGAGAGAGGAGGGGGACGAGGTGACAGGAGGGGAGCTAGGTGACAGGAGGAGCGGGGAGAGGATCCAAACTGATCCTGCAAAATATCGGAATCGGATGCCTATTTGGCATCCGATTGCAGGCATCAGTTTGGATCCGTTGCTGTCCGAGGGGTCCTGCAAAAAGTCTGATCCCCTCGGACAGCAAAATAACGCAGCCTAACTCTTCATTTGTTTCCCTGTCTGTCCTCTCCATGTTTCTCACTCACTTAGGAGCAATGGTTTTACATAAAGCAACATATAGTATTAACAATACATATTAAGGTTATATCTATAAATGACAAAACTTTGAACTCACCAGGTAAAAGATCCATCTTCTGAGAGAATATTTGCAAAGAAACTGCTGATATAATTTGTTTTCAAGAAACGCACTTGTTGGCACAGGGCAATGCTCGGCTAAAGAACCCTCGATATTCACATCAGTTTTTGCAAACAACAAGACTAAAAGAGCTGGAGAGGGGGGCGTGTCCTGGCGCAGCACATGCAGGACGCGTGAGACCGGAGCTCCGGCACCTAAGCCCTGATAAACTGCATTTACACCGGTTCCCAGCCTCCGTACCGGCTCCTAGACAGAGGCACCTGCTGCTACTCACCCAGGGGTACGTCGCATGCCGAGACAATCGCTCCGGAGCAAGGAGCGGCCGCCCAAGGTAACAGACTTCTTCTCCAGCCCGGCCACAGCAGCCCGATCCAAAATGGCGACGGCTCCATCTTCAGTGGCGCGCTCCCCACACTCAGACCGGGCCTCTAACAGCCCGAGAGCGGGAGGTGAGGAAAATGATAATAACACCCCAGTCACAATGGGTGCTCTGAGGGGCCTGCTTGAATCCCTACACAGATCCATTAAGACAGACATCAAAGACAGCATTAGGGAACTCAGAGAAGATATGGCTGCTATGGGGGAGCGCACTCACCACCTCGAGACTAAAATGGCGGAGTTTGCCACAGCTCATAATGAGCTTGCTGATAGTTACCAGGGAGTGGAGCAAGATATTAAAGATTTGAGAGCTATTTCTTGGGATTTGGAAGATAAGCTGAGGAGAAATAACTTAAAGATCAGAGGTATCCCAGAGGCTACTGGAGAGGAGGACATTACAGAAATAGTACATGCTTTTCTCTGCTTTTTGCTACCGGATATCCCTTCCAATGACCTTATGCCTGATAAAGCCTATAGGCTGCCAAAACCCCAAAACATCAAGCAAGATTTACCCAGAGATGTGCTGGTCTGTCTGAGCTCCCCCAGACCAAGAGCCTTGATTCTCCACATGATGAGACAGCACCCTCAGGACAAGGGGACTTATAAAGGGTGGCAAACATACCCTGACTTATGCCAAGGAACTCTAGCGCGACGTAGAGACTTTGCCCCACAATGCAAAATACTCCGTGAACGGGGCATACAATACTCATGGGGCTCACCAGTCAACGTGTCGTTTAGATACAAGGGAAACAGACATATCTTTACCTCGCCCTCCAAGCTCAGAACAGCTATTGGAGTGTGGAACCTACAACGTTCCCCTGCCTCGCCATCGGCGGCTGACAAGAACCAAAGAAGAAATGCAGACAGCCCTCACAACTCCCAGGGGGCTGGGGATTGAACCTATACAGACACTATGGGGTTCTAGAGTGCCAGTTAAGATGTTTTCCAGGCCTAAGCTTCCGGTTGTTTAGGCCGAGGGTTTGTGAGTAGACCGCCACGTTATCACCATTGTGGCTGCCTTTGCTCACATATAAGTTCCCCCCACACCCAGGCCCTTACTGCGTGCAGGAGGGTTTCTGGCTTGTTGATATTGTTTTTATTTGTGTATCTCCTTTTTCTTTTATATATTCTTGTCTTTACTCGTTCTTACCTTTTTACCCTCACACTCAGATCCTACCCCTCCCCTCTCCCTCCCCCTTCTGAACTCTGGAACTACGACGTTAACTTTTGCAGCGGTACAGCTACCGCCTTAGAAAAAAATAGTAGCTTATCTGTTTTGGTAAGATTTTAGGCTATTCAGGTATTGATTCCGTTATTTAACAACAATGAGTATATCAATGGGTTCACTGAATGTAAATGGCCTCAATGCACCCTGTAAACGTACGACCCTTTGGCAACATCTGAAAAAAACGCAACATGAGGTGGTCTTTTTGCAGGAGACTCATCTGTTGGAAAAAGATCAACCTAGATTGGCCTCAACCCTTTACCCAACGCAATTTTTAGCAGGAGGGGCCGTAAAAAAAGCCGGGGTGGCCATTCTGATTCACAAATTGGTGGCATTTAAGTTGATTAACAAAGTCTCTGACCCGGAGGGCAGATACATGATTGTAGTTTGCCTCATTAATGACAAACCTTTTACTCTAGTCTCGATATATGGACCAAACGTTGGTCAGATAGGGTTCCTGAGGTCGGTTTTACCCAAGATTTTCTCTGTGGCACAGGGGGGTAAGATTGTAGCAGGAGACTTTAACATTCCGATGAACAAACAATTAGATTGCTCAAAGCAATCCACTTATCGGTCAGAGCTGGGGCTTGTGGCCTCTACGCATAACCTGCATGATGTGTGGAGGTATATGCATTCAGACGAAAGAGACTACACTTTTTATTCAAATCGCCATAGGTCACAAAGCAGACTCGACTATTTCCTGATTGATGACGCGGTGCTGCAGAAATGCTTAAAGGCCGATATAGGATCCATCACGTGGTCAGACCACGCCCCGGTCTCAATCAGGATAGCCGACTCTGAAGCTACTCGCCCACCAGCCTACTGGAGGTTGAATACTTATCTCCTGACCTCTCCTTTTAATGCTGATCAAATTTCCAAAGCCATCAAACTGTACTTTGAGGAAAATACTACTTCTGACATACCACCGGACACCTTGTGGTTTGCCCATAAGGCTGTTCTTAGAGGCCACCTCTTGAAAATGGCGGCTATAGCTAAAAGGGAACGTAATCAGAAAGTAACTGCACTTTTGAACAAAATTAAACAACTAGAGGCCAGGCAGAGAAACATGGTGCTGACTGCACAACTCCCCGAATTACTGAGTGCCAGACGGGAGCTCAGAGCTCTCTTTCTGGTACAGGCGGAACATCAGCTTAAAAAATCTGGGGCGAAATTCTATGGCATGGGAGACAGAGCCGGAACACTATTAGCTAGGAGAGTAAAAAAGAGGGAACTTCAGGCGAAGATCCCCTTTCTACGGAGAGGAGATGGCACAACAGTTCGTAACTCCACTGCAATTGCAAACGAATTTGGGGCTTATTACAGCTCTTTATATAACTTACGAGACTCTGACTCAGTGCCCCAACCGTCATCAGACACTATCAAAGCTTTCTTGGATAGAGCCAAGCTCCCTACTCTCACAGTGGAACAACTTAAATCTCTTAATACGCCCTTCACTGAACAGGAGGTTTTGGGGGTTGTGGCTTCTTCCAAGAAACGCTCTGCCCCGGGCCCCAATGGATTTTCTTTTCAGTACTACTCCACCTTTTCACAACAACTGACCAAACCCCTGTTGGATTTGTTTAATTTTTGGAGAGGGGTTGGGGCTATTAGAAGAGAAGGATTAGAGGCAATTATAACCACTCTTCCCAAACCTGGCAGGTCACCTGACTCCCCGGGCAACTTCCGTCCAATTGCACTATTAAATTGTGATGTCAAGCTATACGCTAAAATCTTGGCCAATAGACTTGGAGAAGTCTTGCCCACCCTGATAGGGATGGAGCAGGTGGTATTTGTCCCGGGGAGACAGGCCAGTGACGGAACGAGGAGACTGGTAGACTTGCTGGAGATCATGGAGAGGGGCGGGGCTCCCAGTGCATTCCTGTCCCTCGACTCTGAGAAAGCGTTTGACAGGGTGCACTGGGGGTACCTCCAAGAGGTACTCCGAAAGTTTGGAATAATGGGGGATTTTCAGAGAGCCATTATGGCTCTTTATTCCTCTCCCTGTGCTTCGGTCAGGGCATCGGGATTTCTGTCCTCCACATTTGATGTTTCTAATGGAACCAGGCAAGGGTGCCCACTCTCCCCGCTAATTTTTGCCTTAGTAATGGAACCTTTGGCAGCGGTGGTGAGGGGGGATCCTGGAATTCGGGGGGTGGAGGTGGGACCCGTGGAGCATAAGATAGGGCTTTATGCCGATGATGTGGTCTTCATGTGCTCCCACCTCACCTCCACGATTCCGAGAATTTTGGAGGTCCTGGAGGAGTTCTCCCTCGCCTCATATTACAAGCTAAATATGACTAAGTCTTCCTTCTACCCGATTAATCTCACCGGCTCTGATCAGAGAGACATCAGAGGACAGTTCTCCTTTGTCTGGGCGGAAGGGGGTGTGGAGACCCGGGGGTCAGTGGGCGCTCTCTTCCGCAGGCCCAGCCGCCTTTACAAAGACAGCGTGGACCAGGGCTCATCCCCAACTGAACGCCCGAGCTCCTTAACCGTGGGCGGAACACTACTCAGACAACACAGGGTCAGGGAATCACAATATTAAGGCTTTATTGGATCCCCAAACAGTTAACAGCATATAACGCATAACCAAGCAAAACACAACATGTAACAGGCAACAGAGTCTCACCCTTCCGCTGGCTCACCAGGGTTTAGAATGCAGCACGGCAAAGTCTGTAGCCAAGTGACTGTATCGTCCCAACCTGGGTTGCTTCCTTGTCCTTAAGCAGTCTATCACAGCCGAATCCGATAATGAAGTCCTTGTGGTTCTTTAGTCCGTGTTCTGATCCCCTTGGTCGGCAGCGAAATGCCTAGGCCTGGGGTTATGGCTCGCTAACCGGATCCGAAGACCCTAGATTAGCTGCCTGTATCCAATCCAGTGACCTCTAGCCGGGACCGAAAATCCCTAGACTGAGGCCACTAGACAGAATCTAATTCCAATCTCAATCTCCAATCTGCTGGTCAAAGTGAACAGTCCTCCTTATATACCCTCAGCCCTCATTGTAGGATATTGGGGATGTCATGATTGGTGCAATAACACAGTCTTTTCATTGGTTGAACTCCAATCCTCATTTAACATATTTTAGTCCTATTGCAATCCAAATGCTGATCCAATTGCTAGCAGTGATACAATGGTATGTTAGTTTGAGACAATCAGTCTGCAAACCATGACATTAACACAATAGTGGCTGGAGCCTCAATCAACATTCACAGGGTAATAGACAATGGACGATTAGCATAATTAAGTTCTCTGGCCTTCAATGACAAACAGGTTAGATAATTACATTACCAAGCTAAACTTTAACCACAGAAATCTATGACAATACTGTAAGAAATTCTCTTTGACCAATACCAGTTTACAAGTCAATATACAATATGATATGTCTGGTTACATAAGAAATCATCATATGTTCTATATTGAAGGAGGTCATTTCGTCACATACCTCCCCCTTCTTATGTAACCAGACAGGGCAGTCAGATGTGATCAGTCTCTGGTTATCCTTCTCCTCTTGGCGGCATTGTCTTTTTTAATGGAGAAAACAGCAATTGAGGCTTCCATCTATACACCTCCCCCAGATTACCTCCCCAGGATGGGCAGACATATTGTGGATAAACAGTAAAATGGGATTCAGGAGTTGAGCTCCCATGAATTTCTGGTTATCAATTCCCCCCCAGTCAATGACCACAGTCTGGCTAGGTGTACTCACTGTTGATGGCTCAGAGAAGAATGATGGGGTCTGGGAACATGGATTATCCTCAGAAGGTGGGGTAGCAAGATCCACATCAGGGTGCTGCTTGGCTTCCTGGATGATGGTGATGGCTGTGACACACTGGCTGGATAGTCCTTGTCCTGGGTCAGCTTGCAAAACAACAGATGTGTGGGGGCCATCCATGAGCCCCACTTCAACCTCCTCCTGGTTAGCCCCTGAATCAACAGGTGTGGGAAAGCTGCTCACAAATCCCACATCAAGCTCTTCCTGGTCAGTCTCTACAATAGCAGGCATGGGGACGCTGTCTGTAAGCTCCACATCGACCTCTTCCTGGTCAGTTTCCACAATAGCAGGTGTAGGGTCACAGTCTATAAGCTCCACATCGACCTCTTCCTGGGTCAGTCTCCCAAAGCAACAGGGATAGGGACGTTGTCCGTAAACTCCAACTTGTCCTCTCCCTGCTCAGGCTCCAAAATAACAGGTGTAGGGTCACTGTCTGTAAGCTCCAACTTGTCCTCTCCCTGGTCGTTCGCCTCGGCTAGCTGCACACCTTCCGAAGGGATGTCTGAGCACTGACCCTCAGCCAGGGAGATGGTTAATTGGGAACAGGGTACAGGGTCTGGAGAAACAATAGCTGGGCTTACCAGGATGTGGACAGAATCAGTTTCTTGTTGTCCCGGGGCTTGGACGTCACTGACCTGGACTGGCTGTGCTGGCCGATGAGCTCCAGGCATGGGGCCCCGGTGTTGACGACAATCTTTGTCCATATGTCCAAGACGTCCACACGTATAACAGCGCTGTGGATTGGGCAAGTCACGTATCCTGTCTGCATACCTTTGTCCTGGTGGGGCTTCTAATGGGTAGCGGAATAATCCTACTCGAGCAGCTGGGGGTAGCAGTTGGTGAGCTGGAATTCCTAAAATATTTCCCAGAACCCAAGCCCTCTCTTCTCTTGAGGCTTTTGGCCCCAATGCAGCCAAGCTCTCCTTGATTTGGACTGCTGTGGACCTGGTGATTTCACGATATTCACTGGATCCATGATGTGGTGCACAACTTACATCTTCTGGTACCACGTCGGCGGGGTCCTCATCATCCTCACCATCATTCTGGGTGTCCCAATGGACCAATTTCTGAATCAAAGCCGACCGAGTGTCAGCGTTCCTGTATTCAATATTTCTCCTCTGGCACAGATCCTGTAGCATCCATTTACTGCTGCTGCCGTATCTCCTCTCCGGCCCTTGTCCCATGGCTGAGCTGGTGGGGTTGGACATGGCAACGTCCGAAACCTGAATGCCTCACCTATGGTCTGCTGGGTATGCTTATATGCCTCCCTGGTTGTTGAGCCCTTGGATGGTGTCCACGAACACCAGTCCCCTGCAGCTCCCCTGGATAAACCAGGCTGAGTAGTATCCCACCGCTGCCACCAATTGTGGAGACCCGGGGGTCAGTGGGCGCTCTCGTCCGCAGGCCCAGCCGCCTTTACAAAGACAGCGTGGACCAGGGCTCATCCCCAACTGAACGCCCGAGCTCCTTAACCGTGGGCGGAACACTACTCAGACAACACAGGGTCAGGGAATCACAATATTAAGGCTTTATTGGATCCCCAAACAGTTAACAGCATATAACGCATAACCAAGCAAAACACAACATGTAACAGGCAACAGAGTCTCACCCTTCCGCTGGCTCACCAGGGTTTAGAATGCAGCACGGCAAAGTCTGTAGCCAAGTGACTGTATCGTCCCAACCTGGGTTGCTTCCTTGTCCTTAAGCAGTCTATCACAGCCGAATCCGATAATGAAGTCCTTGTGGTTCTTTAGTCCGTGTTCTGATCCCCTTGGTCGGCAGCGAAATGCCTAGGCCTGGGGTTATGGCTCGCTAACCGGATCCGAAGACCCTAGATTAGCTGCCTGTATCCAATCCAGTGACCTCTAGCCGGGACCGAAAATCCCTAGACTGAGGCCACTAGACAGAATCTAATTCCAATCTCAATCTCCAATCTGCTGGTCAAAGTGAACAGTCCTCCTTATATACCCTCAGCCCTCATTGTAGGATATTGGGGACGTCATGATTGGTGCAATAACACAGTCTTTTCATTGGTTGAACTCCAATCCTCATTTAACATATTTTAGTCCTATTGCAATCCAAATGCTGATCCAATTGCTAGCAGTGATACAATGGTATGTTAGTTTGAGACAATCAGTCTGCAAACCATGACATTAACACAATAGTGGCTGGAGCCTCAATCAACATTCACAGGGTAATAGACAATGGACGATTAGCATAATTAAGTTCTTGGCCTTCAATGACAAACAGGTTAGATAATTACATTACCAAGCTAAACTTTAACCACAGAAATCTATGACAATACTGTAAGAAATTCTCTTTGACCAATACCAGTTTACAAGTCAATATACAATATGATATGTCTGGTTACATAAGAAATCGTCATATGTTCTATATTGAAGGAGTCCATTTCGTCACAGGGGGATTCTCCTATTTAGGACTCTATATAACTAAATTTAAAACAATGGTTCGACACAACTTTGAATTACTGCACAAACATGTGAAAACAGAATTGGAAAAACATTCTGGCCTATTCCTGTCGTGGATGGCCAGAATCCAAATTATTAAAATGATTTATCTACCCAAGATCTTGTATCTACTGAGATGTCTCCCCCTCCTTTTCCCGAACAGGCTCTTGCGGGCGATTCAAGCGACATTGGGGCGTTTTATCTGGCAGGGTAAACCACACCGGGTGGCAGGTAGGATTCTCTCCCTACACACATCAGTGGGAGGATTGGGGGTCCCGGACATCCATTCTTATTATAAAGCAATCCACTTGGAGGCAGCTAGCAGTGGTGGGCACAGGAGCAGTCTTCCCTATGGCACCAGGTTGAAGCTTCTTTGCCCCGGAGCGCTCCACACGGCTATTGCTCGAGATTAATCTGATGGGAAACCATCAGGCACCAAATGGCCTTTCCTCAATGCGGGCCTTGTTGAGTGTTTGGGTCAAGGAGAGCAGAGACTTATTGCCCTTTTTATACAGATATATTTCTATAGATGCAGTGGAACGATCTGTTAGTTTCCTGTCCCTTCGCTCCTGGAAAATGAAAGGTATCCTCCTACTAAATCAAATCATGAAGGAGGGAATTTTGAAGTCATTTCGGAGTTGGTGGATGATTTTGACATTCCCAAGAGCAACTTCTTTAAGTATTTACAAGTGCGACATTTCCTGTCCTCTGTCTCCCTGCCTGTTACGCCCCAGGAAGCTTTCAATAGCACTATACAAGCTTTCTTTAAGGCAAAGGGCAGTAGTTCTGGGGGGGTCTCTATTATTTACAAAGCTCTACTGAACTTGCACTCAAGACAAAAACTGCCTTTCATGATCAAGTGGGAGGGTGATTTGGGATTTTCAGTGCCTCTGGAAACATGGCAAAAAGCGGCCTCTCATGCTTCTCTCTACTCGTCTTGCATAAATCATATGGAACAGGCCAAGAAACTCCAACTCCACTGGTATCTGACACCTGACAGGGTGGCCAAATTTGGAAACAAAGGCCTCTCTAATTCCGGTAAATGTTGGCGGGGCTGCCCATCAGTAGGGTCCCCCGCCCACATCTGGTGGGAGTGTCCGATTATTAAACCCTTTTGGGTGAAAGTGGAGGGGTTGCTTGGCACCCTTACAGGATTGCCCCTAACTTTAGAAGCTCCTGTTGCCTTGCTGGGATTGGGCCTTGACCTCCTTCCTAGACCTATCAGACCAATAGTCACTAATACTTTTTTTTCCACATTAAATTTTTATTGAAAAGATTTAGAATAACAATAAACAACGACATTACAGGATAGGAAAAAATGAAAGCCCGGAGGCTTTAACTAAGGAAACCCAGAAGGTAAAAAAAAAAATAAAAAAAAATGTGGTGGTAGAGGGAGATGTTGGTATATTGACATTTCTGCACTCAACAGTGATTTTGAGTTTTTCTTGTTCCTTTAAAGCATATGTATGCCTATGAGTGTATGTTAAAATCTTTTCAATAAAAATACAATGGTTAAAAAAAAAAGAGCTGGAGATGCTTTTTTTATAAGAGACTCGCTAACCTTTAAATTGTATGACACTACTAGTGATCCGGAGGGGCATTATCTTTTCCTTGATTGTTCTTTAAGCAACACTAAGTACACAATTGTATCCCTATACGGCCCAAATATGCACCAGTTTTCATTTATCAGACTAATACTTAAGAGAGTTCAGGTGTTCTCCAAAGCGTTTAAAATTGTCTGCTGTGTTAGATTGCTCAAACAGATGTACCTCTAGGGGAGAGATGAAATCACTGGTTTCAGAATAAAACTTACATGACATCTGGAGATATTTCCACAGCTCTGAGAGAGATTGCTCTAATTTTTCCTCTAGATTTAATTCCTATAGCAGGATAGACTATATTTTTGTGGATGATAGAATTCTAGGTTGTGCATTTGAGGCAATGATAGGTGTGATCTCGTGATGTGACCATGCTCCTGTGTCGCTCACCATATCTGATACGGACTCTTCGGTCAAAGCTAATAGGTGGTGTTTAAATGATTTTTTACTGACCAACAACCAAAATATTGATTTAAAAGACCTTGACATAAATGATAATAACTCTACCTCAGATGAAGTGGTATGATCAGCCCACAAAGCATATATGAGAGGTATTTTTACTAAGATGGCAGCAGTAGAAAAGAAAAAAAGAGAAGCGGCAGTGTCAGACCTATTACCTCAAATTACCAATCTGGAACAAGTCAACAAGAAAAACCCCACCCCACAGTTGTCCCAAAAAATAACAGAACATAGAATGAGGTTGTGTGCCCTATTTTTATTCCAATATGAAAAACCTCTTAAAAAGTCTAAAACAAAATATTATGCAATAGGAGATAGAGCAGAGAAGAGTCAAAAAAAGGGTGATATAGGATTGCATACTTGAATAAACCTGATGGGACTAAAGTACTAAATCTGATCGACACAGCTAAAGAATTTAGGTAATTTTATTAATCATTGTAGAACTGAAAAGAGGATTCCCATACAGTTTAATCTAATTCAAAAGAAATTAGTAACTTCCTAAAAAAAATCTAACTCCGCAAAGTATCAGCAGCTCAGCTAAGTGATCTAAATACTCCCATATCTATCATTGAAATAGAACAAATAATCCGCTCTACCAACAAGTCCTCTGCTCCGGGCCCAGACGGTTTTTCTAACACCTACTATCATTGTTTCATCAAAACTTTAGCTCCTTACCTCCTCAAAAATTTCAATTTTTGGAAATGTGGTTCTTCAATAAGCCATGAAAATCTTAAGGAAGTAATCACAACCATTTTTAAACCTGAGAAACCCCCAAATCTTCCTGGTAATTTTAGGCCTATCTCCTTAATACACTGTGACCTAAAAATATTCTCTAAAATCCTTGCAGCCAGAATAAGGTCTGTCCTTCCCTCTATGATAGCTCCTGACCAGGTTGGGTTTGTTCCTGGGAGACAAGCCAAGGACGGCACTAGAAGAGTAATAGATTTGTTGGAGATAATGGAGACTAATAAACTCCCCGATGTACTGCTGTCTCTTGATGCCAAAAAGGCGTTTGACAGAGTGCACTGGGGTTATATGGGTAAGGTTCTGGATAAGTTTGATTTTGTGGGAGATATTAAAAAGGCTATATTTGCCCTATACTCTAATCCACACGTCTTGGTGAGTGCAACTGGCTTCACCTCAGACTGGTTTATATCTAATGGCAGGACTGCCCTCTCTCGCTGGTTATCTTTGCTTTCTTAATGGAGCCACAGTCTGTGTGGGAGATACGGACCATGTGGTGCGATGTGGAAATGATGTCAAAAACGACCGCGCGCCTACGAGATCGTTGTGGACATCATTCCAACGTCGTGCCATGTATTGGTACCCGTTGTGCGATGTTGACGCGACATCGCAAGTGTGTTGTGCCGTGTAACAGAACGATTCAACCACGATAAATCGCTGGTTGCGAGTTGACATATTTACTGACATTGTCCAGCAACCTGCGATGTCGCACAAGTGATTTGGCAGGATTGTGCCATGTGACACCACGATAACGATGTTGTTTGTGATTTCAATGGTTGCACAACCAAGACCGTAGGCGTGCCTGGGTGTTGTGTTTTCCGTGTCCCGTCTGTGACGATCGGTGGATAGTACTGCGTTCCGATTAGCTAGCCATGGCAAAGACGCCATATTTGATTATCTGTGCATTCATCAGTAGACTCCTTGACTTCTTCTCAAGTGTTATTAAAGTCCTCAAACAAGGAGCGTCATTGAAGTCAGCATCCTTTTCCTATGGCGTGTAGCTTGGCGCGTGTTGCCAAAACTAAAAACCACGAGGCCTAATGAGTGGTTTAGTGACACCTAAAAATACATATATATGGTCATGTTCAATTTTCATTGATGGTAGTTGAAATGTCTGACACAACATGTGTCCCATATTGAAATCACTACACACATTTGATAACCCTCAATAAGGCCATGTCCCGCGCAGGAGCGTTACCGTGTGATGTTTTGGCAATGCCGCAATGTCTTGCAGAAGCCTCAACAAAACAGACTTCAATAGCGAGATGGTTCAAAGGGCAAAGGCCCAAAGGTAGCCGCCATCTTGCCAGACAAGGCTGACCGTTGGTAACGCAATTGTTGCGACCAATCGGAGTGGTAGGGGCATGGTAAAACAAACTCGGGGACGCCTATCTCCTAGGCTGTGTCAAACAGTATGCCCACATTGATGATGTGGTTGTGGTGTGTGACACAGCGATCACGACCGGCAGCATCGCTTCTAGTGTTGTTCAGGCGATTTCAGAATCGCCGGATCGTCGGTGGTTGCACACAATATCTCTACGTGTGACATGCCGTTAGCCCCGCCCCTTTCATGACGCGGCCAGGCTCTTAGTAAGCAGAGAGGGGCGTGCATAATTACAAGGCTGCAGCAGACAGGCCTGCCTTTGAGACTATTCAGAAACAGAGAACCCACACAGGATGAAGGTGAATATAAACTTTTCTCTACTTTACAAAATCGATTTTTTCTGCAAAAGGGATGGCTAGAAATGATAATAGGGGGTGCAGGGACAGGTCTAAAGATACGGGGGGGTTCAGTTTGTGGGGTTAGGTTCCCTTTAATGTGTGTTCCACTTACATATAAAAATTGGTATTGAGATATCATATTTCTAAATTATCGAGTTACTAACCGTAAATAGAGCTAACATTACTGATGTATGTAAAGTGCTATTAAATTCATAGCACGTTAAAAAAAAAAAAAAAAAATAAAAAAATTAATATGCTAATGACTACATATGTTATATACGTATTTCCTACATAAGTACTTAAAACCTATATCTATATGAGTACACTAATTTTTTTGGTATTTTAAATATTTTTTGACTATTTCTATGGCTACAGGATTCTTTTTTTTTTTGTTGTTTTTTTTTCCTTATCTATATACATATACCGTATATACTCGTGTATAAGCCGACCCGTGTATAAGCCGACCCCCCTACTTTTGCCCCCAAAACCTGGGAAAACCTATTGACTCATGTATAAGCCGAGGGTGGACCTCAGCACAGATATACAGCCCCCAGCAGTGTGGTATACAGGCCTACCCAGTGGTATATACAGGCCCCAGCAGTGTTACAGCAGCAGCCCCAGAGGTATATACAGCAGCAGCCCCAGAGGTATATACAGCAGCAGCCCCAGAGGTATATACAGCAGCAGCCCCACAGGTATATACAGCAGCAGCCCCACAGGTATATACAGCAGCAGCCCCACAGGTATATGCAGCAGCAGCCCCACAGGTATATATAGCAGCAGCCCACAGGTATATATAGCAGCAGCCCCACAGGTATATATAGCAGCAGCCCCACAGGTATACAGGCCGCCCGCCCGCCACCATCAGTATACATGTGCCCCCCCCCCAACATCAGTATCCAGGGCCCCCCCTTGCAGGCCAAACCTGTAAAGTAAAATCATTATACTTACACCTGTGGCCGCCGCCGTCCCCGCTCTGCACCGCGCTCCTCCATCTTCTTCCGTCTTCCTCTTCTGTCGCAGACAATGACGTCATTGCCTGCGACAGAAGAGGAAGACGGAAGAAGATGGAGGAGCGCGGTGCAGAGCGGGGACGGCGGCGGCCACAGGTGTAAGTATAATGATTTTACTTTACAGGTTTGGCCTGCAAGGGGGGGCCCTGGATACTGATGGGGGGGCACATGTATACTGATGGTGGCGGGCGGTTTGGGCGGCCTGTGTACTCGCGTATAAGCCGAGGGGGTACTTTTCAGCCCAATTTTTGGGATGAAAAACTCGGCTTATACGCGAGTATATACGGTAAGTTTCCTATAGGTCTATATGTTCTTAAAAAAACCCTAATAATCCAAAAAATAGAGAAGTAACTTTAACGTAAAATATTTGTGTAGACTACATTTCGTGTGAAGACTTTGGTACTATCAGGCAATAATTGTCCTTGAAGTGGTGTATTAAGCACTTTAACTCTCACATTGCAACGTTGCTTCACCCTGGAAAAAGCAACATACAATTGACCATGGGCAAAAACAGGTTCCGGTAGATAAATACCAACTCGATGGAGGGTTTGGCCTTGAGATTTATTTATGGTCATTGCAAATGCGGGCTTGATGGAAAATTGCGTCTTAACTGAAAAGGCAATCCAGTCTCTGATGGACACAAATCAATGCGTGGAATGAATACCACATTTCCTGCTGCTGAGCCACTAATGACTTTTGCCTGTATGAAATTAGCATGTAAGGCAGTGACAATGAGGCGAGTACCATTGCAGAGACCTTTTTTCGTGTTGAGATTAGGTAGTAACATGACAGTGGTGCCAATTTTAAGTTTGAGCCGATGTGAAGGCATTCCAGTTGGTGTTAGGGAATTCAAAAACTCAAGTGGGTATTGATCCAGGTCATCAGCTTCATCATGATCGATGGAATCATCACTGATATATTCTGTATAGTCACCTATCAATAAATCCATGACTTGAGAATTGACTTTCTCCACGTCCTCATTTTTTGGACATAAAATTGCATGAGAAGCAGCTGTATTTATGCTTTCGGTGTCATTTACATCAATACAAAGATGTTGTCCAAAAATGTCAATTATTAAAGAGCCAGTGTATATCATGTCTGGAGGAATTTCAATAACATCGCTTCAAGGTTATCTTCATTAGATAGTTCACCATTTCCCAGTCGAAGCAACCAACTCCTTGGAATCCCATAAAGAGAATGAATGGTTCGTCCACCTTGTAGCAAGTTGGCGGCAATTCCAGTAGTGGCAGCAGGTGACACAATGTCTCCTTGTCCTCTTAGCTGATGTAGGAGTAGGTGATATAGGTACGTTTTTCCGCTGCCACCAGGACCATCAAGGAAAAAACACTTTGGTGTAGAATTAGTGTCTTCTAAAGCTTCTAAAGATTATCTACAAAATTACAATTGGATTTATCTGCATCTGCATCTAGATATGCACCTTTCTCCCTCTCATCCCTATTACTAGTACCATACAGCCTGTGGGTCCAGAATAAAGTGGAGGGTGTGAGTATGAAGGCTGTGGGGGGGTGAGTGAGTGAAGGCTGTGGGGCTGAGTGAGTGAGCTGTGGAACGATCATGGCTATGCGGGGGTGTAAGTGAGTGAAGGCTGTGGGGGTGTGTGCGGGCTGAGCGGGGTTAGTGATGGCTGTGAAGGGGTGTGAGTGCAAGATGTAGGGGTGAATGTGGGGGTTACGTGAGTGCAGGTTGTGAGGGGGTGAGTGCAGGATGTGGGGGGCTGAGAGAGTGCAGGATGGGGGGGTAAGTGTGGTTTGAGGGTGGCTGAGTAAGTGCAGGATGAAAGGGGGTGAGTGAATGCAGGTTGTGGGGGGTGAGAGTGGCCTGTGGGAAGTGAGTGTGGGTTGGGCTGAAGGGAGATGAGTGCAGGCAAAGTGGGGTGAGTGCAAGCTGCGAGGGTTGAGTGCGGGCTGTGGGGGGGAGTGAGTGAGTGCAGGCTGTGGTCGGGTGAGTGAGTGCAGTCTGTGGGGAGTGAGTGCTGGCTGGGGGAGTGAGTGCAGGCTGGGGGGTAAATGTGGGCTGAGGGGGGATGACTAAGTTAAGGCATTGAGGGATTGTAAATGAGTGAAGGCTGGGAGGGTGTGAATGCGGGCTGTAGGGGGTGAGTGCAGGCTATGGGGGGTGAGAGAGTGCAGGCTGTGGGGGGGGGATGAGTGAGTGCAGGTTGTGGGGGGATGAGTGTGGGCTTTGGGCATGAGTGAGTGTGGGCTGGGCTGAAGGGAGGTGAGTGCCAGCTAAGAGGGGAGTGCAGGCTGTGGGGGGGTCATTGGGTGTGGGCTGTAGGGGGGTGTGAGTGCAGGCTGTGGGGGGTATAAGTGAAGGCTGTAGAGTGCTGAGTGAGTGAAGGCTGTGGGGGGGCTGAGTGAGTGAAGACTGTGAGGGATTGTAAGTTAGTGAAGGCTGTGGGGCTGTGTGAGTGCGGGCTGTGGGGGGGAGTGAGTGTGGGCTGTGGGGGGTTGAGTGCAGGCTGTGGGGGGTGAGTGCAGGCTGTGGGGAGTTAGTGAATGCACGCTGGGGGTAAGTGTGGGCTAAGATGGATGAATGCAGGCTGTAAGGGGGTGAGTGAGTGCGGGTTGTGGGAGGGTGAGTGAGTGTGGGCTGTGGGGGAGTGAGTGTGGGCTGGGCTGAAAGAAGGAGAGTGCAGGCTAAGGGGGTGAGTGCAGGCTGAGAGGGGTGAGTGTGGGCGGGGGATTGAGTGAGTGCAGGCTGTGGGGGAGAGTGAGTGTGGGCTGTTGGTGGTATGAGTGAAGGCTGTGGGGGGTGGAATTGAGTGAAGGCTGTGGGAATGTGTGAGTGCGGACTGTGTGAGGGCAGGGTGTGGGGGGTGAGTGCAGGCTGTGGGGGGTGAGTTGGTGCAAACTGGGGGGTACGTGTGGGTTGAGGAGGGATGTGTGAGTGCAGGCTGTAAGGGGATGAGTGAGTGAAAGATGTGGGGGGTAACTGAGTGCAAGCTGTGTGGGGATTGAGTGAGTGGGGGCTGTAGGAGGTGTGAGTGAGTGCAGGCTGTGGGGGTATGAGTGAAGGTTGTGGGGCGGTGAGTGTAGGCTTTGGGGGAGTGAGTGTGGGCTGTGGGGGGTTGAGTGCAGCCTAGGCTGAAGAGAGGTGTGTGCAGGCTGAGGGGAGGAAGTGCAGGCTGAGAGGGGTGAGTGTGGGCTGCCAGGGGATGAGGGAAGGCTGTGGGGGTGTAAGTGAGTGTGGGCCGAGGGGGTCCTTGAGTGTAGACTGTGGGGGTTGAGTGAGTGCAGGCTGTGGGAGGGTAAGTGCAGGCTGGGGGGGGAATTGTGGACTGAGAAGGGGAGTGTGTGCAGGCTGTAAGGGGGTGAGTGAGTGCAGGTTGTGGGGGATGAGTGAGTGTGGGCTGTGGGGGGATGAGTAAGTGTGGGCTGGGCTGAAGGGAGGTGAGGGCAGGCTGAGGAGGATGAGTGCAGGCTGAGAGTTGTGAATGCGGGCTGTGGGGGTGTGAGTGTGGACTGTGGGAGGTGAGTGAGTTCGGGTTGTGGGAGGTATGAGTGTGGGCTGTGTGGGGGTGTGACTGGGTGAAGGCTATGGGAGGCTGAGTGAGTGAAGGCTGTGAAGGGCTGAGTGAGTGATGGCTATGGGGGGATGAGTGAGTGAAGGCTATTGCAGGGGTGTAATTAAGGGAAGGCTGTGGGGGTGTGTGAGTGCGGGCTGTTGGGGGGGAGTGAGTGCGGGCTAGGGGATAAGTGTGAGAAATGGGGTAGACAAGGGCAAAATGGGTCGAATCTCCCAAATTACTGGAAAGACAAATTGTTGAACTGCTCACCTTATGCAGTTGTGAGACCCACAAGTGGTATCGGAGCCTGGTATCAGCTGCTGCAGGACCCCCGCTCGAGGTAGTGAAAGTGCAGTAAATATGGACAGATATGGTCCACGCTGCTGGAAATAAAATAAAGGATGTCCAAGGTAGAAATGATAGGTGCTTATTGATGATATGATTATTTATGGTGTTGCTCCTGAGGAAGAGGCTGGGACGGTCTTGAAACGCGTAGGGAATGGTATAAAGGCACCTTTCATTTCTACCTTGGACGTCCTTCATTTTATTTTTAGCAGCGGGGACCATATCTGTTCATATTTACAGGGGATAAGTGTGGGCTAAGGGAGTTGAGTGCGAGCTGAGAGGGGATGTGTGAGAGCAGGCTGTGGGGGGGTGAGTGCAGGTTGCAAGGGGGGAGTGCAGGCTAGCGGGATAAATGTGGCATGAGGGGGAGTGAGTGAGTGCAGGCTTGGCTGAGAAGGGGTGAGTGCAGGCTGTTGGGCGATGAGTGAGTGCAGGCTATGGGGGTTGTGAGTGAAGTCTGTGGGGGGATGAGTGAAGGATGTGGGGGATGAGTGAGTGAAGACTGTGGGAGATGTGAGTGATGGTTGTGGGAGGTGTGAGTGGGTAAAGGTTGTGGGGAGTGTGAGTGAGTGAAGGCTGTGGGGGGGTGAATGAGTGAAGGCTGTGGGGAGTGTGAGTGAATGAAAGCTGTGGGAAGAATGAGTAAAGGCTGTGGGGGTATGAGTGAAGGCTGTGGGGAGTGTGAGTGCAGGCTGTGGGGGGGGAGTGAGTGTGGGCTGGGGGGTGTGGGCTGAGAGGGGATGAATGCAGGCTGTAAGGGGTGAGTGAGTGTGGGTTGTTTGGAGGTGAGTGTGGGCTTTGGGGGGTGAGTGTGGGCTGGGCTAAAGGGAGGCGAGTGAAGGCTGAAGGGGGTATGTGCTGGCTGAGAGGAGTGAGTGTGGGCTGTGGGAGGGGTGAGTGAGTGCAGGCTGTCGGGGGTGTGAGTAAGTGAAGGCTGTGGGGGGCTGAGAGTGATGGCTGTGAGGGGGTGTGAGTGAAGGCTGTGGGAGGGAGAGTGAGTGTGGGCTGTGGGGGGCTGAGTGAGTGATGGCTGTAGGGGGTGTAAGTAAATGAAGGCTGTGGGGGTGAGTGTGGGCTGAGGGGGTGTGTGAGTGTGGGCTGTGGAGGGGTGAGTGCAGGCTGTGGGGCATGAGTGAGTGCAGCCTAGGGGTATAAGTGTGGGCTGAGGGGGTGAGTGGGTGCTTGCTGTGGGGGATGAGTGCAGGCTGTGGGGTGGTGAGTGAGTGTGGGCTAGGGGGATAAGTGTGGGCTGAGGGGGGAGAGTTCAAGCTGTGGAGGTGTGTGAGTGCAGGCTGTGGGCGTGTGAGTGAATGCAGGCTGTGGGGGTGTGAGTGAGTGCAGGCTGTGGGTGTGTGAGTGAGTGAAGGCTGTGGGGGTTGTGAGTGAGTGAAGGCTGTGGGGGGATGAGTGCAGGCTGTGGGGGTGTGAGTGAGTGAAGGTTGTGGGGGGGATGAATGAGTGCGGGTTTTGATGAAGGGAGGTGAGGGCAGGCTGAGGGGTGTGAGTGCGGCCTGTGGGTGTGTGAGTGTGGACTGTGGGGGGTGAGTGAGTTCAGGTTGTGGGAGGTGTGAGTGATTGTGGGCTGTGTGGGGGTGTGACTGGGTGAAGGCTGTGGGAGGCTGAGTGAGGTGAAGGCTGTGGAGGGCTGAGTGAGTGATGGCTTTGGGGGTATGAGTGAGTGAAGGTTGTGCAGAGGTGTAATTAAGGGAAGGCTGTGGGGGTGTGTGAGTGCAGGCTGTGGGGGGTGTGAGTGAGTGCGGGCTAGGGGATAAGTGTGAGAAATGGGGTAGACAAGGGCAAAATGGGTCGAATCTCCCAAATTACTGGAAAGACAAATAGGTGAACTGCTCACCTTATGCAGTTGTGAGACACACAACTGGTATCAGAGCCTGGTATCAGCTGCTGCAGGACGCCCAATCGAGGTAGTGAAAGGACAGTAAATATGGACAGATATGGTCCACGCTGCTGGAAATAAAATAAAGGATGTCCAAGGTAGAAATGATAGGTGCTTATTGATGATACGATTATTGATGGTGTTTCTCCTGAGGAAGAGGCTGGGACGGTCTTGAAACGCGTAGGGCATGGTATAAAGGCACCTTTCATTTCTACCTTGGACGTCCTTCATTTTATTTCTAGCAGCACGGACCATATCTGTTCATATTTACGGGGGATAAGTGTAGGCTAAGGGGTTGAGTGCGAGCTGAGAGGGGTGAGTAAGAGCAGGCTGTGGGGGGGTGAGTGCAGGTTGTGAGGGGGAGTGCGGGCTAGCAGGATAAATGTGGCATGAGGGGGAGTGAGTGCAGGCTTGGCTGAGAAGGGGTGAGTGTAGGCTGTGGGGGAGTGAGTGCAGGTTGTGGGGGTGAGTGAGTGTAGGCTGTGGGAGTGAGTGCAGGCTGTGGTGGGGTGAGTGCAGGCTGTTGGGGGCTGAGTGAGTGCAGGCTGTAGGAGATGTGAGTGAAGGTTGTGGGAGGTGTGAGTGAGTGAAGACTGTGGGAGATGTGAGTGAAGGTTGTGGGAGGTGTGAGTGGGTAAAGGCTGTGGGGAGTGTGAGTGAAGGCTGTGGGGAGATTGAGTAAAGACTGGGGGTGTGAGTGAAGGCTGTGGGGAGTGTGAGTGTGGGCTGTGGGGGGATGGGCAGGCTGTGGGGGGGAATGAGTGTGGGCTGGGGTGTGTGGGCTGAGGGGGAATGAGTGCATGCTGTAAGGGGGTGAGTGTGGGTTGTTTGGAGGTGAGTGTGGGCTTGGGGGGTGAGTGTGGGCTGGGCTAAATGGAGGTGAGTGCAGGCTGAAGGGGGTATGTGCTGGCTGAGAGGAATGAGTGTGGGCTGTGGGAGTGGTGAAAGAGTGCAGGCTGTGGGGGGTCTGAGTGAGTGAAGGCTGTGTGGGGATGAGTGGGTGATGGTTGTGGGGGTGTGAGTGAAGGCTGTGGGAGGGTGAGTGAGTGTGGGCTGTGGGGGGCTGAGTGAGAGGTGGCTGTAGGGGGTGTAAGTGAATGAAGGCTGTGGGGCGAGTGTGGGTGATGGAGGGGTGAGTGCAGGCTGTGGGGCATGAGTGAGTGCAGCCTAGGGGTGTAAGTGTGGGCTGAGGGAGGTGACTGAGTGCAGGCTGTGGGGGGTGTGTGCAGGCTGTGGGGTGGTGAGTGAGTGTGGGCTAGGGGGATAATGTGGGCTGAGGGGGGTGAGTTCAAGCTGTGGGGGTGAGTGAGTGCAGGCTGTGAAGGGTAAGTGCAGGCTGTGGGGGCTGAGTGAATGCAGGCTGTGGGGGGATGAGTGAGTACAGGCTGTGGGGGTGTGAGTGAAGGCTGTGGGGGGATTAGTGAGTGCAGGCTTGGGGGGGCTGAGTGAGTACAGGCTGTGGGGGGGCTGAGTGAGTGAAAGCTGTGGGGGGTGTGAGTGAAGGCTGTGGGGGGTGTGAGTGAGTGTAGGCTGGGGAGTGTGAGTTCAGGCTGTGGTGGGTGAGTGAGTGCAGGCTGTGAGGGGGTGTGTGAGTGCAGTTTGGGGGTGAGTGTGGGCTGAGGGGGGATGAGTGAGTGTGGGTTGTGGGGGGATGAGTGAAGCTGTGAGGGACTGAGTGAGTGTAGGCTGTGGGGATGAGTGAATGCGGGCTGTGGGGGGGTGTGAGTGCAGGCTGGGGGGTAAGTGTGGGCTGAGGGGGGATGAGTGACTGTGGCCTGTGGGGGATGAGTGAGTGCGGGCTGGGCTGAAAGGAGGTGAATGCAGGCTAAGGGGTGTGAGTGTAAGCTGAGAGGGGTGAGTGTGGGCTGTAGGGGGGTTAGTGCAGGCTGTGGGGGGATGAGTAAGTGCAGGCTGTAGGGGGTGTGAGTGTAGGCTGTGGGGGGTTGAGTGAAGGCTGTGGGGGCTGAGTGAATGAAGGCTGTGGGGAATGAGTGAGTGTGGACTAGGCTGAAGGGAGGTGAGTGCAGGCTGAGAGAGGTGAGTGTGGGCTGTGGGGGGGTGAGTGAGTGTGGGCTGTGGGAAGTGTGAGTGAATGCAGGTTTTGGGGGATGTGAGTGAGTGAAGGCTGTGGGGGATGAGTGAATAAATGCTGTGGGGGAATGAGTGACGGCTGTGGGGGTGTGTAAGTGAGTGAAGGCTGTGGAGGTGTGTAAGTCTGGGCTAAGGGGGAGTGAGTGCAAGCTGAGGGGGAGTGAGTGCAGGCTGTAAGGGGGTGAGTGCAGGCTGTAGGGTAGTGAGTGCGGGTTAGGGGATACGTGTGGGCTGAGGGGGTGAGTGAGTGCAGAATGAGGTGAGGGGGATGAGTGAGTGCAGACTGTGGAGTGATTATGGGCTGTGGGGGTGAGTGTAGGCTGTGGGGGGGTGAATGCAGGTTGTGGGGGGTGAATACAGGCTGTGGGGGGCTGAGTGATTGCAGGCTGGGGGAGGGTGTTATGAACCGATGACTCAGGATTAAAATTCAGATTCTATATAAGTCGTTGGAAACTGTACTGACCACAATCCCTGACTACACACCGCAACTAGAAGTAGCCGTGGGATGTAACTAACCAGACCTAGACACCTCTGCACATCCGGACAACTAACTGCTCCTAAAGCGGATGTAGGAAAAGCTATCTTGCCTCAGAGCAGAACCCCAAAAGAATAGCAAGCCCCCACAGATATTAACTGGGAAACAAGGGAAAGAAAAACAAACACAGGGAGAGTAAAAGGTTTAGCAAAAGAGGCCAAACTAGCTATATAGGAAAGACAGGATAGAATACTATTGCGGTCAGTATAAAACACTATCAAAAAACCACAAACAGCAGATAGTACAAAAATTACCCTGAGTCACTAAGACTCGGTGCCCTCTATATCTGCAGACTTCTCTAAATCAAATGCTGAGCAGAACTGGAAATAACAGATGAATGGTAAAATTCCTAGGAATAAAACTTCCTAACTGAGAGCAGATAAATATACACACCTCAGAATAAGACAAAACATAAGCAGAACCTTAAGCACACAAAAGTGTGCCACAAAATATCAAAAAAACATTCACTTAGCTTGCAAAGAATTCCACAGAGCAGAAGAAACCAGAGAGATGTGAACTCCTCCAGGAACCAAAGACAACTGGCAAGGATTGATCCACTTCAAACCATTATATGCTCCAAGAACCAGATTGCCAATAATCACCATCACCTGTGAAGCCCACACAGTCAGCTAAATCACCAGCAACAACCACCGGAGGGAGCTCCAATGAATTCACAACATTACCCCCCCTCCTTGAGGAGGGGTCACTGAACCCTCAACAGAGGTCTCAGGCCTATGAGGATGAGCCAGATGAAAAGCATGAACCAAGTCAGGGGCATGAACATCCAAGGCCGAAATCCAAGAATTATGCTCCTGGCCATAACCCCGCCACCTAACAAGGTACTGGAACCTCCGTCTCGAAAGACGAGAATCCAAAATCTTCTCAATCTCATACTCCAACTCATCATCAATCAGGACCAGGGTAGGAGGGGCCACAGCAGGAACCATGGGCTCAACATAGCGCCTCAACAAAGACTTATGAAAAACATCATGAATTACAAAAGAACTCGGAAGCGCCAACCGGAAGGAAACTGGATTAATAACTTTGGAAATCCTGTACGGACCAATGAACCGAGGCTTAAATTTAGGAGAAGAAATCTTCAAAGGAACATAGCGGGAGGACAACCAAACTAAATCACCAACACTAAGCCGAGAACCAACACACCGATGACAGTTAGCAAAACGCTGAGCATCTTCCTGAGAAAGATGTAACTTGGCAGGCGAGTTCGGCTACGTTGGTGTCGCCCTTCTTCTGTGATTTTGGTTTTCAACCTCATTTTTCTTCGGGGAAGGTTGCGCCTTCTGCCTGTCCGGCTGTGGATTCTGTGGTTGAACAGGTGCAGCAGAATTGGGATTGTGCAATTGCCCCCTCCTTCAGAATGCCGACCGGCTTCGAAGGTTCAAGAGAATCAGGTAAAAAACTGCGAGAGAGAGCATTGGCCTTAACATTCTTAGAACCAGGAAGATAGGAAACCACAAAATCAAAATGAGCAAAAAAAACACCAAGGACCACCAAGCCTGCCTAGGAATCAGCTTCTTGGCAGACTCGAGATAAACTAGATTCTTGTGATCAGTCAAGACAACCACACAATGTTTAGCCCCCTCCAGCCATTCCTCAAATGCCAACTTCAGTGCCGACATCATAATTGCGTTCCGCTGGCGAAAATTTATGGGAAAAAAAGGCACATGTGTGCATCACGGAACCAACAGGATCCCTCTGAGACAAGATGGCCCCCGCACCTATCTCAGAAGCATCAATTTCCACCTGAAACAGAAGGGAAACATCCGGTTGGTGCAACACTGGAACAGAGGTAAACCGTCTTTTAAGCTCCTGAAAGGCAAAAATGGCCGGAGTTCAATGCTCCACATCAGCACCCTTCTTAGTCAAATCAATCAACGGCTTCACCACACTGGAAAAATTGGCAATAAACCGACGATAAAAATTAGCAAAGCCCAAAAATTTCTGAAGACCCTTCATGGACGTGGGCTGAACCCAATCATGAATAGCCTGAACCTTAACAGGATCCATCTCAATAGAAAGAGACAAAACGAAGCCCAAAAAAGAAACCTTCTGGATACCAAAGCAACACTTAGACTGACCTGATCCACATGAGAATCCCAATCGTCAGGAGAAATCAGGATATCATGCAAATATACAATCAAGAACTTGTCAATCAACTCCCGAAGTACGTCATGTATAAAGGACTAAAAAACGGAAGGAGCATTAGCCAACCCAAAAGGCATCACGAGGTATTCAAATAGCCTTCAGGCATATTAAACGCAGTTTTCAATTTGTGTCCCTGCTTGATACGAACCAGATTGTAGGCCCCCCTAAGGTCAATTTTAGTAAACCAACATGCCCCCTTAACCCTAGAAAACAAGTCAGAAATCAAAAGCAGAGGGTTCTGAAACTTGACCGTGATCTTATTCAAGAGGCGATAATCAATAAAGGGTCTCAGGGCATCTTTCTTGGCAACAAAAAGAACCCCGTCCCAAACAGCAACAGAGGAAGGGCCCTTCTCCAAAGAACCCTTAATATAACTCCGCATGGCAGAATGTTCAGGCACAGACAAGTTGAAAAGTCGACCCTTAGGAAACCTACAGCCTGGCACCAAATCAATAGCACAATCGCACGCCCGATGTGGTGGAAGAAAACTGGACTTGGGCTCAGCAAAAACGTCTTAAAAATCAGACAGAAATTCCGGAATTTCCGGGGGCAGAGATGATATAGACATCAAGGAAATGTCATGATGTACCCCCCTTACAGCCCCAGCTTGTTACAGACATAGACATCCAATCCAAAACAGGATTATGGACCTACAATCATGGAAAACCCAGCACCACCGCTTCATGCAGGTTATGCAAAATCAGAAATTGACAATCCTCCTGATGAGCTGGTGCCATGCGCATTGTCAACTATGTCCAAAACTGAGGTTTGTTCTGCGCAAGAGGTGTAGCATCGATGCCCCTTAACCCTGCTGTTCTGTTGCCATGTACTATACACTTGTATTGCTCCTGGGTCACTACTGACATGGTTTATTAAATCTTGATTTTAGATAGTCTAACTCAATTATTTTTATACCTTTTGCTTACTAGCCTGTATGGGAACTTGTTTGGAAATAAAGAAAAAAAGAAAAATGAAATTGAAATCTTTTTTTTCTTTTTTTATTCAGAAAAAACTTAGTAATAAGCATAACAAAAAAATAGCAAACTACACATATGTGGTAAAAAAAAAACAAAACAAGCAAATCAAACATTTTGTGAAAAGAAAATTAAAAATTATAAACACTTCAGTTTGAACATATTCACATGGTAATATTACTTTATGTATTCTTGCATGAAGAACAATAAACATGGGCTTTGCATAACAATTTTTGGCATCCAGAACATGTAATACTTGTTTTATTATCACAAGAATAAGGGCAATAGCTGCACCTTTTCCTTTGTATTCTTGAAGCACAGCTGGTAGAGCCCATGGGGGTAGAAGTGGTTGTGGAGGCCATGGTTTCACTTTCCTGAGCATGTTGCTGGATGCTCTGTACAAGGCCTGTACAAGATAAGAACCCTTCTGAAAACAAGGAGATAAGCCAGGAAGACAGACTTACTTAGCAAATAAAAATCATTTGGAGGTCTTTAGAGCTCAGCTTTACAAAATAAGGCCCTCATACACAGCGCGTTCTGCGCAGTGTGGGGGTGTGAGTGAGTGAAGGCTGTGGAGGGCTGAGTGAGTAATGGCTATGGGGGGCTGAGTGAGTGAAGGCTGTGGAGGCTGAATGAGTGACGGCTGTGCAGGGGTGTGAGGGAAGGCAGTGGAGGGTGAGTGACTGAAGGCTGTGGGGGGTGTGAGTGCAGGCTGGGGGGGAGTATTTACAAGAAAAAAAGCTGGCACCTGAATCATTTCCAATGAACTTTAGTTTATTTCACAGAAATCACATGAAGATTAATAGCATCTCGGTGGGCACTTGGCCCCGTTGGATGCGTTTCTGTATAAAACCTTCATCAATGACAGACAAATGAAACACAGTATATATGCACATTATATATACACAATTGATGACAGTACATGTGAAATCCATTAATTAATTTCAGTTGTGAACAATTAATATGGTTTGTATATGGACAACCTCAATACAAAGCAGTGACACAGAAACAAGGTTTTGAAAAAAATCACACATATATGAACAAGTAAACTTCTGGACATGAAAGCATGAAACTACAAAAACCAATAAATATAAATAAGATGCATATATGTATGGCAAATTGTTACATATGAGAAAGTGTAGCCCCAAAATACATAGGATTTATATATACAGTCATATGAAAAGGTTTGGACACCCCTCTTAATCTTACTCTTTTTTTTTTGTTTAAAATTGTTTTTTTTGCAACCGCTATTTCAGTGTGATATATGTAATAACTGATGGACACAATAATATTTCAGGATTGAAATGAGGTTTATTGTACTAACCGAAAATGTAAAATATGCATTATTTAAAAAATTGACAGGTGCAAAAGTATGGGCACCTCAACAGAAAAGTGACATTAATATTTAGTAGATCCACCTTTTGCAAAAATAACAGCCTCTAGTCGCTTCCTGTAGCTGTTAATGAGTTCCTGGATCCTGGATGAAGGTATTTTTAACCATTCCTCTTTACAAAACAATTCCAGTTCAGTTAAGTTTGATGATCGCCAAACATTCCCGGTTCAAAACATCCCACAGATGTTCAGTGATATTCAGGTCTGGGGACTGGGATGGCCATTCCAGAACATTGTAATTGTTCCTCTGCATGAATGCCTGAGTAGATTTAGAGCGGTGTTTTGGATCATTGTCTTGCTGAAAGATCCATCCCCAGCGTAACTTCAACTTTGACACTGATTCTTGAACATTATTCTCAAGAATCTGCTGATACTGAGTGGAATCCATGCGACCCTCAACTTTAACAAGATTCCCAGTGCTGTCATTGGCCACACAGCCCCAAAGCCTGATGGACCCGTCCCCAAATTTGACACTGGGTAGCAAGTGTTTTTCTTGGAATGCTGTGTTTTTGTGGCGCCATGCATAATGCCTTGTTGTATGACCAAACAACTCAATCTTTGTTTCATCAGTCTACAGGACCTTCTTCCAAAATGAAACTGGCTTGTCCAAATGTGTTTTTGCATACCTCAGGCAACTCTGTTTGTGGTGTGCATGCAAAAACGGCTACTTTCGCATCACTCTCCCATACAGCTTCTCCTTGTGCACTGTGCGCTGTATTGTTGACCGATGCACAGTGACACCATCTGTACAAAAACTACTAGAAAAAAGCAGCATCAAAAACCTTACCATCCATGCCAAAAACAGAAACCAAGTGCACTTACAGGACTCAGTCAGAGCCCAAATGTGAAGCAAGCCCAGCTGCAGGCTGATAAATCACCTCTACCAGCAAGATGTGGGAGGCGACCTGCCATGCATATACTGGGCCTGCATAGGACACCATTCACACTGATACATATAATGCAGAGTGTCTGAAAGCTACCCAACCTCTCCACCATTCATCTAGTGGTGCAGAAGCATCGTACTGTGCAACCCAATGCTCAGGCAGCGGAGCGGTTGGGTAGCTTTCAGACACTCTGCATCATATGTATCAGTGTGAATGGTGTCCTATGCAGGCCCAGTATATGCATGCAGGTCGCCTCCCACATCTTGCTGGTAGAGGTGATTTATCAGCCTGCAGCTGGGCTTGCTTCACATTTGGGCTCTGACTGCGTCCTGTAAGTGCACTTGGTTTCTGTTTTTGGCATGGATGGTAAGGTTTTTGATGCTGCTTTTTCTAGTAGTTTTTGTACAGTTTTGTTAGGACTGATGAGCATGGGATTCCGTGACGTGGATCATCAGCTTAAATGTCTTGGGCCAATACATGAACCAAAATCCCATCTATAAAGGTTTTTTATTTATCATATAAAAAACTTTTGCACTTTTTTATCCATCCAGGGTGCAGTTGGGCCCATAGGGGCGCCATTCATCTAGTGGTGCAGAAGCATCGTACTGTGCAGCCCAATGCTCAGGCAGCGGAGCGGTTGGGTAGTTTTCAGACACTCTGCATCATATGTATCTGTGTGAATGGTGTCCTATGCAGGCCCAGTATATGCATGGCAGGTCGCCTCCCACATCTTGCTGGTAGAGGTGATTTATCAGCCTGCAGCTGGGCTTGCTTCACATTTGGGCTCTGACTGCGTCCTGTAAGTGCACTTGGTTTCTGTTTTTGGCATGGATGGTAAGACAGTGACACCATCTGCAGCAAGATGATGCTGCAGGTCTTTGGAGGTGGTATGTGGATTGTTCTTGACTGTTCTCACGATTCTTCTTCTCTGCCTTTCTGATATTTTTGTTGGCCTGCCACTTCTGGCCTTTACAAGAACTGTCCCTGTGGTCTTCCATTTCCTTACTATGTTCCTCACAGTGGAAACTGACAGGTTAAATGTCTGAGACAACTTTTTATATCCTTCCCCTGAACAACTATGTTGAACAATCTTTTATTTTCAGATCATTTGAGGGCTGTTTTGAAGAGACCATGATGCCACTCCTCAGAGAAGATGCAACTAGGCAAACAACTTGCAAGTGGACACCTGAAATAGCTTTTCTCATGATTGGATACAACGGGCTATGAAGTACAAAGCACAATGAGGTTACCAAACCATTTTAGATGCTTCAGTAAGTCAGTAAAGAGTAGTGAGGAGTATTCAAATCATGAAAATCAGAAGGGTGCCCATACTTTGGCACCTGTCAAATTTTGAAATAATGCATATTTCACATTTTTGGTTAGTACAATAAACCTTATTTCAAACCTGAAATATTACTGTGTCCATCAGTTATTATATATATCACACTGAAATAGCTGTTGCAAAAAACAATTTTAAACAAAAAAAAAAGAGTAAGATTAAGAGGGGTGCCCAAACTTTTTCATATGACTGTATATATATCTAATATATAATCACCCTAACGCACTTCCGTAAGTTTCGGCGCTACTTCCGTCGGGTGGACGTGGCTGCCAAACTTACGGAAGTGCGTTAGGGACACACACACAGAGACACACACAGACACACACACACTCCAGTATACTTACCCCGCCGCCATCTCGCTACACTGCTCCCGTTATGGCTCCGCCCACCTCGCGGGGCTCCCGCCATGGCTACCCCACCTCGCGGGGCTCCCGCCATGGCTCCGCCCACCTCGCGGGGCTCCCGCCATGGCTCCGCCCACCTCGCGGGGCTCCCGCCATGGCTCCGCCCACCTTGCCTACGCTGACCACAGAGCCTCCTTCCTGCGCTGACCGCAGAGCCTCCTTCCTGCGCTGACCACAGAGCCGCCGTCCTCTGCTGACCACAGAGCCTCCTTCCTGCGCTGACCACTCTGCCTCTTTCCTGCGCTGACCACAGAGCCTCCTTCCTGTGCTGACCACTCTGCCGCCGTCCTCTGCTGACCACAGACCCGCCGTCCTCTGCTGACCACAGAGGTGCCATCCTCTGCTGACTACAGAGCTGCCGTCCTCTGCTGACCACAGAGCCCCCGTCCTCTGCTGACCACAGAGCCGCCATCCTCTGCTGATCACAGAGCCTCCTTCCTGCGCTGACCACTCTGCCTCCTTCCTGCGCTGACCACAGAGCCGCCGTCCTCTGCTGACCACAGAGCCCCCGTCCTCTGCTGACCACAGAGCCCCCGTCCTCTGCTGACCACAGAGCCCCCGTCCTCTGCTGACCACAGAGCCCCCGTCCTCTGCTGACCACAGAGCCTCCTTCCTGCGCTGACCACAGAGCCTCCTTCCTGCGCTGACCACAGAGCCTCCTTCCTGCGCTGACCACAGAGCCTCCTTCCTGCGCTGACCACCAAGCCTCCTTCCTGTGCTGACCACTCTGCCTCCTTCCTGCGCTGACCACAGACCCGCCGTCCTCTTCTGACCACAGACCCGCCGTCCTCTGCTGACCACAGAGGTGCCGTCCTCTGCTGACCACAGAGCCCCCGTCCTCTGCTGACCACAGAGCCGCCGTCCTCTGCTGACCACAGAGCCGCCGTCCTCTGCTGACCACAGAGCCTCCTTCTTGCGCTGACCACAGAGCCTCCTTCCTGCGCTGACCACATAGCCTCCTTCCTGCGCTGACCACAGAGCCTCCTTCCTGCGCTGACCACAGACCCGCCGTCCTCTGCTGACCACAGAGGTGCCGTCCTCTGCTCACCACAGAGCCCCCGTCCTCTGCTGACCACAGAGCCGCCGTCCTCTGCTGACCACAGAGCCGCCGTCCTCTGCTGACCACAGAGCCGCCGTCTTCTGCTGACCACAGAGCCGCCGTCTTCTGCTGACCACAGAGCCGCCGTCCTCTGCTGACCACAGAGCCGCCGTCCTCTGCTGACCACAGAGCCGCCGTCCTCTGCTGACCACAGAGCCGCCGTCCTCTGCTGACCACAGAGCCGCCATCCTCTGCTGACCACTCAGCCCCCGTCCCAGGCAGACAGAGAGCCCCCGTCCTCTGCTGACCACAGAGCCGCCGTCCTCTGCTGACCACAGAGCCGCCGTCCTCTGCTGACCACAGAGCCGCCGTCCTCTGCTGACCAGAGCCGCCGTCCTCTGCTGACCACACAGCCCCTCTCCCCTGCTGACCACACAGCCGCCGTCCTCTGCTGACCACATAGCCGCCGTCCTCTGCTGACCACAGAGCCGCCGTCCTCTGCTGACCACCAGGCCGCCGTCCTCTGCTGACCACTCAGCCGCCGTCCTCTGCTGACCACTCAGCCGCCGTCCTCTGCTGACCACTCAGCCGCCGTCCTCTGCTGACCACTCAGCCGCCGTCCTCTGCTGACCACTCAGCCGCCGTCCTCTGCTGACCACTCAGCCGCCGTCCTCTGCTGACCACTCAGCCGCCGTCCTCTGCTGACCACTCAGCCGCCGTCCTCTGCTGACCACTCAGCCGCCGTCCTCTGCTGACCACAGAGCCCCCGTCCTCTGCTGACCACAGAGCCCCCGTCCTCTGTTGACCACACAGCCCCCGTCCTCTGCTGACCACAGAGCCCCCGTCCTGCGCTCACCACTCTGCCTCCGTCCTGCGCTCACCACTCTGCCTCTGTCCTGCGCTGACCACTGAGCCTCCTTCCTGCGCTGACCACTGAGCCTCCTTCCTGCACTGATCACTGAGCCTCCATCCTGTGCTGACCACTCAATCCTGTGCTGACCACTCTGCCCTCCTTCCTGCGCTGACCTCAGAGCCTCCTTCCTGCGCTCACCACTCTGCCTCCCTCCTGCGCTCACCACTACTGCCTCCCTCCTGCGCTCACCACTCTGCCTCCCTCCTGCGCTCACCACTCTGCCTCCCTCCTGCGCTCACCACTCTCTGCCTCCCTCCTGCGCTCACCACTCCTGCCTCCCTCCTGCGCTCACACACTCTGCCTCCATCCTGCGCTCACCACTCTGCCTCCTTCTGCGCTCACCACTCTGCCTCCATCCTGCGCTCACCACTCTGCCTCCTCCTGCGTTGACCACTCTGCCTCCCTCCTGCACTGACCACTCTGCCTCCTTCTTGCACTGACCACCTGCCTCCTTCCTCGCTCACCACTCTGCATCCCTCCTGCGCTACCACTCTGCCTCCATCCTGCGCTACCACTCTGCCTCCATCCTGCGCTGACCACTCTGCCTCCCTCCTGCGCTGACCACTCTGCCTCCCTCCTGCGCTGACCACTCTGCCTCCCTCCTGCGCTGACCACTCTGCCTCCCTCCTGCGCTGACCACTCTGCCTCCCTCCTGCGCTGACCACTGAGCCTCCTTCCTGCGCTGACCACTACGAGCCTCCATCCTGTGCTGACCACTGAGCCTCCTCTTGTGCTGACCACTGAGCCTCCATCCTGTGCTGACCACTCACTCCTGTGCCTGACCACTCAGCCTCGCCGTCCTCTGCTGACCACAGAGCCTCCGTCCTCTGCTGCCCACACGAGCCTCCGTCCTCTGCTGACCACAGAGCCTCCGTCCTCTGCTGACCACAGAGCCTCCGTCCTCTGCTGACCACAGAGCCTCCGTCCTCTGCTGACCACAGAGCCTCCGTCCTCTGCTGACCACAGAGCCTCCGTCCTCTGCTGACCACAGAGCCTCCGTCCTCTGCTGACCACAGAGTAGCCGTCCTCTGCTGACCACAGAGCAGCCGTCCTCTGATGACCACAGAGCCGCCGTCCTCTGTGACCACAGAGCCGCCGTCCTCTGATGACCACAGAGCCGCCGTCCTCTGATGACCACAGAGCCGCCGTCCTCTGCTGACCACAGAGCCGCCGTCCTCTGCTGACCACAGAGCCGCCGTCCTCTGCTGACCACAGAGCCGCCGTCCTCTGCTGACCACCAGGCCTCCGTCCTGCTGCTGACCACTCTGCCTTCCTCCTGTGCTGACCACTCTGCCTTCCTCCTGTGCTGACCACTCTGCCTTCCTCCTGCGCTGACCACTCTGCCTCCCTCCTGCGCTGACCACTCTGCCTCCTCCTGCGCTGACCACTCTGCCTCCCTCCTGCGCTGACCACTCTGCCTCCCTCCTGCGCTGACCACTCTGCTCCCTCCTGCGCTGACCACCTGCCTCCCTCCTGCGCTGACCACTCTGCCTCCCGTCCTGCGCTGACCACTGAGCCTCCTTCCTGCGCTGACCACTGAGCCTCCTTCCTGCGCTGACCACTGAGCCTCCTTCCTGCGCTGACCCTGAGCCTCCATCCTGCGCTGACCACTGCGCCTCCATTTGCTGACCACTGAGCCTTCCATCCTGTGCTGACCACTCAATCCTGTGCTGACCACTCAGCCGCCATCCTCTGGCTGCCACAGAGCCTTTCCTCTGCTGACCACAGAGCCCCGTCCTGCGCTGACCACTGAGCCTCCTTCCTGCACTGACCACTCTGCCTCCTTCTTGCGCTGACCACTCTGCCTCCTTCCTGCGCTGACCACTCTGCCTCCTCCTGCGCTCACCACTCTGCTCCCTCCTGCGCTCACCACTCGCCTCCTCCTGCGCTCACCACTCGCCTCCTCCTGCGCTCACCACTTGCCCCTTCCTTGCGCTACCACTCTGCCTCCTTCCTGTCCCTCTGCCCCATCCTGCGTCACCACTCTGCCTCCATCCTGCGCTATCCACTCTGCCCCATCCTGCGCTCACCACCACTGACCTCCATCCTGCACTCACCACTCTGCCTCCTATCCTGCGCTCACCACTCTGCCTCCATCCTGCGCTCACCACTCTGCCTCCCATCCTGCGCTCACCACTCTGCCTCCCTCCTGCGCTCACCACTCTGCCTCCTCCTGCGCTCACCACTCAGCCGCCTCCTCGCGCTCACCACCTACTGCCTCCTCCTGCGCTGACCACTAGCCTCCATCCTGCGCTACCACTCATGCCTCCCTCCTGCGCTGACCACTCTGCCTCCACTCCTGCGCTGACCACTCTGCCTCCCTCCTGCGCTACCACTCTGCCTCCCTCCTGCGCTGACCACTCTGCCTCCCTCCTGCGCTGACCACTCTGCCTCCCTCCTGCGCTGACCACTCTGCCTCCCTCCTGCGCTGACCACTCTGCCTCCCTCCTGCGCTGACCACTCTGCCTCCTCCTGCGCTGACCACTCTGCCTCCCTCCTGCGCTGACCACTCTGCCTCCTTCCTGCACTGACCACTCTGCCTCCCTCCTGCGCTCACCACTCTGCCTCCCTCCTGCGCTCACCACTCTGCCTCCTCCTGCGCTCACCACTCTGCCTCCATCCTGCGCTCACCACTCTGCCTTCCCTCCTGCGCTGACCACTCTGCCTCCCTCCTGCGCTGACCACTCTGCCTCCCTCCTGCGCTGACCACTCTGCCTCCCTCCTGCGCTGACCACTCTGCCTCCCTCCTGCGCTGACCACTGAGCCTCCCTCCTGCGCTGACTACTGAGCCTCCTTCCTGCGCTGACCACACAGCCGCCGTCCTCTGCTGACCACACAGCCGCCGTCCTCTGCTGACCACACAGCCGCCGTCCTCTGCTGACCACACAGCCGCCGTCCTCTGCTGACCACACAGCCGCCCTCCTCTGCTGACCACACAGCCGCCCTCCTCTGCTGACCACACAGCGCCCTCCTCTGCTGACCACACAGCCGCCCTCCTCTGCTGACCACACAGCCGCCCTCCTCTGCTGACCACACAGCCGCGCTCCTCTGCTGACCACACAGCCGCCCTCCTCTGCTGACCACACAGCCGCCCTCCTCTGCTGACCACACAGCCGCCCTCCTCTGCTGACCACACAGCCGCCCTCCTCTGCTGACCACACAGCCGCCCTCCTCTGCTGACCACACAGCCGCCCTCCTCTGCTGACCACACAGCCGCCCTCCTCTGCTGACCACACAGCCGCCCTCCTCTGCTGACCACACAGCCGCCCTCCTCTGCTGACCACACAGCCGCCCTCCTCTGCTGACCACACAGCCGCCCTCCTCTGCTGACCACACAGCCGCCCTCCTCTGCTGACCACACAGCCGCCCTCCTCTGCTGACCACACAGCCGCCCTCCTCTGCTGACCACACAGCCGCCCTCCTCTGCTGACCACACAGCCGCCCTCCTCTGCTGACCACACAGCCGCCCTCCTCTGCTGACCACACAGCCGCCCTCCTCTGCTGACCACACAGCCGCCCTCCTCTGCTGACCACACAGCCGCCGTCCTCTGCTGACCACACAGCCGCCGTCCTCTGCTGACCACACAGCCGCCGTCCCTGCTGACCACACAGCCGCCGTCCCTGCTGACCACAGAGCCCCGTCCCCTGCTGACCACAGAGCCCCGTCCTCTGCTGACCACAGAGCTGCCGTCCTCTGCTGACCACAGAGCCCCCGTCCTGCCCTAACAACTGACCTCCGTCCTGCGCTCACCACTCTGCCTCCGTCCTGCGCCTCACCACTCTGCCTCCGTCCTGCGCTCACCACTCTGCCTCCGTCCTGCGCTCACACACTCTGCCTCCGTCCTGCGTCACCACTGAGCCTCCAACCTGCACTGACCACTGAGCCTCCATCCTGCGCTCAACACTCTGCCTCCATGCTGCACTAACCACTGAGCCACTGCGCAGTGCTAACCACTTGCGCCAACACACTGTGAAAACCACTTAGCCATCAATACAGTGCTAAACACTGAGCCCCGTATACATGCTACCACTGAGCCACCGTATACAGTGCTAACCACTGAGCCAACATATACACTGAAACCACGAGCCACCATATACAGTGCTAACCACTGAGCCACCATATACAGTGCTAACCACTGAGCCACCATATACAGTGCTAACCTCTGAGCCACCATATACAGTGCTAAACACTGAGCCACCATATACAGTGCTAACACTGAGCCACCATATACAGTACCACCACTGAGCCACTACATACAGTGCTAACACTGAGCCACTATATACAGTGCTAACCACTGAGCCACCATATACAGTGCTAACCACTGAGCCACCAATACAGTGCTAACCACTGAGCCAACATATACACTGAAAACCACTGAGCCACCATATACAGTGCTAACCACTGAGCCATCATATACAGTGCTAACCACTGAGCCACAATATGCAGTGCTAACCACTGAGCCACCATATACAGTGCTAACCACTGAGCCACCATACAGTGCTAACCACTGAGCCACCATATACAGTGCTAACCACTGAGCCACCATACAGTGCTAACCACTGAGCCACCATATACAGTGCTAACCACTGACCTCCATATACATGCTAACCACAGAGCCATCAAATACAGTGCTAACCACTGAGCCACTATATACATTGCTAACCACTGAGCCACCGTATACAGTGCTAACCACTGAGCCACCATACAGTGCTAACCACTGATCCACCATATACAGTGCTAACCACTGAGCCACCATATACAGTGCTAACCACTGAGCCACCATACAGTGCTAACACCGAGCCACCATATACAGTGCTAACCACTGAGTCACCATATACAGTGCTAACCACTGAGCCATCACACCGTAAAAACCACTCAGCCATCAATACAGTGCTAACCACTGACCACCATATACAGTGCTAACCACTGAGCCACTGTATACATTGCTAACCACTGAGCCACCATATACAGTGCTAACCACTGAGCCACCATATACAGTGCTAACCACTGAGCCACCATATACAGTGCTAACCACTGAGCCACCATATCAGTGCTAACCACTGAGCCACCGTATACAGTGCTAACCACTGAGCCACCATATACAGTGCTAACCACTGACCTCCATATACAATGCTAACCACAGAGGCACCATATACAGTGCTAACCACTGAGCCACCATACAGTGCTAACCACTGAGCCACCATATACAGTGCTAACTACTGAGCCACCATATACAGTGCTAACCACTGAGCCACCTATACAGTGCTAACCACTGAGCCACCTATACAGTGCTAACCACTGAGCCATACAGTGAAAACCACTCAGCCATCAAATACAGTGCTAACCACTGAGCCACCGTATAACAGTGCTAACCACTGAGCCACCATATACAGTGCTAACCACTGAGCCACCTATACAGTGCTAACCACTGAGCCACCATACAGTGCTAACCACTGAGCCACCATATATACAGTGCTAACCACTGAGCCACCATATACAGTGCTAACCACTGAGCCACCGTATACAGTGCTAACCACTGAGCCACCATATACAGTGCTAACCACTGAGTGTATAACAGTGCTAACCACTGAGCCACCATATACAGTGCTAACCACTGAGCCACCATACAGTGCTAACCACTGAGCCACCATATACAGTGCTAACCACTGAGCCACCATATACAGTGCTAACCACTGAGCCACCATATACAGTGCCAACCACTGAGCCACCGTATAAGTGCTAAACACTGAGCCACCATATACAGTGCCAACCACTGAGCCAACATATACAGTGCTAACCACTGAGCCTCCATATACAGTGCTAACAACTGATCCACTATATACAGTGCTAACCACTCAGCCACCATACAGTGCTAACCACTGAGCCACCATATACAGTGCTAACCACTGATCCACTATATACAGTGCTAACCACTCAGCCACCATACAGTGCTAACCGCTGAGCCACCATATACAGTGCTAACCACTGAGCCACCATATACAGTGCTAACCACTGAGCCACCATACAATGCCAACCACTGAGCCACCATATACAGTGCTAACCACTAAGCCACCGTATACAGTGCCAACCACTGAGCCACCATATACAGTGCCAACCACTGAGCCACCGTATACAGTGCTAACCACTGAGCCACCATATATAGTGCCAACCACTGAGCCACCGTATACAGTGCTAACCGCTGAGCCACCATATACAGTGCTAACCACTGAGCCACCGTATACAATGCTAACCACTGAGCCACCATATACAGTGCTAACCACTAAGCCACCATATACAGTGCCAACCACTGAGCCACCGTATACTCTGCTACCCACTGAGCCACCATATACAGTGCCAACCATTGAGCCACCATATACAGTGCTAATCACTGAGCCACCGTATACAGTGCTAACCACTGAGCCACCGTATACAGTGCTAACCACTGATCCACTATATACAGTGCTAACCACTCAGCCACCATACAGTGCTAACCTCTGAGCCACCATACAGTGCTAACCACTGAGCCACCATACAGTGCTAACCACTGAGCCACCATATACAGTGCTAACCACTGAGCCATCACACCGTAAAAACCACTCAGCCATCAAATACAGTGCTAACCACTGACTACCATATACAGTGCTAACCACTGAGCCACTGTATACAGTGATAACCACTGAGCCACCATGTACAGTGCTAACCACTGAGCCACCATATACAGTGTTAACCACTGAGCCACCGTATTCTCTGCTACCCACTGAGCCACCTGTATACACACAATTCATTTCACTGCACTCCCCTAACTATTAGTAAATAAACTATATATGGATTCCAGACTATCCGATTCTTTAGAATCGGGCCGCCATCTAGTATATAATACTGATAATTCCTATATAATCACATATATTATATATATATTATATATATATATATATATATATATATATATAGATGGCGGCCCAATTCTAAAGAATCGGGTAGTCTAGAATCCATATATAGTATATTTACTAATAGTTAGGGGAGTGGGGTGAAATGAGTTGTGTGTATACAGGTGGCTCAGTGGTTAGCAGTGAGTACGGTGGCTCAGTGGTTAGCAGTGAGTGAGGTAGCTCAGTGGTTAGCAGTGAGTGCGGTGGCTCAGTGGTTAGCAGTGAGTGCGGTGGCTCAGTGGTTAGCAGTGAGTGCGTGGCTCAGTGGTTAGCAGTGATGCGGTGGCTCAGTGGTTAGCAGTGAGTGCGGTGGCTCAGTGGTTAGCAGTGAGTGCGGTGGCTCAGTGGTTAGCAGTGAGTGCGGTGGCTCAGTGGTTAGCAGTGAGTGCGGTGGCTCAGTGGTTAGCAGTGTGTGCGGTGAGAGTGGTCAGCGCAGTGGCGTGGGCAGAGTGCTGAGTGCAGCGCTGTGGGCAGAGTGGTCAGCACACACATACATACATACACACACATACACACAGACACTTCGCTATAGTTAGCACCGACCCTGCGTCTTCCCTGCCAGCTGGATCCTGAGTTGACATATCGGCGCCCACGGACGACTGGATCCAATATGGCGTCCGGGAAGTTTGGCGAGACTTTTTGGACGCTATATTGGATCCAGTAGTTCGGGGGTGGCGACATGTCGAATGAGGATCTAGGCGGCTGATGCAGGGCCGGTGGTAAGTATAGCGGAGTGTGTGGGTGTGTGTATGTGTGCGGACAAAGTGAGTGAAGTGCGGAGAAAGTGAGTGAAGTGCGGAGAAAGTGAGGGAAGTGCGGACAAAGTGACGGAAGTGACTACATACACACATATATACAGATACTGTACATTGCATATGGAGGGGTGAGGAGAGCGGAGGCAGGAGGGGTGAGGAGGGGTGAGGACAGGGGGGCTGGAGGGGAGAGCGGAAGCTGGAGGGGAGGGCGGAGGCTGGAGGGGAGAGGCATAGCTGGGGTGCTCCGGGCCCTAGGGCAAGATGAGAGAGAGAGAGACACCGCGGTCCACAACCACTTCTTAAAGGGGTGGTCCACAACCACGTCAACCACATCTTAAAGGGGTAGTCCCCAACCATGTCTTAAAGGGGCGGTCCACAACCACTTCTTAAAGGGGCCATCCCCAACCAGTTCTTAAAGGGCCGGACCCCAACCACTTTTTAAAGGGGCTGTCCCCAACCACGTCTTAAAGGGGCAGTCCCCAACCATGTCTTAAAGGGGCGGTCCACAACCACGTCTTAAAGGGGCAGTCCCCAACCATGTCTTAAAGGGGCGGTCCCCAACCACATCTTAAAGGGGCGGTCCCCAACCCTGTCTTAAAGGGGCGGTCCACAACCACGTCTTAAAGGGGCCATCCCCAACCAGTTCTTAAAGGGGCAGGCCCCAACCACTTCTTAAAGGGGCTGTCCCCAACCCCTTTTTAAAGGGGCTGTCCCCAACCACATCTTAAAGAGGCGGTCCCAAACCACGTCTTAAAGGGGCAGTCCTCAACCACATCTTAAAGGTGCGGTCCCCAACCACATCTTAAAGGGGCCGTCCCCAACCTCTTAAAGGGGCAGTCCCCAACAACTTTTTAAAGGGCCAGTTGCAACCACGTCTCCCCAACCACGTGTTGAAAGGCCAGTCCCCAACCACATCTTAAAGGGGAAGTTTCCAACCACATCTTAGAGAGGCGGTCCCCAACCATATCTTAAAGTGGCAGCACCCAATCATGTCTTAAGGCAGCGGACCCCAAGTATGTCTTAAAGAGGCAGTCCCCGACCACTTCTTAAAGGGGTGGTCCCCAACCTCTTAAAGGGACAGTGCCCAAACACATCTTAAAGAAACAGTCCCAACCACATCTTAAAGGGGCGGTCCCCAACCATGTCTTAAAGGGGCAGTCCCCAACCATGTCTTAAAGGGGCGGTCCATAACCACATCTTAAAGGGACCGTCCCCAACCAGTTGTTAAAGATGCAGTCCCCAACAACTTTTTAAAGGGGGAGTCGCAACCACGTCTCCCCAACCACGTGTTAAAGTGGTGGTCCCCAACCACTTCTTAAAGGGGTGGTCCCCAACCACTTAAAGGGACAGTCCCCAATAACTTCTTAAAGGGGCTGTCCATAACCGCGTTTAAAGGGGCCATCCCCAACCATATCTTAAAGGAGTGGACCCCAACCACTTCTTAAACGGGTGGTCCCCAAACACATCTTAAAGAAACAGTCCCAACCACATCTTAATAGGGCTGTCGCCATCCACATCTTAAAGGAGCAGTCCTCAACCACATCTTAAAGGGGCAGTCCCCAACCACATCTCAAATGGGCGGAAGCAAACAATCAGCGATATTGGCGTGGGATTTAAACAGTCTTCGCTGACTGGTCATGGCCGGCTACGACCAATCAGTGATATTGCCGCAGGATTTAAATGATAATGTATATATTTTATCCCGAAAAACCTGTGTATTCATTGCATTATTCTTAAATCATCATAAATAAACTACATACGTATTCTAGAATACCCGATGTGTTAGAATCGGGCCACCATCTATTAGTAAATAAAACTATATATGGATTCTAGACTACCCGATTCTTTAGAATCGGGCCCCATCTAGTATTGATATAATTGTGTAAACAAGTTATATCTGTTGTTATAAGATTTATTTAAATAAAAAAATTATTGTTTAAAAAAAAAAGAAGCAACTGCACCTTCACTAAGGGCCACTTTACACACACCAACTTATCTGTCCAACTTCTGACCAACTTGCTGGTTGCAGTGAAATCATGGACACATTGCTCCATTTTGTGACTGTGTACAATGGAACAATGTGTCCTTGATTTCACTGCAACCAGCAAGTTGTTCAGAAGTTGGACAGATAAGTTGGTGTGTGTAAAGTGGCCTTTACAGTAAGAACACCCCTCAACCACTCCTCTGTAGGTAAGAACTTACTCCATGTGAAGAGAAAAAGAATTAGCCCTTGACAGACAGCTCATTGAAGTAATTCATTGTATTGTAGACTGCGGTTTATTGAGACCCTAAACCCACATCAAACCTACCCAGCAGTAAGCCGATGCCAACTACACTTCGGCATCACAATTGTTTTGATTAAAATTAAAATTTTAGTAATCTTTCTCCTGTGCATAATTTTAAGTTTAAATAAACCTGAGATGCAAAGCCTCATGCACACTTACCACCCTGGTGAGCAAAGTAACAGGTCCAACTAGTATTGCAAGTGCATAGTATTTATTTAAATACCAGTTAGACAATACAGAAAACCAGGGAAAATTACAAAAGTTACAAACCAGGGACAAAGATTGACACTGTGAAGGACAGACAGGAACTACATGGTACCTAAGCTCTTGTTAACACGGGTATACAGATAAGTGCTCAGCAGAACATAATCTTTTAGAATAAAATGGACAATCCAGTATACAGAGTATCAAGTATAAACGTTTCACAGTACTGAAGCAGGTAAAACAATACAGTGTACGTCTTTTTGTACCAATCTGCCTAGACAGATCATGACTGCTAAACCCACTCACCCATAGAGAAACCCGGCTCAGAGTATGTAGTACGTGTCTGGGGCAAACCCTGACATGTGTTTCAAATACCTTCTTCAGGGATGTGCATACAAGTGCAAGGGAGCGGTGTGTAAAGAGGCCAGCAGTGACACCCAAATTGGCCCTCATCAGTTGCAGGTGCGGAGCTTGAGACTATTGTGGGTCAGCTGAATTCTATGCTTCAACATCCATCTCATATATAAATGGGGAGATCGTGATATCGACTTCTTGGATCTTAAAATTCTTGTCCTTCCTGATGGCAGAGTAGAGACAGATATTTTTCATAAAAAGACCTCAGTTAACTCTCTCCTGCATGCCATGTCCTCGCAACCCTTTTCCACCATTAAGGCCCTCCAGGTGGGCCAGTTCTTGTGGCTGTGACAGGTCTGCTCCAGGGATAGTAATTTTGAGTGCCAGGCTTTGGACATGCAGGAGAGGTTTAGGGCTCGTGGGTACAGCAATCGCTGCATCCAGCATAGTTATAGAGTTGCAGTAATTGGCATGCAGACTTTTGTGATAGTGGAGGTGCCAGTGGAGGGGTCTTGGCAGCCCAGATCCAGATATACAAGATAAACACTGCACACTCCGGTATAGGTAGCAAGTGAAGGTTTTTCTTTATTTGTGAAAATGAGGCAAAAATGCGACTGAAAAGTGACGTTTCGGCCACTAACTTGTCACCTTTATCAAAGAGTCGTTGTGAACAAAGTATAAAAAGAACAAGGTATAAGCCAAAGGATGTACATATACACTTAAATTTACAAAAACTTTTCAGTCATCAACAGTTAATCATTCAATGTTTAGTTTGTCTATCATTGAGGCATGGCTTCAAGGGGATAAGAGTTAGTTATTTCCATTAGAAGACAGCAAGATTAGAAAAAGATTTGTTTTGTTCAGGAGCGGTCATATAGAGTGAGTAGGGGCGGCATCTATATACATAATCGCCAGTTTTGCACTTCCGGCCACTGTGCCGCTATCGCGAGCCGCCGACACTGACCGGAAGTGCAAAAATCCTGGCGCCACACACCTGCCCGCCGCTCACACCGCTGACCCGCCACATCCTCCCGCTCCCCCCCCGCCGCTCCCCTGCTCCCCCGCCACATCCTCCTGCTATTCCCGCCCAGCGCCGACCGCCGCCTCGCGCACATGCGGCGCCACCCGCAATTACCGCCCAGCTCCCACTACACAGCATACAGGACCCCAGCCAGCCCACAGCCGCGCACTGCATTAATGACGTCACCGCCCGCACCAATGTATGTATACAATGTGTCTCTAATGCCTGTCTACTCTCTCTTATGTCTCTGTATACTGTCTACTCTCTCTGTATACTCTCTACTCTCTCTTATGTCTCTGTATACTCTCTACTCTCTCTGTATACTGTGTACTGTCTCTGTATACTGTCTACTTTCTCTGTATACTGTCTCTGTATACTGTCTACTGTCTCTGTATACTGCCTCTGTATACTCTCTACTGTCTCTGTATACTGTCTACTGTCTCTGTATACTGTCTACTGTCTCTGTATACTCTTTACTGTCTCTGTACACTGTCTACTGTCTCTGTCTACTGTCGCTGTCTACTGTCTGCTGTCTCTGTATACTGTCTACTGTCTCTGTATACTGTGCACTGTCTCTGTATACTCTCTACTCTCTCTGTATACTGTCTACTGTCTCTGTATACTGTCTCTGTCTACTGTCTGCTGTCTCTGTATACTGTCTACTGTCTCTGTATACTGTGCACTGTCTCTGTATACTCTCTACTCTCTCTGTATACTGTCTACTGTCTCTGTATACTGTATACTGTCTACTGTCTCTGTATACTGTCTACTCTCTCTGTATACTCTCTACTGTCTCTATACTGTCTCTGTATACTGTCTATTGTCTCTGTATACTGTCTACTGTCTCTGTATACTGTGTACTGTCTCTGTATACTGTCTACTGTCTCTGTATACTGTCTCTGTATACTGTGTACTGTCTCTGTATACTGTCTACTGTCTCTGTATACTGACTACTGTTTCTGTATACTGTCTACTCTCTCTACTGTCTGTGTATACTGTCTACTGTCTCTGTATACTGTCTACTGTCTCTGTATACTGTGTACTGTCTCTGTATACTCTCTACTGTCTCTGTATACTGTCTACTGTCTCTGTATACTGTGTACTGTCCCTGTATACTCTCTACTGTCTCTGTATACTGTCTGCTGTCTCTGTATACTCTCTACTGTCTCTGATTCAAGATTCAAAGATTCAAAGAAGCTTTATTGTCAGGACCAAATACATCTCAGTTTTGCCAAAGCAATTGTATAAAGGAAATAGAGATAGGGACTGTGGGGATGTTGGGTAGGAGCTGTAGGGAAGGTGGATGGGATGGATCCAGGATGGGGGGGCTATAGTCCATACTGTCTACTGTCTCTGTATACTGTCTACTGTCTCTGTATACTGTCTCTGTCTACTGTCTCTGTATACTGTCTACTGTCTCTGTATACTGTGTACTGTCTCTGTATACTGTCTACTGTCTCTGTATACTGACTACTGTCTCTGTATACTGTCTACTGTCTCTGTATACTGTCTACTGTCTCTGTATACTGTGTACTGTCTCTGTATACTCTCTACTGTCTCTGTATACTGGTCTCATGTCTCTGTATACTCTCTACTGTCTCTGTATACTGTCTACTGTCTCTGTATACTGACTACTGTCTCTGTATACTGTCTACTCTCTCTACTGTCTCTGTATACTGTCTACTGTCTCTGTATACTGTCTACTGTCTCTGTATACTGTACTGTCTCTGTATACTGTCTACTGTCTCTGTCTACTGTCTCTGTATACTGTCTACTCTCTCTGTATACTGTCTACTGTCTTTGTATACTGATTAATATTACACAAGGGGTTGTCCTTACAATGTATATCGTTTGATTGGCCATTGGCCAGAATGGGCCGCTCCTATACATAACAATTAACTCACCAAGCAAAGTAGGAGGTTTCAAGCCCTTTTGTAATGATTATATATATCAAAAATCACGTGTGCTATGTTTTTCAATATGAATTTATTAAAGTATTAAATACATATAAAGTTCATTACATAGCATATATAGGGGATATACATAATTTAGGTTTTTATTTATTTCATATGTGATCAAAATTAATGTGAGATTGTGACCATTAAAATTTTCCCAGGTATAGGAAACATCCCTTCTAATTGGACTTGAGGTAGAGGAAGGGAGTAGTTCAGTGCAAGTTACATCCCTATATGTATACTATGCATGTAAATTGTAGGTCATATTAGGTATTGAAGACAACCATGTGGTATGTGTGTTACCTCCAGGGGGAGAGTCCTGCGGAGCAATGCTGGATAATATCCTGTGCAGAGATCCTGCAGTTCCTCTGCCCCTGGGGGAGCACAGACCCCAGCTAGCCTCATGTAAATATACACATGCACAGTGTCTACATCAGGGGTGTAGATTTGATCCTCCTCCCACCTCCTCTAACACTTACCCATGTCCTAAGGGAAAATGAGTGTCCAGGTGCCTCCAGACGCGTTTCGCTTATTGCTTTCTCAATGGGGTCCGTACTACAAATGCCAGACGGCATCTGTTTATATTAACACTGTGCTCCTGCACGTGTATCCCATTTCCGCTCCGCCTCCACCACGCCGACCCGCGGCCAATCCCGAGGCCGGAGAGTCAGTGGCCACCTGATCTCATCCAGCCTATCAGGGATGCCTGCGAAGTCGCTGGGGGCGGGAGCGGATGTTGTATCTAGGATTCCTCACCAATGGCATTGTACCCAGGGCGGAAGTGCCATTTCCACCATTTTGGATACTGGTGTCCCATAGGATCACCAAGATGACCTCATATGAGGGCGGAAATCAGCATTCCGCCATATTGGGTATGGGCACCACATAAAAATACCCTCAATTAACATTTATTAGAGGTAATAGGGAGAGATTAAAACCGAGGGGAAATGTATATAGATGGTTTAATCCTAGATTAGACCGGGCTATTTCCCATTCACCCCATATGATGTGTACGTCCGTTGTACATTCCCTCCCGCGATATTTTGAGGCTACAAATTTACCTTGGACTTGCGTCAGACTACCAACACCCATTCATCCATGAATTCCATGGACCAACAGGAGTGGCAGCGCGCGCATCTCCCTCCACCTCTATACTACATACCCAGTCGTTGCTACATCTGGATATACAACATCACATAAAGCAAATCATTAAGTCATTACTATAAGCATCCACAATTACAATTTCCATCAATATTTCAGTCTTTATACTTCTTTCCCTATATTGGTACTTTATGTGAGGTGAAATCCATTGGTGAATCTTCAGTGTTCACAATCAGATGTCGCATGGCAGTACGGTTGCGTCATATACTCATATCTAAAAAGTAAAGGAAAAGTGAAAAAGTGAATTGAAAAATATTAAAACCACTTATTAAAAATGATTAAGTCAGCAGTTTACAGCAAACAAGTCCTTTATAGGAAGGGCATGAAACTCAATTTTTCGTTTAGTCCCTTTGGGCTCATTGTGTCAAGTTTCACAATCCATTTACATTCTAATTGTGCTAGCCTCTTATTGTAATCCCACACCACGAGATCCCAAATTTAGGGTGTCAATACCTCTGACTTTAAATCCTATTGGGTCGCAATTGTGTTTTTTCTTAAAATGTCGGGGTATGGTCTTCAACAGGGGGTTATCCACTTCCAATTTCGCTGCAGCTCTAATATCGCGAAGATGTTCGCCAACTCTAATGCGCAGTTCCCGTGTGGTCAGTCCAATATAGACCAAACCACACGGGCACGTAGCATAATAAATGACATTGGTTGTAGAACAGCTTATGTATTTTAAGATCTTATACTCCTTTTCACCCTTGGTATCCATGAATGTTGTGGATCGGACCATACTCCGACACCCCTTGCAGTCACCGCAAGGATAAAAGCCTATTCTGGGTTTTGTACCTCCAATGGTGGGTTGATTTTTCTGCACATAGTGGCTATGCACAATTGTATCTCTTATATTCCGACCCCTCCTTGCAGTCATGGCCGGGTGGGCTGTGAGGACTTGTTTAAAGGAATCATCCCTTCTTAATATGTCCCAGTGTTGTTTGAGAACTCGTCTCATACTACCCCACTGATCGTTAAATGTAGATATAAACCTGATGATTTTTTGATCAGTCCCTCTCGATTTCGGTTTCGGGATAAGGAGATTTTCCCTAGGAGTTCTTAACGCTCTTTGGTAGCCGTTTTTTATACTCCTTTTAGTATACCCTCTCGCCAAAAATCTATCCCTCAAGTCACCTGCCTGCTCCTGAAAATAACTCTCTGTGGAGCAAACCCTCCTGGCCCTTAAGAATTGGCCAGTGGGAATCGCTGTTATAGTAGATGGCGTGTGGCTAGAGGTCGCGTGGAGTAGAGAGTTTACAGACGTTTTTTTCCGGAACATATTAGTCTGTAACGAACAATCTGGATGAACCACCAGCTTGATGTCCAGGAATTCAGCTTCTGAGGTGTGCTCCTTAAAAGTTAATTTGATGTTATATTTATTGCTGTTTAGCATATCTTTGAACACCCTCAGTTCCTCACTTGTTCCAGTCCAAAGGACCAAAACATCGTCAATAAATCTTAACCAGCACAGCGCATGGGACGCGGCCCACGCCCCATCCCCGAAAACCTCCCTCTCCCAATATCCGAGAAAGAGGTTTGCGTAGGATGGAGCGCAGGCCGCGCCCATCGCAGTGCCTCTAGATTGCAGGTAGTAGCGATCCTTGAACAGAAAGTAGTTATGAGTGAGTATATATTCCAGCAACTCCAGAATCAATCTCACCAGTGGCTCATCCAGACTGCTCATATTTAAGTAAAACTCTACAGCCCTAAGGCCATCCTGATGTTCGATGCAGGAGTATAACCCCTCCACATCAGCCGTGATTAGGGTGGTGCCAGGATCCACAAAGACCCCATTGATCTGCCGCAGGACGTCCGTAGTATCTCTGACATAGGAGGGAAGAGTTTCCACCAGGGGGTGCAGGTAATATTCAATGAACCTGCACACTGGTTCACAAATCCCCCCTATGCCAGAGACTATCGGACGTCCTGGGGGACAAGAGGGTCCTTGTGGATCTTTGGCAGTATATAGAAAGTTGGAGTTGTGGGTAACGACACGATGAGACCCTCAAAGATTTGTTTGGGGATGATACCATGTTGGAAAGCCTGTTCGAGGATCCCGAACAGCTCCACCTCAAATTTCTTCCCAGGGTTTGAGGGTAGTAATTTATATGATTCTTTATCTTTAAGCTGCCTCATTACCTCTCTTTCGTACATGCTTATAGGCCAAACAACCACGTTCCCTCCCTTATCCGCAGGTTTGACAACCACGTCAGAGAGTGCCTCTATTTCTTGTAAGGCTTCTCTCTGACGTTTCGTTAAGTTGTCATTTCTTATTCTTCTATTCTCCAATTTTTTGAGGTCCTCCACCACGCTCTTGTAGAAGACCTCAACTTCAGGACAAAGGGACACGGGAGGGAACGTGGTTGATCTAGGATATAGACATTTAGGGAATTTACCTTGTGTTTCCAGCTCAGAGTCCGACTCCAATGTCTCCAAATCACTTAATGCTTCCCTCTCTGTGACAATCCATCACCAACCCTTCTTTTTAGGTGCAATTTATGTAAAATCAGTCTCCGGGTGAATAGGTTTAGATCCTTCAGCACTGTAAAGTAATTGAAGCGGTTAACAGGAGCAAAATTCAAACCTAATTTCAATACCTCTATCTGTGGTTCTGACAGGATATGGGTTGATAAATTAATTACCTCCAGATTATTTTTGCTCCTTTTATCCACTGATTGTGGAGGTGTGATGGTTCTTTTACCAATTCCTGATCCTGTTCCCGTCAGACCAGATGGTCTTCCTAGTGGTAAGAATCCACCCTCTCCACTCGTTGCAACCCTCCTCCTCAAGTGATGATAGTGAGGAAAGAGATATGGAGACATTGGAAGGTGCCGGAACCGGGACCTGAGGTTGTTCCTTAGGTGGGGGTTTAGGTTTATTCTTTTTCCTGCCCCCCCATCTATATACTGTGTTGTTCCGGTAGTCTTCGGAATCCCGTTTATATTTTTTAGCTTTCGCTGAGATAATCTCCTTCTCCCATTTCAGGTAGTTGGAGTCTAAATCCCTCTCCAGCTGATATAACTCTTCCTCCGATATTCGTTCTGCCAGAACACTTTTCACTTCCTCAATCTGTTTCTCCAGCACCTTTAGAGACTCCGAATTTAAACCAACTAAAATGTTCATATATCCCATTGAGTACAATGCCATTGGTGAGGAATCCTAGATACAACATCCGCTCCCCCCCCCAGCGACTTCGCAGGCATCCCTGATAGGCTGGATGAGATCAGGTGGCCACTGACTCTCCGGCCTCGGGATTGGCCGCGGGTCGGCGTGGTGGAGGCGGAGCGGAAATGGGATACACGTGCAGGAGCACAGTGTTAATATAAACAGATGCCGTCTGGCATTTGTAGTACGGACCCCATTGAGAAAGCAATAAGCGAAACGCATCTGGGGGCACCTGGACACTCATTTTCCCTTAGGACATGGGTAAGTGTTAGAGGAGGTGGGAGGAGGATCAAATCTACACCCCTGATGTAGACACTGTGCATGTGTATATTTACATGAGGCCAGCTGGGGTCTGTGCTCCCCCAGGGGCAGAGGAACTGCAGGATCTCTGCACAGGATATTATCCAGCATTGCTCCGCAGGACTCTCCCCCTGGAGGTAACACACATACCACATGGTTGTCTTCAATACCTAATATGACCTACAATTTACATGCATAGTATACATATAGGGATGTAACTTGCACTGAACTACTCCCTTCCTCTACCTCAAGTCCAATTAAAAGGGATGTTTCCTATACCTGGGAAAATTTTAATGGTCACAATCTCACATTAATTTTGATCACATATGAAATAAATAAAAACCTAAATTATGTATATCCCCTATATATGCTATGTAATGAACTTTATATGTATTTAATACTTTAATAAATTCATATTGAAAAACATAGCACACGTGATTTTTGATTTATATAATCATTACAAAAGGGCTTAAAACCTCCTACTTTGCTTGGTGAGTTAATTGTCTCTGTATACTGTCTACTGTCTCTGTATACTGTCTCTGTATACTGTGTACTGTCTCTGTATACTGTCTACTGTCTCTGTATACTGTCTACTCTCTCTACTGTCTCTGTATACTGTGTACTGTCTCTGTATACTGTCTACTGTCTCTGTATACTGTGTACTGTCTCTGTATACTGTGTACTGTCTCTGTATACTCTCTACTGTCTCTGTATACTGTCTACTGTCTCTGTATACTGTCTCTGTATACTGTCTACTGTCTTCGTATACTGTCTCTGTATACTGTCTACTGTCTCTGTCTACTGTCTCTGCCTACTGTCTCTGTATACTGTCTACTGTCTCTGTATACTGTCTACTGTCTCTGTCTACTGTCTCTGTATACTGTCTACTGTCTCTGTCTACTGTCTCTGTCTACTCTCTACTGTCTCTGTCTACTCTCTACTGTCTCTGTATAGTGTCTACTGTCTCTGTATAGTGTCTACTGTCTCTGTATACTGTCTCTGTATACTGTCTACTGTCTCTCTATACTGTCTAATGTCTCTGTATACTGTCTACTGTCTCTGTATACTCTCTACTGTCTCTACTGTCTCTGTATACTGTGTACTGTCTCTGTATACTGTGTACTGTCTTTGTATACTGTCTACTGTCTCTGTATACTCTCTACTGTCTCTGTATACTCTCTACTGTCTCTGTATACTTTCTACTGTCTCTGTATACTCTCTACTGTCTACTGTCTCTGTCTACTGTCTCTGTATACTGTCTACTGTCTCTGTATACTGTCTACTGTCTCTGTCTACTGTCTCTGTATACTGTCTACTGTCTCTGTATACTGTATACTGTCTCTGTATACTGTCTACTGTCTCTTTATACTGTCTGCTGTCTCTGTATACTGTATACTGTCTCTGTATACTGTCTACTGTCTGTCTACTGTCTCTGTATACTGTCTACTGTCTCTGTATACTGTCTACTGTCTCTGTCTACTTTCTACTGTCTCTGTATACTCTCTACTGTCTCTGTATACTCTCTACTGTCTCTGTATAGTGTCTACTGTCTCTGTATAGTGTCTCTGTATACTGTCTGCTGTCTCTCTATACTGTCTACTGTCTCTGTATACTGTCTACTGTCTCTGTATACTGTCTACTGTCTCTACTGTCTCTGTATACTGTGTACTGTCTCTGTATACTGTCTCTGTATACTGTCTACTGTCTCTGTATACTGTCTCTGTATACTGTCTACTGTCTCTGTATACTGTTTACTGTCTCTGTCTACTGTCTCTGTATACTGTCTACTGTCTCTACTGTCTCTGTATACTGTGTACTGTCTCTGTATACTGTCTACTGTCTCTGTATACTCTCTTCTGTATACTGTCCACTGTCTCTGTATACTCTCTACTGTCTCTGTATACTCTCTACTGTCTCTGTATAGTGTCTACTGTCTCTGTATACTGTCTCTGTATACTGTCTACTGTCTCTGTATACTCTCTACTGTCTCTGTATACTGTCTACTGTCTCTGTATACTGTCTCTGTATACTGTGTACTGTCTCTGTATACTGTCTACTGTCTCTGTATACTCTCTCCTGTCTCTGTATACTCTGGGTTATTTGCTGCAATGTGTAATGATAGGTGCAGTATAGTCACTCTGTATGGACTGGTATAGGTAGCCTAAGGAAAAAGTATCTAGATTTTAGTGATGTTGAATGTTATATGCCCTTTAGAGCATTAGACCCCAATATACCTCTGTTTTTTTCTGTTATGGGGAAATCTCTGGCAGGTGCACTTCTGAATCTGTTACCTCTGTGTTGGTCTACAAGTGGGATGCAGCGTTCTATTGAGAGTGATACAGATAGGTTTTTATGGCTAATTCGTTTTTAGGGAGTTGAGTTTGCCCATGGGTCCTTGGCTCTTTGGCGCTACACTGCCTGCGGGTCCTGAGCTATGGCTGAAGAGATGGCTGTTCTATTGTGCCCACGTTTATGTGCTGCTGAATTGAGGTCATGTGATTCGTAAGTGATGTGGTCCTCCGCGCATGCGCATTGGATTGGCCCACTGTTTGTTATGGAAACCATTGTTGGGTGAAATGTAGGGAATGCACACCGTCATGTGATCGGGCAGTGACATTGTGTATAGCGCTTGCGTTCAGCATCGGGCCGCTGTTTATCTTAGATATCGTCATTAGGGGGTCGTTACCTAAGCCTTTTTTAGGTGTATGGTGTGGGCTGTCTCTGTACATGTTTTATCAGTGGAATGTTGAAGAGAGAATATAACAAGAAGAAGAATATGGAAGAATAGAGAATCAAGATCATAAAAGACATTGTAATATTGGTCACAATTGCTTATTCATGACTTGTAGATGGAGTATTCTTAACCCTTTCATGATTCACTCATTTGCAAGTAATAGGTGGTATTATAGCACTATCCTGACTGGGGGGATAAAACTGAAAGAGGTTGTGCATTTTTACAACATGTAGCTGTTCCAAAGCAATTGTATAACATGCAATTTAGAAGGATCATGATTCTTGCGAGTAGAATTATTTTAAGTTATATTCCCTGAAGCAGATAATATGACACACATTAATGTACAGTATAATACGTATCAAGCTGTAATGAAAAAATGTACATTAGTAGGAGTCCAAACCTGTCAGTTTATAAAGGTGTAGGAGAGAAAAAGAATTAGGATTACATCATAATTAAACTACGGTAACTGTATTTACAATCCATACTATGCTTACCGTATAGGGTGAGAGGAGGTAGAGGTAGAAGAAAGAACATAATCAGTGTCTCTAGAAGGCAAAAAACGAAAATGGTATGTTAGTGGTGCCATTCTATGTCTCTATTGAGGCCCCTAGGGGAAAGAGTGTCCAAAGCATATATCCAGAAGGACTCTCTTTGAGGAGTTTAATGTGATCCCCTTAATTATGTTGGAGCAACAGGAGCAATTCAGATAGGGAAAGGTACCTGTCCTTTTTGGTTGGAAGTATGTTTGAGATATTTGCCTATCTGAGCCCCCTATATCAGTCCTTACAGGCTGATCCTTTATGTTTCTTGGACGTTTAGTACACATCAGTGGGGATTCTTTGAACGCTTCTATGTTTGGATACGCTTTGTTTAGTATTGGCCAGTGTTTTCTGACCATGTTGTGTACTTTGTACATGGTCGGGTGAAAGTGGTGCACAAAGGGCAGTCTATCCAGCCACAGCACAGGAACGTAGGCAGAGTGGCACCAAAGAGGCAAGGACCCAGGGGCACACTCAACTCCTTCCAACTACCTATAAGCTAAGTAACCATAAAAACATATCTGTATTACTCTCCATAGAACACTGCATACCATTTGTAGACCAACAGGTAACAGATTATAGAAGTGCACCTGCCAGAGATTTCCCCATAACAGAAAAAACAGAGGTATATTGGGGTCCAATGAAGGGATATATAAAATTCAACAGCACTAAAGTCTAGATACTTTTTCTTTAGTCTACCTATACCAGTCCATACAGAGTGACTATACAGCATCTATCATTACATATTGCAGCAAATAACCCAGGTGTGTATAGATGCACACCAATTAAATGGATTCTCCACAAAATCAGAACACATCAGAACCTGGGTGTGCATTACATATAGTCATACAAACCTTACTCTGCTCATTTCCGTACAGCCAATACATGGATGCTTGCCTCTAACAAAAGTAATAAACCAAAGGAATCTCTTGGACCACAGATAAGAACTAGGTACTGCATTTTACGGTACTATATGCCACCTCTATTCACTCTATATGACCGCTCCTGAACAAAACAAATCTTTTTCTAATCTTGCTGTCTTTTAAAGGTAACAACTACCGCATATTCCCTTGAAGCCATGCCTCAATGATAAACAAACAAAACATTGAATGATTATCTGTTGATGACTGTAAATTTTTGTAAATGTATGTATATATATATCTAATATATAAAACCCGAAGACTCACTTCCGTCACTTTGGCCAGGACTTCCGTCACTTTGTCATGGCCAAAGTGACGTCACCACAGTGCTACACCCGTCCAGGGTGGACTAACATGGCGGCCGTAAGCAGAGCGGGACTCAGGCAGCCCCGCCACGCTTATGGCCGCCCCTACACTGCCCAGAACACACACACATCACGGGCGGGAGAAGACCGGCGTTAGCCGGTCGTCTCCCACCCGCCACACACCACTTCAGGAGATGACCGGCTAATGCCGGTCATCTCCTGGGTACCTCGCACTCGCTCTGACCGATTTCACAGGTGCAGGCTCCTCCCCCTAACTTACGGCGCGCGGGGCTGCTGAAGCCTCTCAGCGGAATGGCGGCCGCACGGACCGGCCTCCGCTCCTGGACTGGGCCGAGCCTCCGGGGGTCAGCCCTGTGCCGGACGCCGAGCAGGAGGCCAAGTGACCCCGGGGATACGGAGCCAGCTGGTGTGCAGCCTGGAGGGAGTGAGGTGTGCAGCCTGGAGGAGGAGAGGTGTGCCGAGCGGTGATGTCACCGCTCCAGCCTCCTCTCTCCTCACCCCTCCAGCCTCCTCTCTCCTCACCCCTACAGCGCCACCTCTCCTCACCCCTACAGCGCCACCTCTCCTCACCTCTCCAGCGCCACCTCTCCTCACCCCTACAGCGCCACCTCTCCTCACCCCTCCAGCGCCACCTCTCCTCACCCCTCCAGCGCCTCCTCTCCTCACCCCTCCAGTGCCACCTCTCCTCACCCCTCCAGCTGGACCTCTCCTCACCCCTCCAGCGCCACCTCTCCTCACCCCTCCAGCGCCACCTCTCCTTACCCCTCCAGCGCCACCTCTCCTCACCCTTCTAGCCGGACCTCTCCTCACCCCTCCAGCCTCCCGCCACATCATACTCTGCTATCCACAGAGCCGCCTCTATACTCTGCTACCCACAGAGCCGCCTGTATACTCTGCTACCCACAGACCCGCCTCTATACTCTGCTACCCACAGAGCCGCCTCTATACTCTGCTACCCACAGAGCCGCCTGTATATTCTGCTACCCACAGAGCCACCTGTATACCCTGCTACCCACAGACCCGCCTGTATACTTTGCTACCCACAGAGCTGCCTCTATACTCTGCTACCCACAGAGCCGCCTCTATACTCTGCTACCCACAGAGCCGCCTGTATACTCTGCTACCAACAGAGCCGCCTGTATAACCTGCTACCCACAGAGCCTTCTGTATATTCTGCTACCCACAGAGCTGCCTCTATACTCTGCTGCCCACAGAGTCGCCTCTATACTCTGCTACCCACAGAGCTGCCTCTATACTCTGCTACCCACAGACCCGCCTGTATACTCTGCTACCCACAGAGCCGCCTCTATATTCTGCTACCCACAGACCCGCCTCTATACTCTGCTACCCACACAGCCGCCTGTATACTCTGCTACCCACAGACCCGCCTCTATACTCTGCTACCCACAGAGTTGCCTGTATACTCTGCTACCCACAGAGCCGCCTGTATACTCTGCTACCCATAGACCCGCCTGTATAATCTGCTACCCACAGAATCTTCTGTATATTCTGCTACCCACATAGCCGCCTCTATACTCTGCTACCCACAGAGCTGCCTCTATACTCTGCTACCCACAGACCCACCTGTATACTCTGCTACCCACAGAGCCGACATGTCGCGCGGCTTGCGGTGCGATAACGTCAACGGAAGTTCACTTCCGACCCCAGAAGACGCGTCACGGCTAGTGATGCAACAATGCGATCCGCTCCCTGCGCACCTGCAACTGATGAGAGCAAATTTGAGTGTCACTGCGGTCACGTGACTGTGACATCACCGCAGGTCCTGTACTGCAGAAGAAGACCTCTGCAGACACCGGGAGCCTGCGGGAGACGGCGGGGGCCCTCGGGGATAGGTGAGCATAAACTTTTTTTTTTAACCCCTGCCTTCCAGTTTGGAGCATTTTTACTATACTGAGCATGCTCCGATTCTTATTGGACAGCATCGAATTTAAAAAATCCGTAGTGTGAAGGCAGCCTAAGGGACAGATTGTCATTGACAGAATGTCATTGGAGAAAGAGCCCATGAGAATGTTTTGTACAGTGATACATTTGCCTCATGATCATCTTTAGATTTAGCAATATGTTGTAATTACTGAACGGGATAGACAGAGCCCCTCACTACTGTATACCCCCACTGCTGTATACCCCCAAATCCCATTGCTGTATACCCCCAAACCCCAGTGCTGTATGCCCCCAAACCCCACTGCTGTGCCCCCCACTGCTGTACACCCCCAAACCCCAGTGCTGTATACCCCCACTGCTGTATACCCCCAAACCCTAGTACTGTGCCCCCCCCCACTGCTATATGTGCCCTCAGGGCTGTATGTGCATGTATGATGTGTATGTCTACATAGGTCAGTGTATATGACTGTATACCATATATGTACAGTGTTGGCCAAAAGTATTGACACCCCTGCAATTCTGTCAGATAATACTCAGTTTCTTCCTGAAAATGATTGCAATCACAAATTCTTTGGTATTATTATCTTCATTTAATTTGTCTTCAATGAAAAAAAACACAAAAAGAATTGTCCTAAAGCCAAATTGGATATAATTCCACATCAAACATAAAAAAAGGGGGTGGACAAAAGTATTGGCATGAGCAATCTCAAGGCTACAAGTCCATCTCCAAAGACCTGAAAGACCTGTGTCTACCGTGCGCAGTGTCGTCAAGAAGTTTAAAGCCCTTTTGGCCAACACTGTATGTCTGTTTATATGTATTTCTGTGAATATGTCTTTAAAAAAAAAAATATATATATATAGTGTGTATGTATGCCTGTATATGTTTATGTATATGCGTGACTGTGTGTGCATTGAGCCCACTGACACTCTGTTGCACAGGGCCCATGAAAACCTGAAGTGAATGGAGGGGGGATATTCACCCTGTATATGAATTGAATTGTGGGGGAGGATTATATGTTCTCCAAAGCTTCCTCCCTGCAATTCATTATATGGCCCTGATAGCATCCCCTCACCCCACTGTTCATTATATGGTCCTTATAGCGACTCCTCACCCCACAGTTCATTATATGGCCCTGATAGCATCCCCCACCCCACAATTCTTTGTGAGGTTATTAGGAATTTATAATGACTTGTGGGGGGAGTACACAGGAGGGAGGTACTAAGGCTACATACACATACATGTGTGCAGCGGTCCTGACTTATCAGCAGCGGGAACTGCGTGCACTGCACACAGGACCGGAGGGCATAATAGCCCCCCAGTCCTGTGTGCTGATCTGGTCCGCGGCTGTCAGGGGCCTCCCGGACAGAACCGGACCGGATCATGCCGCAGTGTGAAGCGGCCCTAATTAGAAGGATGTCAGCGGTAAGTCATTGGATATCAATATTTATTCTGTAATGACTTGGAATAAAGCTGTTATTTGTTATATCCCTTAGCCTGGGGTCACATTTGGCCTGGGACCTTCGTGTCCAGGAAGTGCTAAAATCTTAGAAATTTCTGTCGCAACAGACAGTGTTAACAGCAAGTGCTGTCTGGCAACGGGGCCCCATAGAAACCTGTAGTTTACCTTAGTTGCGGCCACACACAGAGCTCCAGGATGTGCGCTTTTCAACAGTGCACAGGAAAACGCTGCAGACAGTGTTTCCTGTGCGCTATGTTAAAGCGCATGTCCTATGTGGCTGCTGCAAAGGTAAACTACGGGTTTCCATTGGGCCCTGTTGCCAGGCAACACTTGAAATTAACACTGTCCGTTTCGGCAGAAATTTCTAATATTTTAGCACTGTCTGGAAACGTGGGTGACCCCAGCCTTAGGTCACATTCGTGTGAGATGTCCGTGTGCTGCCAGTGCTGATCGTTGCGGAATGGCCGTGACCAGTTTTCCATCATTGGTCTGCCGTTTTCACGCAGGCATCGGCATGTGTGACAGGTGCAACGACCAGCGATCCCCATGCTGCGCCCGAGACACCTGACAGATCCCTGCGGCTGTCGGGTGTTGACGCATCGCTGGGGAATCGCTGGTGAGTCTGCCTGTGAGGCATCTCACCAGCTATCACATACCGATGTTCCAGCGATCCCGGTCCGGTCGGATCGAGTCGCTGTGACATTGGTATGTGTAACCCGGCCTTAAGGCTGAAGGCACACTGGCACAAAATTCGTGCAAGTGTAATTCGAGAAAAAAGTTCATTGCACTCGGACCTGTATCTTTAAATGATACAGGTCAGATCAATGCGATTTTCTCACATTACACTCAGAATGCGATGGAAATGCAAGAGCAATCGCAGCATGCTGTGATTGCACGTGATCAGGGCCGCAGCATCCATGAGGCGACATGAAGTGTCAGCCTCAGGCGGCGAGCCCTGCTGGTAGACAGGGGGCGGCATCCTCAGGGGCGCACGGTGGTAGTGCAGCCCCCTGCCTATGCCGCTCCCGCTCCTACAGTCCTGGCCGCCGACGCTGCGACCAGGCTTGGCGTATCTGGGGCTGCTGGCAGGGCATCTGCCCCAGGCTCAGCAGACTCCTACTGCAGCGGCAGCGGCCGCAGTCTCCAAACTCCAGACACCCCCCCCCCCCCAGTGCGGCTGTGTGAGCCGTCTGTGTGAGCCGCTTCATGCTTCACTGTGCCCCGCGCTGACAGGACCTGTGATGATGTCAAAGGAGGGGAGAAGTCAGGGGGTCACATGATCAGCTCCTCAGTATGCAGCCAGGACTCCACCGTGGTGCTGGATGAGATGAAGTGTATGTGTGGGGCTGAGGATTTACAGTGTAAATTAATGTAGCAGAGCTGTGTATGTATGAGGTATATGGAGTGGAGCTGAGTGTACAAGGTGTACAGAGCGGAGGTGCGTGTGTATGAGGTGTATGGAGTGGAGCTGTGTATGTATGAGGTGTGCGGAGCGGAATCGTGTGTGTATGAGGTGTGCGGAGCGGAGCCATGTGTGTACGAGGTGTACAGAGTGGAGCCGTGTGTGTACGAGGTGTACAGAGTGGAGCCATGTGTGTACGAGGTGTACAGAGTGGAGCCGTGTGTGTACGAGGTGTACAGAGCGGAGCCGTGTGTGGTACGAGGTGTACAGAGCGGAGCCGTGTGTGTACGAGGTGTACAGAGCGGAGCCGTGTGTGTACGAGGTGTACAGAGCGGAGCAGTGTGTGTACGAGGTGTACAGAGTGGAGCCGTGTGTGTACGAGGTGTACAGAGTGGAGCCGTGTGTGTACGAGGTGTACAGAGCGGAGCCGTGGGTGTACGAGGTGTATAGAGTGAAGCCACGTGTGTACATTGTGGAGCTGAGAGTGTACAAGGTGTACGGAGCGGAGCCGCGCATGTACAAGGTGAACGGATTGGAGCTGCGCTTGTACAAGGTGAACGGAGCGGAGCTGAGAGTGTACGAGGTGTACGGAGTGGAGCTGAGAGCGTACGAGGTGTACGGAGTGGAGCTGAGAGCGTACGAGGTGTACGGAGTGGAGCTGCGCTTGTACGAGGATGTAAGGAGAGGAGACCGAGCATGTATGAGGTGTACGGAGCGGAGCTACGCTTGTACAAGGTGTACGGAGCAGAGCTGTATGTGTACGAGGTGTACGGAGCGGAGACCAGTGTGTACAAGTTGTATGGAGCGGAGCTATATGTGTATGAGGTGTACGGAGCGGAGCCGAGTGTGTACAAGGTGTTCGGAGCGGAGCCGAGTGTGTACAAGGTGTAGGGAGCGGAGCCACGTGTGTACGAGGCGTACGGAGCAGAGCCGTGTGTGCGAGGCTTTCGCAGCGGAGCCCAGTGTGTACGAGGTGTACGAAGCGGCGCCACGTGTGTACGAACCGGAGCCACGTGTGTACGGTGTGTACAGAGCGGAGTCATATATGTACGAGGTGTACAGAGCAGAGCCACATGTGTACAATGTGTACGGAGCAGAGCCGCTTGTGCACGAGGTGTATGGAGCAGAGCGCGTGTGTACGAGGTGTGCGCAGCAGAGCCGCTTGTGTACGAGGTGTACGGAGCAGAGCCGCGTGTGTACGAGTTGTATGGAGCAGAGCCACTTGTGTACGAGGCGTACGTGGTGTATGGAGCTGAATGTGTACTAGGTGTACGGAGCGGAGCCATGTGTGTACCAGTGGTGTCCCCCCCCCCACCCGAGCATGCCGCTCCTATAGTCCCGGCTGCCTCTGCCGGCAGCATTCTTCTCCCAAGTCCTGGCCGCCGCCTGTCCACCCCTCTGCAGCTCAGCACGGCGGGGAACAATGATGTCATCACTTAGCACCGCTGTGTTGAGACGTGCAGAGCGGCAGAGGAGATGCTGAGGAGAAGAGGTATTTACTTTTTATTTTTTTAACAGTTTTTTTTAGTGAGTACACTGATGGGAAACTATGTAATGTACAATATAATATAGGACAATGGGGGTGCAATATACTATATGGAGAACTATTGTGACCCATTATATTATATGGAAGACTATGGGGGTGCATTATACTATAAGGAAGGCTATAGGGGATGCATTATACTATATGGAGGACTATGAGGGTGCATTATACTATATGGAGGACTATGGGGTCCAATATGCTCTATGGAGAGCTATGGGGGTGCAGTATGCAATATGGGGGTGCATTATGCTATATGGAGGACTGTGGGGGCTCTTTATGCTATATGGAGGACTGTGGGGTGCATTATACTATTTGGAGGACTGTGGAGGTGCATTAATCTATATGGAGGACTGTGGGGTGATTATTCTATATGGAGGACTGTGGGGCTGCATTATTCTATATGGAGGACTGTGGGGTGCATTATACTACATGGAGGAGTGTGGGGGTGCATTATTTTATATCAAGTACTGTGGGTGAATTGTACTCTATGGAGTTCTGTGGGGGTGCAATATGCTATTTGGAGGACTACGGGGTGCAATATACTATATGGAGGACTGTGGGGGTGCGTTTTTCTATATCGAGTACTGTGGGGGTGCATTCTATTTTATAGAAGACTATGTGGGTGCATAATATATGGAGGAATGCGGTATACTATGTGGAATACTATGGGGGTGTATTATATTATATGGAGCAAATTATACTACAGTATATGGAAGCCATTATAATATTTGGAGGACTCTGTGGGAGGCATGATAACATAGTAACATAGTAACATAGTTTTTAAGGTTGAAGGAAGACTTTAAAGGGATCCTGTCACCCCCAAAACACCTCTAAACCTATTAAAAGCTGTCCCTAGAGCATATTAACACTTACACTACACTCCTTTTACCTCCTAAATGCACATAGTCAAAGTGAATAAAAACGTTATTATAGTACCTCATTACTGATGATAATGAGTGACTATGGTATTCATAGTCACTCATCCAGGCTGCCCCTCTTCATCATATCACGCCTGAATAGGCGTGATCTACATCACAGATTCAAATTCGCACCTCCCTGCGCGCCTCCCCGCTCTCCTATTCCGTCCGGGCTTCAGTGTGGGGGCTGTATGACACGATCCGCGTCATTCCCGGCGCCGGGTGACGTATTTACACCCGGCGCCGGGAATGACGCGGATCGCGTCATACGGCCCCCACACTGAAGCCCGGACGGAATAGGAGAGTGGGGAGGCGCGCAGGGAGGCGCGAATTTGAATCTGTGATATAGATCACGCCTATTCAGGCGTGATATGATGAAGAGGGGCAGCCTGGATGAGTGACTATGAATACCTTAGTCACTCATTATCATCAGTAATGAGGTACTATAATAACGTTTTTATTCACTTTGACTATGTGCATTTAGGAGGTAAAAGGAGTGTAGGGTAAGTGTTAATATGCTCTAGGGACAGCTTTTAATACCTTAGGAGGTGTTTTGGGGGTGACAGGATCCCTTTAAGTCCATCTAGTTCAACCCATAGCCTAACATGTTGATCCAGAGGAAGGCAAAAAAAAAACATGTGGCAACACTAAGCTCCACATTGGGGGAAAAAATTCCTTCCTGACTCCAGGTACGGCAATCAGACTAGTTCCCTGGATCAACGCCCTATCAAAGAATCTAGTATGTATAATTGGTAATATTATAGTTTACAAGAAAGGCATCCAGGCCCTTCTTAAATGTTAGTAGTGACTCACTCATTACAACATCATGTGGCAGAGAGTTCCATAGTTTCACTGCTCTTACAGTAAAGAATCCGCGTCTGTGATTATGATTAAACCTTCTTTCCTCCAGACGTAGAGGATTCCCCCTTGTCCCAGTCTCAGGCCTAAGAATAAAGAGATCATTAGAAAGGTCTCTGTCCTGTCCCCTCATATATTTATACATTATTATAAGAACACCCCTAAGCCTTCGTTTTTCCAAGCTAAATAACCCCAAGTTTAATAACCTGTCTTGGTATTGCAGACTCCTTAGTCCTCTAATGACTTTTGTCACTCTTCTCTGGACCCGCTCTAGTTCAGCTATGTCTTTCTAATACACCGGAGACCAGAATTGTACACAGTATTCTAAGTGTGGTCGCACTAGTGACTTGTATAGAGGTAAAATTATGTTCTCCTCATGAGCATCTATGCCTCTTTTAATGCATCCCATTATTTTATTTGCCTTTGCAGCAGCTGCCTGACACTGGCCACTAAATGTGAGTTTGTCATCTACCCATACACCCAGGTCTTTTTCAGTGACAGTTTTGCCCAGTGTTTTACAATTAAGCACATAATTATACCTTTTGTTTCCTCTGCCCAAGTGCATGACTTTACATTTATCCCCATTAAAGCTCATTTGCCATTTAGCAGCCCGAGCTTCTAGTTTACATAAATCCTCCTGTAATATAAAATTGTCCTCCTCTGTATTGATTACCCTGCAGAGTTTAGTGTCATCCGCAAATTTGAGATTCTACTCTGTATGCCCCCTACAAGGTCATTAATAAATATATTAAATAGAAGCGGGCCCAACACTGACCCCTGTGGTACCCCACTGTTAACTGTGACCCATTCTGAGTGTGTTCCATTAATAACCACCCTTTGTTTCCTATCACTAAAGCCAGTTCTTAACCCACTTACACATATTTTCCTCTATCCCCATTGCCCTCATTTTATGTATCAACCTTTTGTGTGGCACCGTATCAAAAGCTTTTGAAAAGTCCATATACACCACATCCACTGCATTTCCTTGGTCCAGTCCAGAACTTACTTCTTCATAGAAGCTTATTAGATTAGTTTGACAGGAACGGTCCCTCGTAAAACCATGTTGCTAATGGGTCATGAGATTATTTTTCTTCAGATACTCCAGTATAGCATCTCTTAGAAAACCCTCTAGGATTTTACCCACATAATACTTAGAAGGCTACAAGGGAGCCTTTATACTTTATGAAGGGCTATTTGAGGGCTGTGTTGGGGGCCATTATACTGTACATAGGTCCATTTTACTACATGGAGGGCTGGGCGGGGGTCATAGTTGGGGATCATGCTGTACTGGGGTAGTTGCAGGAGGTGCAGTAGGGTCATCATACTGTGCGTGTGGAGGAATGCACTGTGGGGGATCATACAGTGTTTGTGGGGCACTTTTTGTTGGCATCACACTTTAGAGGGGCAATGAAAGGGGAATCTAGGGTCTTCAGTAGGAGGAAAATTACTTTGTAAAGGCTGACATATTGTGAGAGATGTACCTATGTGACCCAGCCAAATATTGCTTTTGTTGGGGGATGCCCAATTAGAACTTCTGCTATGGGGCCCTATGATTTCTATGATGCAGGATGCATTGTCCCTCTGCTGCAGGACTGATTGGCCATAACTTAGGCTGGTTTCAGATTTGCATTTGTGTCTCCATGCGCAGGGCATGCAAACGCAGGGCAAACGCTGCCATACTGATGTGAACGCAGTGGAGATTCTCATCAGTATGGTGCTCGGCCAGCCAATCAGTGATCTCGACGGCGGCCGGGAGGCGGAGATCTGTGGCGGAGATCCTCCACCTCCCAGCCGCCGACGACGAAATTTCAATGTGATCCGCAGCGTTCTCCTGCGCCGCCATGCGGAGGACAGTGCGGATCCATTGAGATCCATGCATTGTTTGTGCACTCGCGGGCACTTGCTGATAAAACAAGCGCCTGTGAACGCACAAAAAATGCAACATGTTGCATTTGGAGGGCGGAGGAGGGCATATAAATTATGCGCATCCAAATGGAACCGTTCCCATGATAAACATAGGAACGCAGCGTTTGGCTGCGTTCTGTTACGCTTGCGTTCCAAATGCAAATGTGAAACCACCCTTACACACCAGGTCCAGTGCCGCCCTTGGTACATTCAGGCATCCAGCCATCTTTCTCCTGAGCAGCGGTTGGTCGGTGGTGCTCTTCCCCCTTCCTGCTCCCATATCCTTTGCTCAACCCAATAGGAAGGACCCTGTTATTAATTACATAAAGACAGCCCCGTGTGTGGCGCTTGTGATTGGCTAAGCAATTCGGGAGTAAGTGTGGTCTGTTGGATGGAGGAGAAGCGCCATTTTACCAACTGCAGGTGTTGTGTGGAAGGTGCGGCATGGTGACTTGTCTGAATATTCAGTGCCAGGCAGCGGTCCAGAGTTTTGCAGGCGTGTGCCAGAGGTTGGCAATCAGTTCTGCCTGCAGGACCACGGCTCTGCCAGCTGTCATTATGTGTCTAAATGCTTGTGCCAAGCTGTCATTGCTATTAATGATTATTGTTCTGGATTCTTCTGTGTGGTTCTTGTATGTGCGTGTGATGTCGCTGACATCTTTGTGTGGACATCTTTTTTTCTGTTTCTGTAAACTAAAATGTTCACTATTTTGCTCATTTTTACAGGATAAATATAAATCTGTAGGAACCAGATTTATTTTTATCATTTAAAATTTTTTTCTAGCGGGTGTGGGGGGGTGGTGCCGTTTTGCAGTTCGCCTCAGGCAGCAGAGAGGCTAGGTTCACCCCTGTACGTGATTTCCACACGCCAGTCGCCATTAAGTATATGGGTACACCACACGGTGTGCTGTTAAATTCTCCGGCGCACCGGATTTTCAATGTGCGCTGGCCATTGTGCAGATGATTGAGCCATCAGCACCATGGAGAGTGGCAGTTAGCAATTAGCGTAAGTACCTGGGACAGCTCCTTATTGAGGACTCTGGCCAGCAATGTACTTATGCTAATTGCGTAGTATACCGCGTGCTCACAGGCAGGAGGCGGCTTTCATGAATGATTTAGAAATGCTGGCAAATGCCTGCTACTCAGAAATATAGCAATTAACTCCTGAACTATCAACGAATTAAAGCACCATGTCTCTAGGAAATGTGTGCACTCCCTAGAGACATGATGCCAACATATTATACACACATTAACCCTTCATTCATCGGCTTAATAGCCGCATATACAGCATCTGTACTGATAAGTCGCACAGATGCTGCATATGCAATTTAAGCCCGTAAATTAAAAAGAGGTGCCCAGCAGCTGGGTTTATAATAATCATCTTGCACCGCTGACACAAGTGCAAGATGATTCATTACTGTACCGGGAATCCGGCACATTCATACTCTGCGGCTTTGACAGCAACGCAGTTTGAATATGCCGGTAAATGCTGTCCACAGTGGACAGCATCACACTTACACGCAGCACACACGCATTCACACCTCACACTCACAGCACACTCACATGCATACAGCCAGCTACACTCACACACACCTAAAACACGCATCACACTTGCATCACTGTCGGGCATCAAACACGCTCCATGTTTGATGCACGACAGTGTGCCTCCAGCCTAAGGGCTTGGACACACTCTCCTACGATAGTTATATCCGAGTTTGACTGACGAGACTCTGAAAGGGCTGGATCAGTGAACCTGAACGGCCTCTCCCTGTCTGGATGGGAAGTCTGGAACTGCACAAAAACACAATCAGCTGACAGCACTGTCCAGATAGGGAGAAGCCGTTCAGGGTCACTGCTCCAGCCCTTTAAGAGTCTCGTCAGTCAAACTCGGATGAGTGTGTCCGAGCCCTAAGAATGAGATCTGCGAGACTTCAGGATTGTGCTGTTGTGATCCAATTATGAGGAATAGGATGCACTCAATGGGTCTGTGTGCTGTCCGAGAAAAATGTCAGGCAGCACCCGACACTGCACATGATACAGGACTGTAGCCTTATTATGTGTAGTATAGCACAATCCAGTAGTATTTAGTGTACACACTGGTTTTGTAAAGTGCTGTCCTTAATTGCATAGTTTCCTCTTTATGGTGTATAGCACTGCCCCTTATTAGCATTCCCTCTAGTTACAGTCATGGCCAAAAGTATTGACACCCCTGCAATTCTGTCAGATAATACTCAGTTTCTTCCTGAAAATTATTGCAATCACAAATTCTTTGGTATTAATATCTTCATTTAATTTGCCTTCAATGAAAAAACATGAATGAAGCAAAAAGCAAAACATTGATCATTTCACAAAAAACTCCAAAAATGCGCCGGACAAAAGTATTGGCACCCTCACCCTAATACTTGGTTGCACAACCTTTAGCCAAAATAACTGCAATCAACCGCTTCCGGTAACCATCAATGAGTTTCTTACAATGCTCTGCTGGAATTTTAGACCATTCTTCTTTGGCAATCTGCTTCAGGTCATTGATATTTGAAGGGTGCCTTCTCCAAACTGCCATTTTTAGATCTCTCCACAGGTGTTCTATGGGATTCAGGTTTGGACTCATTGCTGGCCACCTTAGAAGTCTCCAGTGCTTTCTCTCAAACCATTTTCTAGTGCTTTTTGAAGTGTGTTTTGGGTCATTGTCCTGTTGGAAGACCCATGACCTCTGAGGGAGACCCAGCTTTCTCACACTGGGCCCTACATTATGTTGCAAAATTTGTTGGTAGTCTTCAGACTTCATAATGCCATGCACACGGTCAAGCAGTCCAGTGCCAGAGGCAGCAAAGAAACCCCAAAACATCAGGGAACCTCTGGCATGTTTGACTGTAGGGACCATGTTCTTTTCTTTGAATGCCTCTTTTTTTCTCCTGTAAACTCTATGTTGATGCCTTTGCCCAAAAAGCTCTACTTTTGTCTCATCTGACCAGAGAACATTCTTCCAAAACGTTGTAGGCTTTCTCAGGTAAGTTTTGGCAAACTTCCAGCCTGGCTTTTTTATGTCTCAGGGTAAGAAGTGGGGTCTTCCTGGGTCTCCTACCATACAGTCCCTTTTCATTCAGACGCCGACGGATAATATGGGTTGACACTGTTGTACCCTCGGACTACAGGGCAGCGTGAACTTGTTTGGATGTTAGTCGAGGTTCTTTATTCACCATCCACACAATCTCGTGCTGAAATCTCTTGTCAATTTTTCTTTTACGTCCACATCTAGTGAGGTTAGCCACAGTGCCATGGGCTTTAAACTTCTTGATGACACTGCGCCCGGTAGACACAGGAACATTCAGGTCTTTGGAGATGGACTTGTAGCCTTGAAATTGCTCATGCTTCCTCACAATTTGGTTTCTCAAGTCCTCAGACAGTTCTTTGGTCTTCTTTCTTTTCTCCATGCTCAATGTGGTACACACAAGGACACAGGACAGAGGTTGAGTCAACTTTAATCCATGTCAAGTGGCTGCAAGTGTGAATTAGTTATTGCCAACACCTGTTAGGTGCCACAGGTGCTGTTAATTACACAAATTAGAGAAGCATCACATGATTTTTCTAAGGTGCCAATACTTTTGTCCACCCCTTTTTGTTTGGTGTGGAATTATATCCAATTTGGCTTTAGGACAATTCTTTTTGTGTGCTTTTTTCATTGAAGACAAATTAAATGAAGATAATAATACCAAAGAATTTGTGATTACAATCATTTTCAGGAAGAAACTGAGTATTATCTGACAGAATTGCAGGGGTGTCAATACTTTTGGCCATGACTGTATAGTGTCGTCTCTTGTTATGTATAGCACGGTCCCTTTTTTTAGCTCTTGTATTCTTGTTATTTTTGTTATTCACAGCCCTCTTATATCTGTGTGTATACCGTACATACATATCTGCAGCTTTGTCGTCGTAAGAGTGGGGGGGGGGGGGGCAAAATTTCTTGTACAGGGGCCCCAAGCTGTCTATGTCCGCCCCTGACATACTACATACCCTGAGCCTGGTTTCTCTATGGGTGAGTGAGTTTAGCAGTCATGATCTGTCTAGGCACATTGGTACAATGTTGGCTTACATTGTATTGTTTTACCTGCTTCAGTACTGTGAAACTTTTATACTTGACTAGATGGTGGCCCGATTCTAAAGAATCGGGTAGTCTAGAATCTATATAGAGTTTATTTAGTAATAGGGGAGTGCTGTGAAATTAATTGTGTGTATACAGGCGGCTCAGTGGTTAGCAGAGTATACGGTGGCTCAGTGGTCAGCAGTGAGTGCGGTGGCTCAGTGGTTAGCAGTGAGTGCGGTGGCTCAGTGGTCAGCAGTGAGTGGGGTGGCTTAGTGGTCAGCAGTGAGTGGGGTGGCTCAGTGGTCAGCAGTGAGTGGGGTGGCTCAGTGGTCAGCAGTGAGTGGGGTGGCTCAGTGGTCAGCAGTGAGTGGGGTGGCTCAGTGGTCAGCAGTGAGTGGGGTGGCTCAGTGGTCAGCAGTGAGTGGGGTGGCTCAGTGGTCAGCAGTGAGTGCGGTGGCTCAGTGGTCAGCAGTGAGTGCGGTGGCTCAGTGGTCAGCAGTGAGTGCGGTGGCTTAGTGGTCAGCAGTGAGTGCGGTGGCTCAGTGGTCAGCAGTGAGTGCGGTGGCTCAGTGGTCAGCAGTGAGTGCAGTGGCTCAGTGGTCAGCAGTGAGTGCGGTGGCTCAGTGGTCAGCAGAGAGTGCGGTGGCTCAGTGGTCAGCAGAGAGTGCGGTGGCTCAGTGGTCAGCAGAGAGTGTGGTGGCTCAGTGGTCAGCAGAGAGTGCGGTGGCTCAGTGGTCAGCAGTGAGTGCAGCACAGGCTGGAGGGGGCAGAGGCTGGAGGGGGCAGAGGAGGGAGGAGGCAGAGGACGGAGGAGGCAGAAATTGGAGGGGTTAGAGGAGGGAGGGGTCAGAGGAGGGAGGGGGCGGAGGCTGCGGGGCAGAGGAGAGCGGAGGCTGGGGGGCAGAGGAGAGCGGAGGCTGGGGGGGCAGAGGAGAGCGGAGGCTGGGGGGGCAGAGGAGGGGGGAAGGCTGGGGGGCAGAGGAGAGGCTGGGGGTCAGAGGAGAGCGGAGGCTGGGGGGGCAGAGGAGAGCAGAGGCTGGGGGGGCAGAGGAGAGCGGAGGCTGGGGGGGCAGAGGAGAGCGGAGGCTGGGGGAGCAGAGGAGAGCGGAGGCTGGGGGGTCAGAGGAGAGCGGAGGCTGGGGGGTCAGAGGAGAGCGGAGGCTGGGGGGGCAGAGGAGAGCGGAGGCTGGGGGGGCAGAGGAGAATGGAGGCTGGAGGGCTGAACACTCACTGGGCTGTCGGCGGTTCCGGAGGCCGGCCCCAGAGTGCGGGCGGGGCTAGCTCCGTGGTGGAGGAGAGTCACCGGGTGTGTGGAGAGAGCGGCAGGACTGGGAGCGGTGCCGGCGGAGGCCGCACACCGGAGTGTGGGCCGGTCCGGGCCGGTTCCCGCATGTTGGTGGGCGCACACCAGGCTGTGTGCGGAGCTAGTGGCGGGATGGCGGTCCCTGATGGAGAGTGGGCGGTGAGCTGCAGGGCTGTGGGCCGGATGTGGGTGGGCGCAGACGGGGCTCTGTGCAGGGCCGGTGGCGGGATAACGGCGAGTGGTGGTGCTTTAGCGCCCACCGCGAGGCGCTGTGCCATTTTGACAGCGGCTCGCGGTGAGCGCATAGCGCTCACCGCTCGTGGGTCTGGTACTTTCGGTTCCGGTCTTTGACACAGGGCGCAGGCCATCACGGAAGTTGAGCAGATTGGCGGGAAGTGGCCTTCGGGTTTTATATATAAGATATATATACAGCAGTACGATGGTATATGGTGGTACATTACAGCACATGTATAGCAGCACTATGGTATATGGCGGTACATTACAGTACATGTATAGCAGCACTATAGTATATGGCGGTAGATTATAGTAAATGTATAGCAGCACTATAGTATATGGCGGTACATTACAGTACATGTATAGCAGTGCTATGGTATATGGCGGTACATTACAGTACATGTATAGCAGCACTATGGTATATGGCAGTACATTATAGCACATGTATAGCAGCACTATGGTATATGGCAATACTGCGGTGACCGCGGTCCCCCACTCCTCCTGGCCCCGGTCGTCCACAGTAAAAATAAAAAAATCCTCAGTGAGGATACTCACCTGTCCGGCGGCTCGCTCCACCTCCGCCTTGTAGGTCCTACAGGCCTTTAGGACCTGTAGTTGCCTGGGCAAGCGATAAGCTGAGGAGGGGAGGGGGGGCAGGATTGTGTTGGGGGGGCAGAATGGAGCGAGTGGGGCAGGATGGAGCGAGCGGGGCAGGATGTAGCGGGAAAAGGGGCAGGATGGAGCAGGAGGGGGCAGGATGGAGGCGGGGGAAACAGGATGGAGCCGGGGGAAACAGGATGAAGCCGGGGGAAAGAGGATGGAGCCGGGGGAAAGAGGATGGAGCCGGGGGGAACAGGATGGAGCCGGGGGGAACAGGATGGAGGCGGGGCAACAGGATGGAGGCGGGGGAGGGGGGGCAGGATGGAGGCGGGGGAGGGGGGGCAGGATGGACGAGCGGGGCAAGATGGAGGCGGGGGAGCAAGAAGAGCGGGGGGCAGGAAGGATTGAGCGGGGCAGGATGGAGGCGGAGGATCAGGATTAAGCCGAAGGGGCAGGATTGAGCAGGATGGAGCGGGAGGAGCAGGATGGAGGCAGATGAGCAGAATGGAGCAAGCGGGGCAGGATGAGTAAGCGTGAGGGCAGGATGGAGGCGGGGGAGCAAGAACAGCGGGGGTGAGGATGGAGCGAGCAGGGCAGGATGGAGCGAGCGGGGCAGGATGGAGTGAGCGGGGCAGGAAGGAGCAAGGGGATCAGGATGGTGGGTGGCGGAGCAGGATGGAGGGGGCGGGGCAGGATGGAGTCGGAGGGGCAGGATGGAGCCGGAGGGGCAGGATGGAGGTGAGTGGCGCAGGATGGACAGAGCGAGGCAGGATGGAGAAGGCGGGGCAGGATGGAGACGGCAGGGCAGGATGGAGACGGCAGGGCAGGATGGAGACGGCAGGGCAGGATGGTGGTGGGGGAGGATGTAGGGGCGGGGCAGGATGTTGGCGGGGGGTGAGGGTGGTGGTGGGGGTGCGGGATGGAGTCGGGGGGGCAGGATGGTGTTGGGGGTGGCAGGATGGATAGGGGGGGCAGGATGGATAAGGGGGGCAGGATGGATAAGGGGGGCAGGATGGAGGCGCTCCTCCTGACCCCCTCCGCTCCGCGCGGCACCCGTCCCTCTGGGCCTCCAGTCTCTGCGGCCCCCCCCCCTCCCTCCCTCGGGGCTGCACACCCCCCTCCCCCGCTCCTTCATGGTGATAATAAAAATAAAAAAACCTCAGTGAGGATACTTACCCTGCGGCAGCTCGCTCCACCCGTCTTGTAGGTGGCAGGACAGGAACTGTTGTTGGCTGGGAAACCGATCTGCTGGGGGTGAGTGGGCAAAGCGGGGGTCAGTGGGCAGAGTGGGGGATGAGTGGGAAGAGCAGGGGTTAGTGGGCAGAGTCATTGGGCAGAGCAGGGGTCAGTGGGCATAATCAGTAGTCAGAGCAGGGTCAGTAGGCAGAGCTGGGGTCTGTGGGCAGAGCTGGGGTCAGTGGGCATGGTCAGTAACCAGAGGGGGGGGGGGTAAGTAGGCAGAGCAGGGTCAGTGGGCAGAGCGGGGGTGAGTGGGCAGAGTGGGGGGTGAATGGGCAGAGCAGGGTCAGTGAGCAGGATTGGGGCGTCAGTGGTCAGAGCAGGGTCATAGCGGGGGTCAGTGGTTAGAGCAGGGGTTAGTGGGCAGAGTGATTGGGCAGAGCAGGGGTCAGTGGGCACAGTCAGTAGGCACAGCAGGGGTTAGTGGGAAAAATCAGTGGGCAGAGCAGGGGTGAGTGGGCAGAGTCAGTGAGCAGAGCAGGGGTCAGCGGGCAGAGCGGGGGTGAGTGGGCAGAGCTGGGTTTAGTGGGCATAGCAAGGGTTATTGGGCACAGTCAGTGGGCAGAGGAGGGGTTAGTGGGCAGAGCGGCGGTCAGTGGGCACAGTGAGTGGGCAGAGAAGGGTCAGTGGGTAGAGCATGGGTGAGTGGGCACGGTCAGTTGGCAGAGCAGGGGTCAGTGGGCATGGTGAAAGGGCAGAGCGGGGGGTGAGTGAACAGAGGGTGGTCAGTGGGCAGGGCAGGGTGAGTGGTAAAAGCAGGGGGCGAGTGGGCAGAGCGGGAGTAAATGAGCAGAGCAGGGTCAGTAGGCAGTGTGAGGGGTCAGTAGGCAAAGCATGGTCAGTGGGCAGTGTGAGGGGTAAGTGGGCATAGCATGTTCAGTGGGCAGTGTGAGGCGTGAGTGGGCAGTGTGAGGGGTGAGTGGGCAGTGTGAGGGGTCAGTGGTCAGAGCAGGGTCAGTGGGCAGAGCAGGGTCAGTGTGAGGGGTGAGTGGGCAGAGCAGGGTCAGTGGGGCGTGTGAGGGGTCAGTGAGCAGAGCAGGGTCAGTGGGCAGAGCAGGGTGAGTGGGCATTGAGGGGTCAGTGGGCAGAGCATGTTCAGTGGGCAGAGGAGGGTCAGTGGGCAGTGTGAGGGGTCAGTGGGCTGAGCAGGGCGAGTGGGCAGAGCAGGGTCAGTGAGGGGTCAGTGGGCAGAGGATGGTCAGTGGGCAGAGCAGGGTCAGTGTGAGGGGTCAGTGGGCAGTGAGGGGTGAGTGGGCAGAGCAGGATGAGTGGCCAGTGTGAGGGGTCAATGGGCCGAGCAGGGTGAGTGGGCAGAGCATGGTCAGTGGGCATAGTGGGGGTGAGTGGGCAGAGAGGGGGTGAGTGAGCAGAGAGGGGGTGAGTGGGCAGAGAGTGGGGGTGAGTGGGCAGAGCAGGATGAGTGGGCAGAGCAGGGTGAGTGGGCAGAGTGTGGGTGAGGGGGTGAGGGGGCAGAGAGGGGGTGAGTGGGCAGAGTTTGGGGGTGAGTGGGCAGAGTTTGGGGGTGAGTGGGCAGAGTGGGGGTCAGTGGGCAGAGCAGGGTCAGAGGCAGAGTGGGGGTCAGTGTGCAGAGTGGGGGTGAGGGGGCAGAGAGGGGGTCAGGGGGAAGAGTAGGGGGGTGAGTCGGCAGAGTTTGGGGGTGAGTGGGCAGAGTGGGGGTCAGTGGTCAGAGTGGGGGTGAGTGGGCAGAGCAGGGTCAGGGGCAGAGAGAGGGTCAGTGTGCAGAGTGGGGGTGAGGGGGCAGAGAGGGGTTCAGGGGGAAGAGTAGGGGGGTGAATGGGCAGAGTTTGGGGGTGAGTGGGCAGAGTGGGGGTAAGTGGTCAGAGTGGGGGTCAGTGGTCAGAGTGGGGGTCAGTGGGCAGAGCAGGGGCAGAGTGGGGGTCAGTGTGCAGAGTGGGGGTGAGGGGGGCAGAGAGAGGGTGAGGGGGGCAGAGTTGGGTGAGTGGGCAGAGTTGGGGGGTGAGTGAGCAGAGTGGGGGTCAGTGGTCAGAGTGGGGGTGGGTGGGCAGGGTCAGGGGCAGAGTGGGGGTCAGTGGTCAGAGTGGGGGTGGGTGGGCAGAGCAGGGTCAGAGTGGGGGTCAGTGGTCAGAGTGGGGGTGAGTGGGCAGAGCAGGGTCAGAGTGGGGGTCAGTGGGCAGAGCGGGGGGTGAGGGAGCAGATCGTGGGTCAGTGTGCAGCGCAGGGGGATGAGTAGGCAGAGTAGGTTAGATCGGGACAGGACCTTTGATGACGTCACGTCATGTGATCTGTGACTCCACCCATCATCGAGACGTCATCAGAGGTCCTCAAGCAGGATGAACAGAGATCGCGGGTGGCTGGGTGGAGCTGTGGTAAGAGGCGGGGGTGGTGACCGGACAGTGGAGGGGGTCTGTGCTGACAGGCGGGGGGTGACGGAGAGTGGAGGGGGGCGATCGGGGAGCGGAGGGGCAGTGGTGATAGGCTGGGGGTGACCGGACAGTGGAGGGCGGCTATGGTGACAGGCAGGGGGCTGATGGGGCAGCGTGGGGAAGTGTTGTGACAGGCGGGGGGTGAGCGGGCAGTGGAGGATGGCTATGGTGACAGGCAGGGGGCTGATGGGGCAGCGGGGGGAAGTGTTGTGACAGGCGGGGGGTGAGCGGGCAGTGGAGGATGGCTATGGTGACAGGCAGGGGGGTGATGGGGCAGCGGGGGCTGTGGGCCGGATGTGGGTGGGCGCACACGGGGCTCTGTGCAGGGCCGGTGGCGGGATAACGGCGAGTGGTGGCGCTTTAGCGCCCACCGCGAGGCGCTGTGCCATTTTGACAGTGGCTCGCGGTGAGCGCTACGCGCTCACCGCTCGTGGGTCTGCTACTTCCGATTCCGGTCTTTGTCACAGGGCGCAGGCCATCACGGAAGTTGAGCGGATAGACCGGAAGTGGCCTTCGGGTTTTATAGATAAGATACTGTATATACTGGATTGTCCATTTAATTGTAAAAGATTATGTTCTCCCGAGCACTTATCTGTATACCCATGTTAACAAAGGCGTAGGTACTATGTAGTTTCTGTCTGTCCCTCACAGTGTCAATCTTTGTCCCTAGTTTGTAACCTTTTTAATTTGCCCTGGTTTGCTATATTTTCTAACTGGTGTTTAAATAAATACAATGCACTTGCAATACTAGTTGGACCTGTTACTTTGCTCACCAGGGTTTTAATTGTGCATGAGGCTTAGTATCTCAGGTTTATTTATGTATTATGTATTAATGCCCCTAAAGGCGAAACGCGTCAGGGTGACCCCAGCATCCAGTGTGGACGGTAATTATAACACCAATTGAGGCGCTGTAGTTGCAGGGCACTTGTCCAGCGCTTTATGTGAGAACCTTCATCCATGGTGCACAGTGTATACAGCTGTTGCTCAGTCTTGTAATTGAGGTAGAGTGTTTCTGATAGTCTATATTTTGGGTATTCCTACTAGGAACTATAATTGGGGATAATACACAGTGTGTATGTATTGCTATTCTTTATATACCAGTGGAATTGGTTTCTATGCCTCCTAATTATAGTGGTGATAGTTGATTATATCTAGCTTTGCACCTGGACTGTTTCCTATTTATCTTGCACATTTTTTTACTCCTTTTTTGACTTAGTTTTTTCTGTGTACTATATATATATGTATTCCTCTTTCACATGACCTATGTTGACACAATGAGGTTTTTGATTTATGTGCACTAGATTATATTTTTGTTACCTCTGTTATGCATTGATAGGAGCACTTCACATTTTTTTGAGTTGGCTTTATCATGGCACCTATTTGACTTTTAATGAGTGTATGTCACTAAAAAAATAAGTTTTAGTGGGGATATTTTATTTTAGCAATAGTCACTATATTTACGATTTTTGTATCCAGTGGGCAATTTTATGTATTTTTTCTAATACCCATTTGTGGTTGGGGCAATAGACCTAGTTGTTGTTATTCCCTAATCTATATATATCATAGGTGGAATCCCTTCATATACATGAAACCTCTTATGAAATTGAGTATTGATTGTTATTCTGTGGATGTAAGGTATATATGACTTCAATAATATTGGTTATTCTCTGTTCAATTGGTGAATGACAATAACAGGATGCATTACATTTGTGGTGGTTTTATCTTTCTTTAATGTTATAATTGTATTACAGATTGTATTTGATGAATTGTACCAATAAAATATTTGTTTTTATACCATAATTGGGCTATAAACTCTTTCATTTATAGGTGTTTTTCGTACATTGAGTTTGCCTAGTGTTTATTGGTGGCCTAGCTCTGGTTTATTTATGTATTAATGAGCTGCACCTTGTAACCGACCATGTTCGTGGTGATTCCTTGGTTTTTGTTTATTGCAATTTTAAGTTTGTACTGTAATTTAGCATAACTAATAAATATCCCTTAAAAAGGGTTAAACGCTTAATGGTGTGTCCTATCTCTATGTAGTCATTGATAGGGGTGATATTTGCGCTGAGCCTTAATCTAAGTAAAGATTATGCCATAACAAACCACTAGGAGGAGTCACACACTGCACTCCCCTTAGGCTTTCTAGCAGCAACATAAGTAATAAATCACTGTGTGGAGGCACCATCCAACACAGTTAAAATCCCTAGTAGCTAGCTCCAGTGTTAAACATACTGAAGAGAGGAAGCTGAATGGAATGCCTCAAGGTCCGGATACAATGTGGTTTGTAATCACTGCACACGTACAATGCCGGTATGCTTAAGGTGAAAGTTTATTATACAGTGCTGAGTGAAGCGACAGGCAAGTTAGACGTTTCGGCCAAAACATTGGCCTTGTTCGTCTTCGGTCTGGTATAGTGATTAGATGTAGGGATCCCTTCAGATTCAAGACTTCCCTGGATTATCCTAGATGAGACAGAGTACACATCAGTGCTAGCACTGCTATATCACTGGCAGAAAGCGAAAGCTCTGCCAACATAGCATCACCAACTAGGTACTGACCATACAACACAAGCTGACATAACAGCCTAGAACACCTGTGGCTCCACTATAGTGTGAGCTCTTCACACAGAGACCCTTGTACTCTGTCTCATCTAGGATAATCCAGGGAAGTCTTGAATCTGAAGGGATCCCTACATCTAATCACTAGAGCAGACCGAAGACGCAGCCTCTCCTGCAGATCCTCGTCCTATAAGCATATATCCTGCTGAATATCAGAACGACAATGTGAACAAGGCCAATGTTTTGGCCGAAACGTCTAACTTGCCTGTCGCTTCACTCAGCACTGTATAATAAACTTTCACCTTAAGCATACCGGACATTGTACGTGTGCAGTGATTACAAACCACATTGTCTATGGAACCTTTGGCTCCTTTCACTGGCACCGTAAAACATTCAACACTGTTGAGTGCTAGCCTTCGTTTCTTATATATCAAGGTCCGAATAGATTTCCATAGTGATCTCCAGGGACTTACAAAAGTCTCAGATTTTGGCCGAGGTTCTAGCTTGGTATCTCTGTTTCTCTGAGAAGACTTGTATCCCAAAGGGAAAAAGCCACCAGTAATGCCTTTTTTTTAAGTATAGCCTCGTTGAAGGGTTTGAGTAATCTTCTCTTCCTTAAGGCCACTTCACACACACAGATATCTGAGTCCAATATCTGAACAGATCTCTGGTTGCAGTGAAATCATGGATACATTGCTTATTTTGTGCTGTGTACAACATGGAGCAATGTATCCATGATTTCACTGCAACCAGAGATCTGTTCAGATATTGGACTCAGATATCTGTGTGTGTGAAGTGGCCTTTAGGGTAATAGCTGATAAATCTTGAAAAACTTTCAGCTGTGCTCCTTCGTAAGTGATGTCTTGAGAGTCTCTAGCTCGTTTTAGGTACAAGTCTTGGGTTCTGTAGTCTAAGAATCGGCACAGGACATCTTGGGGAGGGTCTCCCTGCCTTGACTTAGGTTTTAATGCACACAGACCATTTCAAGGTCCTGAGGGTTTTGTTATAGGAATAGGGCATGGAATATTTCAGTTGTAGCTTTTCCCAAAGCCTCAAATGCCACCATTTCAGGAAAACCTTTAATTCATTATTTCTGCATTTTCGATTTTCGTGGTCTTCCAGAGTGAAGTGAATTAAATGAATCTGCTCTTCATGTAGCTTAAGACCCGAGAGGAGGGCATTTGAGCGTTGGGTGATTGTGGTTTGTGAATTCTCCAGTTCCTCTAATCTGTGACAATGTTGGGACTAGTCTTGTTTGATGTCAGCGAGCTCCATTCTGATGGGCTCAAGAGCTTTCACGAGGATCCTTTTAATAAAGGAGCGCATCACTAGTTGTTCTTTAGTCATAGAGTCCATGTCTGAGTCACGGTCCATGTCTGTATCGTAGAAGCCTTCTTGGGCAGAGTCTATTGGATGTGTGTTTTTGTTGGCTCTTGTGGCAGATGCTTGCTTTTTTTTAAGATCTTGGCTAAGTCAACTTGTGTTGCCACCGCAGGGGTATTGGATGTACTTCTCTGGGCTTTGATTCAGGATTGTACTTTCGTGATGAGGTTGATTAAAGATATTACGTTAAGCTTTCTGCTCCTCTGTGAGCTGGCAGACATGAGGTGCTTACGGTGTCATCTCAAATAGAGTTTCAGGAATATTTTTGGAATAAATCAAATCCTGTATGGAGTTTACATGAGTGTTTTTTTATGGTTTTTAAATCCAGTTAAGAGATTGTTATAAAAGAGACACTTATGCTAGATGGCAGTCTGCAATTGTAAGTGCAGCTATTCATGTGATCCAGCACGTGTGGATGTGGGAGCAGCCTAAGTTCCAGTAAGGGTGTTTGTAGTAATATTGTGCTGTTCAAACTCAGCTCCTAGGTAGTTAGTGAGGGCTCGGTGTGAGAGTGAGTTATTGTGAAAGATCACAACTGTGACGATACTATTCCTCACTTATCCTGTGTAAATGTCTGTTTCCCTGACTTTTTTCTTCCTCCATCCCCAGAGTTTTATAGGATGAGCCTCTGTAGCGCACTGCTTTCTGTGTTGGCTTCTCTTTACCACTCAGGACCGTGTTATACAGTCTTTTGCAGCAGTTGCGGTGTATGTTGGCAGAGCAGTTCCCTCTAATACTTGAGGCTGTGGATGAACCCGGAAGTACAGGCCCCACTGGTATGTTGGGCACTCCTAGGCCCGGGTTGTGAATGGCTGGTGCGTAGGTAACAGTGGGGATCAGGACAAGCCCATGGCTTGTCTGCTCAGGTGTTGGAGCAGGGCTGTGAGGTTGATGGATACCGCTGTTGGAGCTACTACAGCTGTGGTGTATGAGATTCAATGGCTATCACACGATAGGTGTGGGGGTATGGTGCTAGTGAAGGAGGCTCGTTAGTCCCACATAAATCTCTATTAGAATCACTGCACACATACACTTAAGGAGCTTTTTGCTTGTTGGTGAAATTTATTGAAACAAGTGCTAGAACTGCTGGTGGGTCCCGGTGAATATGGAGAAGGCTCTGGTGTTAGTAATGCTGTTTTGCGGGGGCCCTGGGCTGCTGGATGCTGCGGCTTCAGAGCTGAGTCAGTAGAGCTCTCACACACATCTGTGTGGGACCGTGGCCATCTTGGTATCAATCACTGTCAATTTTACTCGATTCTGGATTAATGCCTACTGACAGTGCGGCATATACACCGTTCTATCCTTGGTTTGATTTCATCTGCTTGTGGTGACTGTGGTGGTCTGGGGTACATGCATTTATAGTTGGTTGTGGCTCACACAACCCTCAAAGGTGAGCCTCCAGTCATCTTCTTTACCATAACCTATCATGGACAAGACCCTATTTGTACATTTCTCTTCCAGCACATCTTAATAATAACACAATAACAATACAATTGATAATATTTGTACCCTATTTTGGTGTAGTACTCAGTGATTTATAGGTGTTCTTCTCCTTGCAGATGTTGTCCAAAGACTGCAGTGCCAACAACTGAGCCACCGTGCAGCCCAGATAATGGCACTAAAAAGATAGTGATGTAAATGATAATTAATTTTAATGGGATTGGTAGAGCTTGAAGCTAAATTCAGACTTTATTGAGTTGGCAGATTAGACTCTAAAGTTACAAGTTTCTTGTTTTATTGCAGCTACACTTGGTCAATTCAGAAACTGCAGACTGTTTGGAGGGTGAATTTGAGAATGAACAAGGAAAGTGCATCCCTTGCAAACAATGTGAAGCTGGTTATGAGCTTTCTGAGGTATGGAATCTGTAGGCCTTGTGCATGTACCGTAAAAACTTGTATCTTGTGTGATAGGGCGACTTTCTTGCAGGCATCAGGAAGCAACAAGAGGCAGCGTCTTCACAAATTATAGTCCAAAACAGTTTATTCACTCCATCAACCGAACACAAAACAAATGCGAAACTAGCAGCCTTAAGTGCAGGCCAAAACAAAAGGAAAGGAACAGTCTTTTACAGCGCACCGTCTCAGGTGTCGCCTTCCTGCGTTCACACAGGTTGGTAAGTCACCAGCATCCAGCTTGGCCTGGAGATTGCACACACACAAAAAAAAAACCTTGTGCTTAACCCCAGGATCCAGTTTATGGCCTGTAACCACACCCAGCGGTGAGGTATGTGGATCCTGGACCCTCCTGTCTCTCACAACACCCATAAGCCGGACCCATGTGCACTAAGTGAAACTCCCAGTGCAGACGTGCACTAGAGAAAAAATACTCCGGCTTATGTCACAGATAACAGGCATCTCTGCGACACATACCTCCCGTCAATTATGCGATCCCTCGCCACCTCACACTTGTTAAAGAAAAGAGTAAAGCTAGGGTCATATTAGGGTTGCAGCTGCGTTCGGGGGCGTAGCGTTTAAAACATAGGTTTTGGGAGGCTGAACGTGATGCTGCTGCCATGGTAGGGCCGCCTTAACGCTGCCCATACTAACCTATGGAGGCCCTGCCCCTAATGCGACGACAACGCCGGCATCTTGAGCATATCTTGTGGTATTACCTAACGCGAGAAAATACGCTTTCTGCAACATCTTTTCTCGCGTTAGGAAATACTGTGAGATTTGCATAAGATGTCGGCTTTGACGTCGTATTTGGGGCTGAGGTCCCCATAGGTTAGTATGGGCAGCGTTTATGCGGCTCTACCATGGCGGTAGCACCACATTCAGCCTCCCAAAACTTATGTTTTAAACAATACCCCCCAGAACGCGGCTGCAATCCTAATGTGACCCTAGCCCAAGACTTTATTCACACAGAGTTTGCAGAGACTTCTTGTTGTGTGCACATGGAAAGTTCCCTACAAATACTTCAAATGTATCTATAAGAGCCTTATACTAGCGATTCAGAATCAAACACTTTATGTAGATGGGTAAAAAAACTGGTTAAGGCTAAGGTCAGGCTAGCGTTTTGAATTGCGTTCAGGGGGTTCCGTTAAAAAGATAGAATTTGGCAGCATTAACGCAGTGTTACCGTAAAGCTAAGGCTGTGTTAACATTGCCAAAACATTCATATGAGTGACGGACCCCCGAGCGCAGTTCAAACGTTGGCATCTAAGTGTCGAAGTTTGCAATCTTGCGCTATTTCTAAGCGCACGTCGTGTGATGTGCTTGGAAATAGCGTGAGATTTCAAACTCTGGCACTTAGAGGCTGGCGTTTGACCTGCTCGCGGGTCCGTCACCCATAGGAATGTATTGGCATCGATAACGCAGCCTTAGCTTTATAGTCACACTGTTATTGCTGCCAAATTCTATTTTTTAATGAAAAGCCCCCTGAAAGCATGCCTAGCGCTAGTGTGACCCAAGCCTAAGGGACAGAAAACAAAGGATCTGTGTTCTGACCAATTCTTTTAATTAATCTCTTTAATTAATCCCTTGTTTATGGGATTTAGAGAAAACTGTAAGTTTGTTGATGACAAAAGTTTATGTAGGTTATTAAAAACTGACCATGATAGTACAATATTAAAATGATCTGGATAATATAGTCCAGAGCAGAAATGAAAATGGGCACCACCGTAGCTAATACTGGGGTTCCCACTGGGGAACTCAATTACGTGTGAGGGGGAGACACAGGACCGTCTGAGGTGCCAGAAACAGTCTCAGTACTGGAAATCAAGCAAAAAGAAGAAAAAAACATTGGCACTCACCAGAACGGCATATAGCGGGATTTTTCTTTTTATTTAGTCCAGGAGCAGCATACAAAGGGGTGCAGAGAGGGGGCGCAGAGGTGACACCTCTGCACCCCTTCCCTGCACCCCTTTGTATGCTGCTCCTGGACTAAATAAAAAGAAAAATCCCGCTATATGCCGTTCTGGTGAGTGCCGATGTTTTTTCTTCTTTTTCTTCTTTTTGCTTGATCTGGATAATATGTCTGCATGGATACAAACTTAGCAAATAAGGTTTAATGTTGTTAAACGTACAGTAAGGCTGTGTTGGATGTTCGCACTGTGTGCTTTTGATCTGTTTTTTTGGGAGGTTGAGGGGCGTTTTTCCTCACTTTTTCAGCTGCAAATGAGGATCTGCTTTTCAAAAAAATGCATCAGAAAACAGATCATTCGTTTTTGATCTGCTTTTTATGGTATATTTTTTTAAGCAGATACAGAATGGTTTCAATGGGAAAAGTGGATCAGAAAAGTGCAGCCATAATTGACATGCTCATTCTTTTTGAGGATCACTTATCAAGGGTAGAATAGCACCCGATCTTAAATGCCCAGACTAAACAGCAAAACTTAAAAACCAATTGACTTTGCTGGGATTCTATTTGAGTGATGCATTCACTGCATTTTCACCGCAAAAATGGATCCAAAAAAAGGATCACAAATGCACAGTGTGAACATAACCTAATGCACCTAAGGCCCGGTTCACATCGCGACTTTGTGCCTGTCCGTGGGATCCGAGTTTGAAGGAGGATCCCACAGACAGGCACGGATCCACACGGATCCCTGCACTCGGATGGCAAATAGCCATCCGATCCGTGTCTATGCAGGATCCGTGTGGATCCTGTTCTCCCTGCCTGTACCTGCTTCTTCTCTCTCTGTCCCTGTCACTCCCTGTCTGTCCCTATCTGTCCCTCTTCTATCTATGCTCTCACTCTCTTCTATCCTCCCCCCTGTCCTTCCCCCTGTCCTCTCCCCTCCGGAATGTGTAAATGAAAAAAAAAATCCTCCCAGAGGATACTTTACCTTCCGGCGGCTGCAGGGCAGTGACAGTGTCTTCTACTGGCTGAAGGACCTCTCGTGATGTCACAGAGCCGGTCACCTGATGTGTCAGGTGACCAGCTCTGTGACATCATCACAGGATCTTCTGCCAGCAGAAGACACTGTCACAGCCCTGCAGCCGCTGGAAGGTAAAGTATCCTCTGGGAGGATTTTTTTTTTTATTTACACATTCTGGAGGGGACAGCACAGGGAGGAGGACGAGGGGGAGCATAAAGGAGAGGGAGAGCAGAGATAGAGGAGGGACAGATAGGGACAGACAGGGAGTGACAGGGACAGATACGGTTAATTATGTACTGAGCACTGCCTCTCTGCATGCTCAGTGCATAAAGCACAGAGCTGACATCGGATCCGACTTCCACTCGGATCCGATGTCCATAGACTCCTATACTGTCGGGGCTCGGATCAGCTCTGATCCGAAGCTGTCCGTTTTCATTCTCGGACACACAAACGCAGCAGGCTGCGTTTTTGTGTTCGTGCTGAAATCGGACAGGATCAGATGGTGCCAAAATCGGATGGCAAAAGGTACACATCTGATCCGATCCGAGCCCCATAGGGACACATGGGATCCGATTTTGGATCCGAGTGTATCCGTTTTGAAACGGATACACTCGGAAGCTCCAAAATCGTGATGTGAACCGGGCCTAAGATGATGGAATCCTATTGCTACATATACATTGAATAGTAATATACTCAAGACTGCAGAACAGGAGAAGAACTTGCATATGCTGGTTCAAGTAAGCTGAGCAGCAGTGAATAGACAATCCAAACAAAAGATCCAGCATTTCTAAAGGGCAAGACTTTATTTCTTCAAGCTAAAAAAACATGACATTCAAGGATGGTATCAGAAAAAATGTGTTTTCACATTGTATGGTTTACACGTTTCAAATCAAAGTGTCTCTTAAACATAACCATTGAAATTATGATTAGGAGGAGTGTTTGATAACTGGATTACAATTTTTGTGGATTACTCAATAAAGTGATTTAAGCCCTCTATATAAATTACTCTGGTGTGCTTAACCAGCTGGCTGTCTGGCTGTTGAGCCCACTGGTCCCCTTGCTGTAGTGCGTAGATTTCTTTACATTGTCACCATCCTTTGCCTATTATGTTGCTGTATAATGCCATAAAAATCTGATAAAAAATATTGTTCAATTTAAATCAATCCTTTAACTTTTGCACATTACTTTAATGTTTACATTGCGGTACTATCACTTGTATGACTGTTTACCTATCTATTTGTAGGACTGCGGCAGTGGGAGAGAAAGGCAGTGTCTGCCTTGTAGACGAGGGAGATACAAAGAAGATCGAGGATATCACCACTGCCTGCGTTGCCTCAATTGTGCAGTAATTAACCGCAGTCTAAAAGCTAACTGCTCATTAACATCTAATGCTATCTGTGGAGATTGTATGCCAGGGTGAGAAATTACATCATTGCGATACATTTGCTTTCGGGTCCTTGTTTTCTCCAATACTTGCATATCATAAACTACCAGAGATTTAGTTTATTTATAATAATTTATTGATAAACAGCCCCTCTCAGTCTCTGTATCACTCTAAAGGTACCTTTACACGCGGCAACTTTTCTAGGAATTTCAAAGGCAACTTACTGGTTGCAGTGAAATCATGGAGACTTTGTTCCATTTGTACACAGCAACAAGATAGAACAATGTGTCCATGATTTCACTGCAATCAGTAAGTTGCCAGTGAAATTCCTAGAAACGTTGCTGCGTGTAAAGGTACCCTTAGGCCGGCTTCACACCACGATTTTAGAGTTTCCAAGTGTATCCTTGTCAAAGTGGATACACTTGGAAACAATTTTGCCTCCCATTTATTTCTATGGGGCACGGATTGTGCTCAGATGTGTCCTTTTTGCCATCCGATTTATGCACAATCCGAGCCCCATAGGGATACATGGGAGAGGCAAAATCGCATCCGAGTGTATCCGATTTAACACGGATACACTCGGATGCCTCAAAATCGTAATGTGAAGCCGGCCTTACTGGACCTAAATCAGTTTTCACAATTCACTGTTGTTAAGTCTAAATGTTCTTGCAATGGCTTTAACCCGCTACCGACATATGTTTTGATTGCCTATTATGTCATAACAGGCAATCAAAACATCTTATCTACCCTAAACTAATATCAATGGAAAAATTGGCTCAGGGCTCAAAAAACAAGACCTTAATCAGCTCCATAACCTGAAAATTGAAAACGTTACGGCTCTCAGACCGTTGCAATGCAAGTGACATTTTTGTTTACAAATTTCTGAATTTTATTTTCGCTAAGGCATTGGAATTAATAGTAGGAGGTATTAATTTAAAGTTATTTTAGAAGGGGAAATACCAACTTCAATGATAAAAAATATCATTATTAAACAAAGGCTAAAAAGTCGTAGAACAGAATATATGTAGTAGACAAAACACAAATAGGATGTAATCAGGACCAAATTACAGTGATATCTTGGTTTTCATCAACAATTCGTCCGAAATCTATCGACGGAAACCGACGATAACCGAGGCAATGATTTCCATAGGAAACAATGTAAAATGAATTAATTGGTTCGAGACACTGAAAAAGACCTACTAAAGAAAAACATTTTATAGTGCATAAAGATAGTGGTTAATGCTAGAATCACTCAGAAATGACTATAAAAGGAATATGAAACATTACTTTACAGAAAAAAAAACACCTAATATGATATTTTATTTTTATAAAAGCTCATTTTGGTGTATGGAAGATGCCGAGGAGGGGAGAGAGGGGTGCACATTTTATTTTTTGGAGGAGAAATCACATTTTTTTAAGGCAAAATTAGCAGCGATGTACGGACAAAAAACAATTTTCATTAAAAATCATCGAAAAATGAAACCGACAATATCCGAAGTCCACGAAAACCGAGGTATTACTGTATATGAAAATTCCAATGGTACCTTCACTCACTGCAATAACGCCTGGCGATAGGCAATCTAACGTGCTCGTGCACGTTTTTCATGCTCGCTTCAGATCGCTGATGGTGGCATCACACTCCGCAATTGCTCCCTAAAAAAAGGCGATGTGTTGCTCCGCAAATTGCCTCACGTCCAGCGGAAGCAATCCTGCCTAATCCCATCCCCGGTTCACACGCCACAATCTCAAAGGCAATGTGGGCGTACATGTTCAGAAGAGATAGGCGTGCCACAGTGGTTTACACCGCGCCCCAAACGTGCTCATTGGACTATGCAACAGTGTTACGATTGGTCAGCCTGCTCTGGTAGGCTGGCTAATACATTACACCATTTCCATTGTGTGACGCTGGATGGACTACTCTTCAAATATGGCTAAATATAAATGTTCCATATGGTTTTAAATATGCAGCCAACAGGATTATACCTAATCAGCTGTGCAGCTCAAAACACTTTATATAATATTTATCAAAAGGAGAAAAACATGTGGAGCCAAACTTGCTTTTGAAATTTGCAATTAAAGAAATATCTTTATCCTAGAGACAATTTTAAATACGTTTGTGCAGGAAAATTAGGTGCAAAAATTACAAGCACATAGCACTCTTTCCATTATACATCAGATGGATACACATTACATTGAATTTATCTTGTTGCACAATCATAGGATAAATAGCAAAGGCTAATTTTACATGATTAGTCGAGTAAGACATAAGTGAGATGGCCATAGTAATCAAAACAGTGCAGACTGGCATCTCACACATCACATATTGCAATATCCCATAAGGTGCATTCAGGTTAATGCATTTCCTATAGGTGCAATCACATCTAGTGATAAGGTGCTAGTGCAGGATGAAGAGTAAGCAACCTTCCATATCAGACTCCTTATGTACATTTCGCTTACTTTAGACACGCATATGCTTCATCATGAGGAGTGGTGATAAAATACAATGGTGGAGTTTATATCCAAACTCACATAGCGATCACATGCTGTGCTCAAACAATCAGATCGTTAGAGGTGGCGCATGCACAGCCACCGCCCGCGATGTCACTTCCGGCGCGACACACGGCTCATTACACAGCGCCCGGCCGTTGCCAAGGGAGCGTGTAAACAAGCAATGCGTTTTGACCGCACCTTCATGGCAGCCCAGCAGGGGGAGCAAACCGCGCATGCGCACACGTTCTAAGGGTTCCCAAGATACCTGAACCGATGTACAAAGCCACATTTTACAAAATATTACAAAAATAGAAGAATAGATTGATCTTTTCTTCCAAAGATGGCGATGACTCCAGTCCAATGGTAGATTGTATATCATTCTTATCATCAAATGGCAGCATGTATAATACACTGTAACAGGATACCTGCTGTTAACATACATAAAAAATTTACAATTTAAAAACGAACCTGACAGATAAAACATTCTATATAGTACATCGATAGAGAGGGGAGGATAGGAAGAAAAAAGAAGAGAAAAAGAAGAAATAGAAAAAAGATAAGAGAAAAAAAGAAGAAAAAGAGAAAGAAAAATGAGGATTTAAAGGGAACCAACCACCCCAAATGACCCCCCCGGACTGTTAATATGTGTCCCTACACCCTGCAGACAGATATGGGGCAATAGTTTTTGCTAAAAAAACGGATTTGTAAAAGCTAAGATATAACTTTATAAACTTTTAAAAATCTTGCCGACTGGGCGTTATCTAGCTGCCGGGGGGGTGGGGAGGGGGGTGGAGCGCTGCGCAATATGTACAACCTGGTCCGGTGCTGTATCCCCGCTGCTCTCTCCGGTGCTGTGCCCGCTGGTGTCCTCCTGTCATGGTCTCCATGCTGTGCCCCAGGCCGGTAACATGATTATCGGTGCGGGCTCCGGGCAATGGGGAAGCTTCCTGCTTCCTTCTGCCCATCCCCGCCCAGGTCAGCCCTGCACCAATGAGAACGCAGGGCCAGTGATGTCATGTAACCGCCCCTGCGCTGTGATTGGCTCACAGCGGCGATCATATGACACAATGGCCCTGCGTTCTCATTGGTGCAGGGCTGACCTGGGCGGGGATGGGCTGGAGGAAGCAGGAAGCTTCCCCATTGCCCGGAGCCTGCACCGATAATCATGTTACCGGCCTGGGGCACAGCATGGAGACCATGACAGGAGGACACCAGCGGGCACAGCACCGGAGAGAGCAGCGGGGAGACAGCACCGGACAGGAGTGCAGGGACGGCACCGGACCAGGTAGTACACATTGCGCAGCGCTCCACCCCCCCCCCCAACCCCCCAGCAGCTAGATAACGTCCAGTCAGCAAGATTTTTAAAAGTTTATAAAGCTATATCTTAGCTTTTACAAATCCGTTTTTTAGCAAAAACGATTGCCCCATATATGTCTGCAGGGTGTAGGGACCCATATTAACAGTCCGGGGGGTCATTTGGGGTGGTTGGTTCCCTTTAAATAACATAGTAACATAGTAACAGTTTAAGGTTGAAGAAAGACTTTAAGTCCATCTAGTTCAACCCATAGCCTAACATGTTGATCCAGAGGAAGGCAAAAAAAAAAAACATGTAGCAACCATGTAGCAACGAAGCTCCACATTGGGGAAAAAAATTCCTTCCTGACTCCAGATATGGCAATCAGACTAGTTCCCTGGATCAACGCCCTATCAAAGAATCTAGTATATATAACTGGTAATATTATAGTCACTCATTACAACATCATGTGGCAGAGAGTTCCATAGTCTCACTGCTCTTACAGTAAAGAATCTGCGTCTGTGAATATGATTAAACCTTCTTTCCTCCAGACTTAGAGGATGCCCCCTTTTCCGTGTCTCAGGCCTAAGGGTAAAAAGATCATTAAATAGGTCTCTGTACTGTCCCCTCATATATTTATACATTATTATAAGATCAACCCAATCCTTAGTTTTTCCAAGCTAAATAACCCCAAGTTTAATAACCTGTCTTGGTATTGCAGACCCCTCAGTTCTCTAATGACTTTTGGTCGCTCTTCTCTGGACCCGCTCTAGTTCAGCTATGTCTTTGTTATACACCGGAGACCAGAATTGTACACAGTATTCTAAGTGTGGTCGCACTAGTGACTTGTATAGAGGTAAAATTATGTTCTCCTCATGAGCATCTATGCCTCTTTTAATGCATCCCATTATTTTATTTGCCTTTGCAGCAGCTGCCTGACACTGGCCACTAAATGTGAGTTTGTCATCTACCCTTACACCCAGGTCTTTTTAATTGATAGTTTTGCCCAGTGTTTTACAATTAAGCACATAATTATACCTTTTGTTTCCTCTGGCCAAGTGCATGACTTTACATTTATCCCCATTAAAGCTCATTTGCCATTTATCAGCCCAAGCTTCTAGTTTATATAAATCCATCCTCCTGTAATATAAAATTGTCCTCCTTTGTATTGATTACCATGCAGAGTTTAGTGTCATCAGCAAATTTTGAGATTCTACTCTGTATGCCCCCTACAAGGTCATTAATAAATATATTAAAAAGAAGCGGGCCCAATACTGACCCCTGTGGTACCCCACTGTTAACTGTGACCCATTCTAAGTGTGTTCCATTAATGACCACCCTTTGTTTCCTATCACTAAGTCAGTTCTTAACCCACTTACACATATTTTCCTCTATCCCCATTGCTCTCATTATCAACCTTTTGTGTGGCACCGTATCAAAAGCTTTTGAAAAGTCCATATACACCACATCCACTGCATTTCTTTGGTCCAGTCCAGAACTTACTTCTTCATAGAAGCTTATCAGATTAGTTTGACAATAATGGTCCCTCGTAAAACCATGTTGACATTCGGTCATGAGGTTATTTTTCTTCAGATACTCCAGAATAGCATCTCTTAGAAAACCCTCTAGGATTTTACCCACTGTAGAGGTTAAGCTTACTGGCCTATAATTTCTAAGTTCAGTTTTTGTCCCCTTTTTGAATATTGGCACCACATTTGCTATACGCCAGTCCTGTGGTACAGACCCTGTTATTATGGAATCTTTAAAGATTAAACATAATGGTCTATCTATGACAGTACTTAATTCCTGCAGCACTCTGGGGTGTATCCCATCCGGGCCCGGGGATTTGTCAATTTTAGTGATTTTTAGACGATGTCTTACTTCCTGCTGGAACCGGCTGATTAGAGAGATCCTCTCTAAACACTGGAACATTTTAAAACAGGATCCCCTCTTGAGAGATTTCTTGCCAGAAAGAGCAGGGATCACATTTAGAAGGGGAAGGACTTTCAGGAATATATTGGCACCTAGCCGTATGAAAAAAAGCATAATGAAAAAAAGTATCACAAAAAACATAATTATCAAGAATACTAAATTAATTTCATCAATAGATGTTATTTCCATAGCCAATTTTCTAAAAAGATAAATAGGGAGCGCACATAGGGCGTTATCTTCTTAATAAATAGTCCAGTCCCCCAAATCGGTGTGACTCACCTGTGGTGGTTGTGAGAGCCACAACAAACTGAGAGAGCCTGGTAATGGTCGCTGCAGGAGCCCACTGAAGATAAATGATTTCCACCGAAGAAAGAGCTGGGCTTTGTAGACCTCAAGAAACTTCAAGTCCAGTAAAGGGTTAATCAGGGATAGCCCTGATGGAGTGGCAGATTTAAAGCCACGAAACGCGTAGGCAAATAAACCAGAACCTGATTAACCCTTTACTGGACTGGAAGTTTCTTGAGGTCAGCGCGGACTACAAAGCCCAGCTCTTTCTTCAGTGGAAATCATAGCCAATTTTGGTATGCACTCTGCTGTTACCTTTAAATGTTTTCAGAAAAAATGTCAGTGCTGTCACCTTATGACTCATGGCTCTCAAAGTATAACAGCGACTAGTACTGGAGAGATGTTTCTGATCAAAAATTATCTCACCTGTACTAGTAATTTCGTTATTTACCGTATATACTCGTGTATAAGCCGACCCGTGTATAAGCCGACCCCCCTACTTTTGCCCCAAAAATCTGGAAACACCTATTGACTCGTGTATAAGCCGAGGGTGGACCCCAGCACAGGTATACAGCCCCCAGCAGTGTGGTATACAGGCCTCCCCAGTGGTAGTATACAGCAGCCCCAGTGGTAGTATACAGATTCCCCAGCAGCCCCAGTGGTAGTATACAGATTCCCCAGCAGCCCCAGTGGTAGTATACAGATTCCCCAGCAGCCCCAGTGGTAGTATACAGGAGCCCCAGCAGCCCCAGTGGTAGTATACAGGAGCCCCAGCAGCCCCAGTGGTAGTATACAGGAGCCCCAGCAGCCCCAGTGGTAGTATACAGGAGCCCCATTAGCCCCAGTGGTAGTATACAGGAGCCCCAGCAGCCCCAGTGGTAGTATACAGGAGCCCCAGCAGCCCCAGTGGTAGTATACAGCAGCCCCAGTGGTATACAGCAGGCCCCCAGGGGTACATATAGCAGCCCACAGGGGGTACCCAGCAGCCCCCTGGGGGTACCAACAGCCCCCAGGGGTACCAACAGCCCCCTGGGGGTACCCAGCAGCCCCCAGGGGGTACCCAGCAGCCCCCTGGGGGTACCAACAGCCCCCAAAAGCTGGCACTGTCCCCCCTTGTAAGGGCCCCCCCCTGCTGCTTATACATTACCATCCCGGTGTTCTGATCGGTGCCGCTCCTCGGTGCTTCTTCTTCATCCTCCCGTCCTCGCTGGCTGCATCCGGGATCTCCGGCCGTCGCGCGATGACGTCATATCGCTGCGACAGCCGGAGATCCCGGATGCAGCCAGCGAGGACGGGAGGATGAAGAAGAAGCACCGAGGAGCTGCGCCGATCAGAACACCGGGATGGTAATGTATAAGCAGCGGGGGGGGGGGCCCTTACAAGGGGGGACAGTGCCAGCTTTTGGGGGGCATATATGCACTGCTTCCCCCTGCCGCTGATTGACAGGGGGAAGCAGTGCATATATAATGAGCGGCCCCACGTGACGGGGCCGCTCATACAGCAGCCTCCCCCCCGCCTCCAGCCTCCACAGCCCCCACCACAGCAGCCTATATACCGTATAGACCCGTGTATAAGCCGAGGGGGGGACTTTTCAGCCCAAATTTTGGGCTGAAAAACTCGGCTTATACACGAGTATATACGGTATGTTATTACTTGTGAATGTGGACTACAGTACGTGGGTCGCACCACACAGCTGGTCCAATCACGACTGAATTCACATCGTTATAATGCAAAAATTGGCCTTATGACCCATAGCTTATCAAGGCACCTTTTATTAAATCACAATAAAAATTTCTAAATAAAACTTACACCAGTTGAGGAGATACCTCTGGATGCTCCTAATAGAATGCAACAACTGCACAAAAAGGAGGCTTTTTGGATTTACTGGCTGCGAAGCCTATATCCAGATGGTCTAAATGATAAGCTTGAAAACATTTAGTAGGATAATATATAGATGAGAACAACTTTATTGTTATCTAATAGAGATAAAAAATCCTGTTGAGGTTCATATTTGAGATCCCATCATTTTATGAGGTGGGGACATTGAGGTTGTCGGGAGCGCTCTTGCAGTGTTTCTCCTTGTGGAAGTGGAATGTCTGCTCTGTGGGTCCTAAAATGACATGTGAAGCGGTTCATAACTTGGTGCTGGGGCGTGGCCTGGAGCTTGCTGAGGATGGTAGCAGGGTGAGTGAGCTCTCCAGCCTGTAGCTTCAAACCAACAGGGAAATTGACTATTTATAGTCAATTTCCCAAGAAAACCTTCTGGAAGACTCCTGCAAGAATTGGGACCCCTGTGGATTACTTTCTAGGACCTTTGGATGTGTATTTATTTGGATTTCCCTGAGCTTAGCTGCTCTTAGATAACTGAGTCAGCCTGCAGCTCTTCCCTTCATCAGCTGCTTAGCTCACACAGGGTTCAGCCTGGAAGTGTAAATCTGCATGTGATTCCTGGATTTCTACTCTTTTGGATGTCACTGTGTTAACAGACCTTCTGGACATCTATTTTGGATCGTTTGCTCCTTCCTACTTTGGATTTCGATATTGGCTTTTCAAGAACCATTGTTTATGTAGAAAAAAGCCCAGGTTTAGATTCCGCGCAGACCACCAAGCAGGAAGGGTATGTTTGATGTCCGTTTACTGAGCCAACGCGTTCCTGAGGAAGCAGCAGGTCCTGCTGTGAAACTCGTTGGCTCAATAAACGGACATCAAACATACCCTTCCTGCTTGGTGGTCTGCGCGGAATCTAAACCTGGGCTTTTTTCTACATAAACAGATTTCTCCCTTACCAGGTGTCTGCAGCGACCAGGATAACAAGGCTCTTGCAGTTTGTTGTGACTCACACAACCCAAAAAGGTGAGTCACACTAATCGGGGGGGGGGGGGGGGGCATTGAATTATCATCATAGATAAGACCCTATGTGCGCTCCCTTATCTCTTTGTTCAAGAACCATTGTGACAGCTTCTTAAGACTGCTTTCTGCAATTGACAATGCTGGGATACATCAGGCTGTAAGTCACAACTCCTGGAAGATTTCTGGAACTCATACTACTGGTAATTCTCCTTAACATTCATAAGTGGATGGACTTCAATTTTGACTATTATATCTCTCCAAAACTGAAGATCCCTCTGCTACACTTTCTACTTAGGAAGATCTGCATTCCTGGACTTATCAGCTTCTCAAGCTTCAACATCGTTTACCTATCCAAAGTTGACATTGTTTGTACTTAATGTCCACAGGACTGGTAATAACCTTTTCTTACCTGTACTTTATTATTTGAACTAGTTCTTTTCTTGGTGTTATTTTTCTGATTACTAGGAACTGTATATATCTGTTACACTATGCTATTACAAATATAGTATAGGGAAGCTGGTTTTAAAGCTATTTTGACTGGATTTCAAAGATATAAACCTAATTCCTTTAATATTTCTTTCTCTGTCTGGTTAGATTTAAAACCTTTATATTGTAATAGCCTAACTATTTAAAGGTATACGTTTCCTCTTAAAGGAACAGTACACAGTTTTAAATGTATTTTTATTTAACTCCTATTTTTACTTCTATTCTTCTTCTTTATTAATAATTTTATTTATACCTACATTCATATATAGTCAGATAATAGTTTCAAATATGTTATTTAAAGACCGTATGTGACAATTTTTCTTTAAAATCTTAATATTGCCCATGAGATTATTAATGGTGTATCTTTACTTTATTTAAATATAAATATATCTATTTAAACACATATATAATCTCATTTGAAACCACTTAAAAGCAAATCATATATTGCATAAATTTAAGTGCATCTTGTTAGGATTATTACTACAGTAATAACTTTAAAATTACTTTTTTTTTTTTTTTGGAGATTCATATAAATTCCTTCTAATACTAAAAGGAGTTCAGGTATACTAAATCATCAGTACTTGGTTATTGGACATTTCTCTCTCTACTCTTATTTTATCTACTAGTTTGCTTGTGAATTGGTTACTAATCACCTTATAGGTGAAAAGTCTTTTGTTTTTGATTTTTGACCAGCGGTTACAACCCAAATCTTAAAAAGTCATTAAGTTAAAAATTTAAGTACACAACATAACCCTATAGGTTTAGGATGGCTAACACAAGGGGAAAAAATATAAAAAATGTTTTTAAACCAAACTTCTCATCCAACACTGAGCCCACTCAAGAAAAATCAAAAGTAGAGACCGTTCCAGGTCTCCTAATAAACCAGAGAAAGAAGGCCCGTGGTCTGATAAATGTGTCACATCTGTGGATGACTCAGTTCTTTATGATGCTTCCACAGGTAGGCAAAAAAGAAAAGAACCAGATTCTAAATCTAAATCCAAATCTAAATCGTCTGGTTCGGAACCAGATCAGGAGTCGGAAGATGACACTACTCCGAATCCAAGCCCACTTAAACAACGAGCGAAGCGGGAAAAAAGCTCTAACCCAAGCCAGACAAACCTCCAAGGACATTATGATGACCAACCTATTAACCGACAGTTTTTTATGGATCTATTCTCTGATTTTAAGGTAGACATAGGTAAACGATTTGACACTCTAGAAGCAAAAATGGAGTCTTTGGTGGTAAGAACTGAAAAAAATGAGGCAGAGATTTTTGAACTTTCTAAATCCAACCAAGTCATTACTAAGGACCAAAAACTAGTGAAGGAAGATCTCAAATCCGTCAAATCTAAGATGACGGATTTGGAAGATCGTGATAGATGATTAAACTTGAAATTTAGAGGAATACCGGAGATAGTTGGAGCAGATCATCTCCAGCTCTGTATCAAGGATATAATCAGGAAGGCTGTACCTGACCTCACAGACTTGGATCTTACCATTGTAAGAGCACACAGACTTCCAAGACCAACCTTTTTACGTTAAGAGATTCCTAGAGATGTTATCTCCAGGTTTCACTTTTATCATACTAAAGATCGATTTATGAAGTACACTAGTAAAAAGGCCCGATGCAATTGCATCGGGAAACGCGGTGAAATTAATTGTGTGTATACAGGCGGGTGAGTGGCTAGCAGAGTATATATGGGGCTCTGTGGGTAGCAGACTATACAGGCGGGTCTGTGGGTAGCAGAGTATACAGACTGCTCTGAGGGTAGCAGATTATACAGGCGGCTCTCTGGGTAGAAAAGTATACAGGCGGCTCTGTGGGTAGCAGATATACAGGCGGGTTTGTGGTTAGCAGATTATACAGGCGGCTCTGTGTGTAGCAGAGTATAGAGAAGGCTCTGTGGGTAGCAGAGTATAGAGGCGGCTGTGTGGGTAACAGAATATAGAAACGGCTCTGTGGGTAGCAGAGAATACAGGCGGGTCTGTGGGTAGGAGAGTATACAGGCGGCTCTGTGGGTAGCAGAGTATAGAGGCGCTCTGTGGGTAGCAGAGTATACAGGCGCTGTGTGGGTAGGAGAGTATACAGGCGGCTCTGTGGGTGTCAGAGTATAGAGGGGGCTCTGTGGATAGCAGAGTATGATGTGGCGGGAGGCTGGAGGAGTGAGGGGAGCAGAGGCTGGAGGGGTGAGGAGAGCAGAGGCTGGAGTGGTGAGGAGAGGTCCAGATGGAGGGGTGAGGAGAGGTCTGGCTGGAGGGGTGACATCACCGCTCGGCGGCAGGACGTGGCTGCGTGCTGGGGCTGATCGCAGCCCCAGTCACATGGCATTGTCCTCTGCGGCGGGTTGGGTGATGCAGAGAGGGATCAGTTCTTGCCCTCAGGTCACACATGTGACCTGAGCGGAAGGAGCGGATTGGGCGGTGTGTGGTAAAGACAGGACGGTCATCCGATTGGTCTAGGACGCCAAGTCCTGGGCAATGGGATGGGCGTCCTGTGTGTACAACACAGCGCCCAATCCGCTTGCAGGGGCAGGCAATGGGAGTGAGCGGACCGTGTCAGCCTGCAAAGCCTGACACGGTCCGCTCACTCCCATTGGCTGTTGGCGGCCACAGGACGACGTCCCTGGCTCCCGGCACCCGGCCACAGCCCGTAGACCGCTACTCCAGCAGCATGGCGACATTGAGAGCCCAGCGGTGAGAGAGTGGCGAGGGGCGGAAGGCTTCGGCGGCATCCGGGCAGCATGGACCTCGCGGAGGGCGCGAGGGCGGTGGCGATGGTGCGGGGCCGACGGTTGGCAGGATGGCAGCGGTGTCAGGTAGTGCGGCTGAGGATGGAGGAGGGTGAGAGGCTGGAGGAGGCTGTGAGGCTGTGAGGATGGGGAGGCTGTGAGGCTGGAGGAGGGTGAGAGGCTGGAGGAGGCTGTGAGGCTGGAGGAGGCTGTGAGGATGGGGAGGCTGTGAGGCTGGAGGAGGGTGTGAGGCTGGAGGAGGATGTGAGGCTGGAGGAGGCTGTGAGGATGGGGAGGCTGTGAGGCTGTAGGAGGCTGTGAGGATGGGGAGGCTGTGAGGCTGGAGGAGGCTGTGAGGCTGGAGGAGGCTGTGAGGCTGGAGGAGGCTGTGAGGATGGGGAGGCTGTGAGGCTGGAGGAGGCTGTGAGGCTGGAGGAGGCTGTGAGGCTGGAGGAGGCTGTGAGGCTGGAGAAGGCTGTGAGGCTGGAGGAAGCTGTGAGGCTGGAGGAGGATGTGAGGCTGGAGGAGGCTGTGAGGCTGGAGGAGGCAGTGAGGCTGGAGGAGGCTGTGAGGCTGGAGGAGGCTGTGAGGCTGGAGGAGGCTGTGAGGATGGGGAGGCTGTGAGGCTGGAGGAGGCTGTGAGGCTGGAGGAGGCTGTGAGGCTGGAGAAGGCTGTGAGGCTGGAGGAAGCTGTGAGGCTGGAGGAGGATGTGAGGCTGGAGGAGGGTGTGAGGCTGGAGGAGGCTGTGAGGATGGGGAGGCTGTGAGGCTGGAGGAGGCTGTGAGGCTGGAGGAGGCTGTGAGGATGGGGAGGCTGTGAGGCTGGAGGAGGCTGTGAGGCTGGAGGAGGCTGTGAGGCTGGAGGAGGCTGTGAGGATGGGGAGGCTGTGAGGATGGGGAGGCTGTGAGGCTGGAGGAGGCTGTGAGGCTGTGAGGCTGGAGGAGGCTGTGAGGATGGGGAGGCTGTGAGGCTGGAGGAGGATGTGAGGGTGGAGGAGACTGTGAGGCTGGAGGAGGCTGTGAGGCTGGAGGAGGCTGTGAGGCTGGAGGAGGGTGTGAGGCTGGAGGAGGCTGTGAGGATGGGGAGGCTGTGAGGCTGGAGGAGGCTGTGAGGCTGGAGGAGGCTGTGAGGATGGGGAGGCTGTGAGGCTGGAGGAGGCTGTAGGAGGCTGTGAGGATGGGGAGGCTGTGAGGCTGGAGGAGACTGTGAGGCTGGAGGAGGCTGTGAGGATGGGGAGGCTGTGAGGCTGGAGGAGACTGTGAGGCTGTGAGGCTGGAGGAGACTGTGAGGCTGTGAGGCTGGAGGAGGCTGTGAGGATGGGGAGGCTGTGAGGGTGGAGGAGGGTGTGAGGCTGTAGGAGGCTGTGAGGATGGGCAGGCTGTGAGGCTGGAGGAGGCTGTGAGGCTGGAGGAGGCTGTGAGGATGGGGAGGCTGTGAGGATGGGGAGGCTGTGAGGCTGGAGGAGGCTGTGAGGCTGTGAGGCTGGAGGAGGCTGTGAGGATGGGGAGGCTGTGAGGCTGGAGGAGGATGTGAGGCTGGAGGAGACTGTGAGGCTGGAGGAGGCTGTGAGGCTGGAGGAGGCTGTGAGGCTGGAGGAGGGTGTGAGGCTGGAGGAGGCTGTGAGGATGGGGAGGCTGTGAGGCTGGAGGAGGCTGTGAGGCTGGAGGAGGCTGTGAGGATGGGGAGGCTGTGAGGCTGGAGGAGGCTGTAGGAGGCTGTGAGGATGGGGAGGCTGTGAGGCTGGAGGAGACTGTGAGGCTGGAGGAGGCTGTGAGGATGGGGAGGCTGGAGGAGACTGTGAGGCTGGAGGAGACTGTGAGGCTGTGAGGCTGGAGGAGGCTGTGAGGATGGGGAGGCTGTGAGGGTGGAGGAGGGTGTGAGGCTGTAGGAGGCTGTGAGGATGGGCAGGCTGTGAGGCTGGAGGAGGCTGTGAGGCTGGAGGAGGCTGTGAGGATGGGGAGGCTGTGAGGATGGGGAGGCTGTGAGGCTGCAGGAGGGTGTGAGGCTGTAGGAGGCTGTGAGGATGGGGAGGCTGTGAGGCTGGAGGAGGCTGTGAGGCTGGAGGAGGCTGTGAGGATGGGGAGGCTGTGAGGCTGGAGGAGGCTGTAGGAGGCTGTGAGGATGGGGAGGCTGTGAGGCTGTAGGAGACTGTGAGGCTGGAGGAGGCTGTGAGGATGGGGAGGCTGTGAGGCTGGAGGAGACTGTGAGGCTGTGAGGCTGGAAGAGGCTGTGAGGATGGGGAGGCTGTGAGGGTGGAGGAGGGTGTGAGGCTGTAGGAGGCTGTGAGGATGGGCAGGCTGTGAGGCTGGAGGAGGCTGTGAGGCTGGAGGAGGCTGTGAGGATGGGGAGGCTGTGAGGATGGGGAGGCTGTGAGGCTGCAGGAGGGTGTGAGGCTGTAGGAGGCTGTGAGGATGGGCAGGCTGTGAGGCTGGAGGAGGCTGGAGGAGGCTGTGAGGATGGGGAGGCTGTGAGGCTGGAGGAGACTGAGGCTGGAGGAGGCAGTGAGGATGGGGAGGCTGTGAGGCTGGAGGAGACATTTACTGTACTGAGCATGCTCAGTACAGTAAAAGGTCTCCAAACAGGAAGGCAGGGTTAAAAAAAAAAAAAAGTTAATGCTCACCTCTCCCCGAGCCCCCGCCGTCTCCTGCCGTCTTCCTCCAAGCTTCCGGTGGCTGCCGCAGGCTCCCAGTGTGTGCAGAGCTGTTCTAGTGCAGTTCAAGGACCTGTGGTGATGTCACAGTCACGTGACACCAGGTTACCATGGAGTAACCTGGTGTCACGTGACTGTGACATCACCACAGGTCCTTGACCTGCAGTAGAAGAGCTCTGCACACACTGGGAGCCTGCGGCAGCCACCGGAAGCTTGGAGGAAGACGGCAGGAGACGGCGGGGGCTCGGGGAGAGGTGAGCATTAACTTTTTTTTTTTTTTTTTTTTTTTTTTTTACAGTAGTGCGGGTCTGCGGCTCGTGATGACGCTGCGCGTCATCACTCGCAGTCCCGCAAAGCATGTTGGGATTCGGCGACAACGCCCGAATTCCCAACTGCGGATTATATAAGTAGATGAAGAAAAATAAAGCATTACCTAACCCTTACGAAAATATTAAGATCCTTGCTGATTTATCAAAGGAAACATTGAATCAAAGAAAACACCTAGCGAAAGTCACGGAGATCCTTCAGTCCAAGAATATCCAGTACCACTGGGGTTTTAACCCAACCAAGGTTATCTTCTACCATCAAACTAAAACAATTGTGATTTCAAATGTAGAAGATGGCCTTAAGACTTTAAGAAATTAAACATTCAGATTTCATGAATACTAGTTTATTCAAGTTATGCTACAGGTTAGTATTTGGCCCAAACTTTAGCTCCCTAAGGAGGCGGTACAACGTCTGCTTGACAGATCCCTCCATATAGGGATACTTATAGTGATATAAGTAATTTATATTTTCATAAGTTTAGGTTTAGGTTAAGTAGTATAAAGACTAGTTTAAATAGATTTTGTTTTCTTTAGGTACTTGTTAAGGAACCCCCCTTATTTAGTATTCACTTTTAACAATGACTCTTAAAGGGCTAATATACCGTAAACTCATTGGTTTTCTGAGCTATTTTCTTAACTCATTTTGGTTAGGCTATGTCTCTTAAAGTTCTGTCTAAAAATGTCAACGGCCTCAACTCCCCTCAAAGTCGCTTTTTGCCTGGAAATTGATAAATGAATCAAAAGCAGATATAGTTGGTCTTCAGGAGACAAAATTTTCTTTATCTAACCCTCCAAAATTTGAAAATAAACACTTTCCAAATATCTTTTATGCGTCCAATAGTAAGAAAAAATGGGGAGTAGCTCTTTTGATCAGAGAGTCTGTAACATTCGAGTAAATCGCTAGATTCACAGACCCCAATGGAAGATATTTAATTCTTATATGTAAGGTAAATGAGTCGTTAATAACTCTTGCTAACATATATGCACCTAATAAAGGGCAAATTACCTTTTTAAATAAAATCATGAGATTAATTAGCCGCCATAAGAAAGGAGAACTTGTGCTGTTTGGAGACTTCAACATTGTTCCTAATGGAACTCTGGATTCTTTCACAAAATCTAGACAATTCCTTGAAGCCTTAGACCCCTGGATGATTAAAGCAGAACTTTATGATGTTTTTCGGTGCCTCAATTCATCCTCAATCGAATTTACTCATTTTTCACATCGCCATAACTCTTATGCGAGAATTGATTTAGTACTTACTTCCCTGCCGAAATTTAAGAAGATCGCTATCGGTCCAAGAACCTGGTCCGACCACTCCCCTCTACTCTTCGACTTATCTTTAGGCCCTAAAGATCAGACTAACAGAATATGGAGGAATAATAGTTTTTTATATAACCATCCAGCCTACAAAAAAGAAATTGAAGCTACAATTAAAAATTATTTTATTGAAAATGATGTTGACAACATTTCAATCTTTACATTGTGGTCTGCATTTAAAGTGGTATTGAGAGGGAAACTAATTCAACTCAACTTCCAATTTAATAAAGCCAACAGGCAGAAAACACAATTACTAACTAACAAAATACATAACCTAGAAAAACTACAAACTAAAAACCCCTCACATAACATTTCTAGTGAAATATTAAAATTGAGACTGGATTTAAAATCCTTATTGGCTGCAGAATATGACAAAGTTTCCCAAGTAGTTAGAGCCAGATATTACTATTCTGATAATAAACCCTCTAAATTGTTTGCGGCGAAAATTAAAAGCCAGAGAATAAAAACCAGAATTAAACAAATCAAAGATTCCTCCGGTCAAATACATAAACATCCCACAGATATAGTTAACACCTTTGCCCAATATTACACATCATTGTATAACCTAAAAGACGAACCTAACTTTTCTAATTCGTCTGATCAGGACATTAATGAATATCTAGAAGAGCTTCAACTCCCATCATTAAACAAATCAGAATTAGAAGATCTTAACCTTCCCTATACTACATCAGAAATTCTGAGTGCGATCAAAACTTTGAAAAACAGAAAGTCACCTGGGCCTGATGGCTATCAAAATGAATTATATAAGAGTTTTGAGACACTATTGTCACCCGTTATCACCAGGCTAGCTAATCAAACTGCGATTCAGGGATTTCTTCCTCATGACATGCTGGAAGATATTATTACCATTCTCCCTAAAGATAAGGGAAACCCTGAAGATACAAGAAATCAGTGGCGTAACTACCGGCATAGCAGCCGTAGCGGTCGCTTTGGGGCCCGGCGCTTGTGGAGGGCCCGGACCCAGCGCCCTACGCAGCCGCTGCTATACCGGCAGCTGCGCCTGCGATACATACAGGGGCGGACTGGCCCAGCGGGCCCCGACACTTTGGGACCACGCCCACTAAGCCCCGCCCCCATACCCCCTGGGTGCAGTAGGGGGGGCCCGGACGGAAAGGGGGGGCCCATTGGTCCCCTGAGCGCCCCCACATGTCATACAAGGGGGCCCCTGACCGCTGCCCCCACACGCTATCCTCGGGGCCCCCAGACCGCCTGCCCCGGGGAGCCGCTCCATCTAGACACTGCGGGCACGTCCTGGTTCAGTGCCCTGGCCCTGAGCCGTAGCCTGCACCCGCGGCCTCTCTGCAGTCCTGGCGGCTGAGGCTGCACCATCCACCTGGTGCGCTCCTCCTCGCAGCAGCCCGGACCCTCGTGTGGCCAGCCCGGCTCGCCCCCGCCAAGACGCCACCGGTAAGTGCGTTGCCGGCGCTCCCGCTCTCCACATCTCCCCACCACCGCTGCAGGTCCCGACCGCGGCCTGTACAGCCCCACTCCTGGGCCCCTGTGGCGGTGCCTGGCTCCCCCACGGCACTGCATAGCCGCGGGCTGCGGGGGACAGACGGTGCTACCCACGGAGCCCACCGCAGGCTGACTAAAGTTGAGGACACAGTGGGGCCAGCAGCGCTACCCTCGGGTCCCTCCACAGCGGCGCGGGGCTGTAGGCTGAGCAGGGATCAGCGATGCCGCATGCAGTGCCCTGCCTCCGTCGGTCCCCCAGCCTGATACTCCACAGCAGTCCTTGGCCTGCCACAGCCTGCTGACTGTTCAAAGGTGCCCATCTCCTACACCATTACCTTGGGCCCCTGACCACCTGGTCTCATCTGACCCCCCTGCTGCATGGACACACCCTGCCCTTACTCACCCTGTCCTCACACACTCACCCTGCACTCACACTCTCCTTGTGCTCACACTCACCCAGCGCTCACACTCGCCCAGCGCTCACACTCGCCCATGCCTCACACTCGCCCTGCCCTCACACTCGCCCTGCCCTCACACTCACCCTGCCCTCACACTCACCCTGCCCTCACACTCACCCTGCCCTCACACTCACCCTGCCCTCACACACCCTGCCCTCACACACCTGCCCTCGCACACCCTGCCTCCACTCACCCTGCCCTCACACTCACCCTGCCCTTACACACCCTGCCCTCACACACCCTGCCCTCACAGCTGCTGCGTCCCCCCGCTCTCCAATACCGGCGGGCAGTCGCGCTGATCTGCCTGTCATGTGGGCTGTAACTGGCGCCGCTCTATTTCCTGTATCGCCGGCTACAGCGTCACACTACATGACAGGCTGTGGCTGCGATCAGCGCGACTGCCTGCTGCAGGTAATGGAGAGCGGGGGGCCTGTATATACCACCACCAGGGGCCCTGTATACCACCACCAGGGGCCTGTATATACCACCACCAGGGGCCTGTATATACCACCACCAGGGGCCCTGTATACCACCACCAGGGGCCCTGTATACCACCACCAGGGGCCTGTATATACCACCACTGGGGCCTGTATATACCACCACTGCGGAGGCTGCTGTAATACTGCTGGGGCCTGTATATACTACTGAGGAGGCTGCTGTATACCACTGGGGCTGCTGTAATACTGCTGGGGCCTGTATATACCACTGGGGAGGCTGCTGTATACCACTGGGGCTGCTGTAATACTGCTGGGGCCTGTATATACCACTGGGGAGGCTGCTGTATACCACTGGGGCTGCTATAATACTGCTGGGGCCTGTATATACCACTGGGGAGGCTGCTGTATACCACTGGGGCTGCTGTAATACTGCTGGGGCCTGTATATACCACTGGGGAGGCTGCTGTATACCACTGGGGCTGCTGTAATACTAATGGGGCCTGTATATACCACTGGGGAGGCTGCTGTATACCACTGGGGCTGCTGTAATACTGCTGGGGCCTGTATATACCACTGGGGAGGCTGCGGTATACCACTGGGGCTGCTGTATATACTGCTGGGGCCTGTAAGGGTGTGTGTCTTGAAGGGGCGTGTCATTGGGGGGGGGCGTGTCTTGGAGGGGGCATGTCATTGGGGGGCGTGTCTTGGAGGGGGCCCCGTTCAAAAGTTTGCTATGGGGCCCTGCCAGTTCTAGTTACGCCCCTGAAAACAACTAAGTTTTATAAACCCACTTCTCCACAGAAAATACCATTGGAGGTGTTGGAACTGCTTATTCCAAATCTTAACATTTCCTCTTGGCTTAATAGAGGAATAACCTATATTAGAGATTTATTTTATGAGGATTCTTTGACCACATTTTTTCACCTTCAAAATAAATATTCACTTCCTATTTGTGAGAGATCTAAGGCTCATAACTAATTATTTTAGGGAACACAACCCTAAACTTGTTTTTCCCCAGTTTATCTCCGACTTAATAGACGACTTGTGGAATACGGCTAAATGGAAGACAAACACATTCTATAAAATACTTAATGAGGAACTAGAATTAACTAATTTATCTTACCTCGCATCTTGGGAGGGGGAGTTAAATATTAAAATCGACCTCAATAAAATGATGAAAACTTTAGCTATCTCATACACACACTACCTGTGCCTCTATTCAAGAATAGTTTTATAAACTTCTTTCTAGGTGGTATTGGACTCCAGTCAAATTAAACCTTGTTAATCCACTCCTATCTTCCAACTGCTGGAGAAACTGCCAGCAATTAGGGACGTTATCTCATATATTTTGGTATTGTCCCAAGTTACCGTATATACCCGTGTATAAGCCGAGTTTTTCAGCCCAAAATTTGGGCTGAAAAGTCTCCCCCTCGGCTTATACACGGGTCAATACGGTAAATGTAATGGTGGGGGCTGTGGAGGCTGGAGGAGGCAGGGGGAGGCTTCTGTATGACAGCCCCGTCACGTGGGGCCGCTCATTATATATGCACTGATTCCCCCTGTCAATCAGCGGCAGGGGGAAGCAGTTCATATATGCCCCCCAAAAGCTGGCACTGTCCCCCCTTGTAAGGGCCCCCCCCCCCCCCCCGCGCTGCTTATATATTACCATCCCGGTGTTCTGATCGGCGCCGCTCCTCGGTGCTGCTTCTTCATCCTCCCGTCCTCGCTGCATCCGGGATCTCCGGGCGTCGCAGCGATATGACGTCATCGCGCGACGGCCGGAGAACCTGAATTCAGCGAGGACGGGAGGATGAAGAAGCAGCACTGAGGAGCGGCGCCGATCAGAACACCGGGATGGTAAGAGAAGCAGCGGGGGGGGGGCCTTACAAGGGGGGCGAGTGCCAGCATTTTGGGGCTGCTGGGTACCCCCTGGGGGCTGTTGGTACCCCCAGGGGGCTGTTGGTACCCCCAGGGGGCTGTGGGTACCCCCAGGGGCTGCTGGGGTACCCCCTGAGGGCTGCTGGGTACCCCCAGGGGGCCTCTGGGTACCCCCTGGGGGCCGCTGTATAACCCCTGGGGGCCGCTGTATAACCCCTGGGGGGGGCTGTATAACCCCTGGGGGCTGCTGTATAACCCCTGGGGGCTGCTGTATATACTGCTGAAGCCTGTATACCACTGGGGCTGCTGTATATACCACTGGGGCTGCTGTATATACCACTGGGGCTGCTGTATATACTGGTGGGGTCTGTATATACCACTGGGGAGGCTGCTGTATACCACTGGGGTTGCTGTATATACTACTGGAGCCTGTATATGCCACTGGGGAGGCTGCTGTATACTACCATTGGGGGGCCTGTATACCACACTGCTGGGGGCTGTACACCTGTGCTGGGGTCCACCCTCGGCTTATACACGAGTCAATAGTCAGCAGCCCCAGTGGTAATACAGCCGCCCCAGTGGTAATACAGCAGCCCCAGTGGTAGTATACAGCAGCCCCAGTGGTAGTATACAGCAGCCCCAGTGGTAGTATACAGCAGCCCCAGTGGTAGTATACAGCAGCCCCAGGGGTAATACAGCAGCCCTAGTGGTAGTATACAGCAGCCCCAGGGCTTGTAAGGGCCCCCCCCCCCTGCTTATATATTACCATCCCGGTGTTCTGATCGGCGCCGCTCCTCGGTGCTGCTTCTTCATCCTCCCGTCCTCGCTGCATCCGGGATCTCCGGGCGTCGCAGCGATATGACGTCATCGCGCGACGGCCGGAGAACCCGGATTCAGCGAGGACGGGAGGATGAAGAAGCAGCACCGAGGAGCGGCGCCGATCAGAACACCGGGATGGTAAGAGAAGCAGCGGGGGGGGGGGGGGCCTTACAAGGGGGGCGAGTGCCAGCATTTTGGGGCTGCTGGGTACCCCCTGGGGGCTGTTGGTACCCCCAGGGGGCTGTTGGTACCCCCAGGGGGCTGCTGTGTACCCCCAGGGGGCTGCTGTGTACCCCCTGGGGGCTGCTGGGTACCCCCAGGGGGCTGTTGGTACCCCCAGGGGGCTGTTGGTACCCCCAGGGGGCTGCTGGGTACCCCCTGGGGGCTGCTGGGTACCCCCAGGGGGCTGTTGGTACCCCCAGGGGGCTGTTGGTACCCCCCAGGGGGCTGCTGGGTACCCCCTGGGGGCTGTTGGTACCCCCAGGGGGCTGTTGGTACCCCCAGGGGGCTGTTGGTACCCCCAGGGGGCTGTGGGTACCCCCAGGGGGCTGTTGGTACCCCCAGGGGGCTGTTGGTACCCCCAGGGGGCTGCTGGGTACCCCCTGGGGCTGTTGGTACCCCCTGGGGGCTGCTGGGAACCCCTAGGGGGCTGTTGGTACCCCCAGGGGGCTGCTGGGTACCCCCAGGGGGCTGCTGGGTACCCCCTGAGGGCTGCTGGGTACCCCCTGAGGGCCTCTGGGTACCCCCTGGGGGCCGCTGTATAACCCCTGGGGGCCGCTGTATAACCCCTGGGGGGGGCTGTATAACCCCTGGGGGCTGCTGTATAACCCCTGGGGGCTGCTGTATAACCCCTGGGGGCTGCTGTATAACCCCTGGGGGCTGCTGTATATACTGCTGAAGCCTGTATACCACTGGGGCTGCTGTATATACCACTGGGGCTGCTGTATATACCACTGGGGGCTGCTGTATATACTGGTGGGGTCTGTATATACCACTGGGGAGGCTGCTGTATACCACTGGGGTTGCTGTATATACTACTGGAGCCTGTATATGCCACTGGGGAGGCTGCTGTATACTACCATTGGGGGGCCTGTATACCACACTGCTGGGGGCTGTACACCTGTGCTGGGGTCCACCCTCGGCTTATACACGAGTCAATAGTCAGCAGCCCCAGTGGTAATACAGCCGCCCAGTGGTAATACAGCAGCCCCAGTGGTAGTATACAGCAGCCCCAGTGGTAGTATACAGCAGCCCCAGTGGTAGTATACAGCAGCCCCAGTGGTAGTATACAGCAGCCCCAGGGGTAATACAGCAGCCCTAGTGGTAGTATACAGCAGCCCCAGGGGTAATACAGCAGCCCCAGTGGTAATACAGCAGCCCCAGTGGTAGTATACAGCATCCCCAGAGGTATATACAGCAGCCCCAGTGGTATATACAGCAGCCCCAGTGGTATATACAGCAGCAGCCCCAGTGGAAGTATACAGCAGTCCCAGTGGTAATACAGCAGCCCCAGTGGTAATACAGCAGCCCCAGGGGGTAATACAGCAGCCCCAGGGGGTAATACAGCAGCCCAGGGGTTATACAGCAGCCCCAGGGGTTATACAGCAGCCCCAGGGGTTATACAGCAGCCCCAGGGGTTATACAGCAGCCCCAGGGGTTATACAGCAGCCCCAGGGATTATACAGCAGCCCCAGAGGTTATACAGCAGCCCCAGGGCATATACAGCAGCCCCAGGGGGTATATAGCAGCTCCAGGGGTATATAGCAGCCCCAGGGGGTATACAGCAGCCCCAGGGGTATACAGCAGCCCCCCAAATGCTGGCACTTGCCCCCCCTGTGTGGTAAGGGCCCCCCTGCTGCTTAACTTACCATCCCTGGTCTTCTGCACTGCACCGCCGCCGGTCTTCTGAGCTCCGTTCTCCATGCTCCCGTCCTCGCTGCATCCGGGATCCCGGCCGTCACAGTTACAATGACGTCATCGTGCGACGGCTGGGGATCCCAGACGCAGCCGGACGGGACTCGGAGCATGGAGGGCGGAGCTCAGAAGACCGGCGGCGGTGCAGAAGAGACCGGGGATGGTAAGTTAAGCAGCGGGGGGCCCTTACCACACAGGGGGGGACGAGTGCCAGCATTTGGGGACCGTATTGACTCGTGTATAAGCCGAGGGGGGAACTTTTCAGCCCAATTTTTGGGCTGAAAAACTCGGCTTATACACGAGTATATACGGTATATACATATATATATATATATATATATATACATATATATATATCTATTAAGGAAAATGATACGTTTTCTATGGAGCGATCTTGTATTAGTCTCCTTGGGGAAGTAGAAATATCTGCTTTTTGGGTCCTGGAATGACAAGTGAAACTGTTTACAATGTATAATGGTCCACCTTTAATTATGAAGGCAGTTGTTTCAGTAGGAAGAAGAAGATTTAATCACTGTCTGGTGGAGGATAAGATGGTTTAGCGGATTTTTGGGTGGAGATAAAATGATTGAATGTGAATAGAGCAAGATCAATTCCAGTAAAAGTATGAGATATATTTGTATATATTATCAAGGAGATTGTAAAATATTTTATGGTGAATTTATCATGCTAGTATATAGCGACCCAATATAGCTGTGTCTTTGAGGGGGATTGAGATATATTGGGACGTAACAATTATGTGGTACTTATGAATGGGTTGACTTGGAGCACGTTTTCTATAGATGAAGTCGATAGCCTAGTGGTATATACCTCTGAATGGGGAAGATATGTTGATAGAAAATGTGCAGGATCGATTCCATCATGAATTGAGAAGAATGTTTAATTTTTTGGGAATATAATTTTTTTTATATCAAGTGGATCATAATTATGGTACGGTAATAAAAAATAAAAATAATACTATGATATTTGGACCTTGACTTCGAAACACAAAAATAAAAATAAAACAAAAAGAAAACAAAGATAAAGATTAATAATGGAACAAAAGGGAATAATGTTTAAAATACAATAGTTTTTTTTAATTATACCCGTATATGTATTGTGAGGCATGCCGGCGCTATGGCACGTGGCTGGCATGACTCACGTGACTGGCGGTAATGTGGGATTGCTAAACCCTGCAACATGCACAGGATGTTGGCTCGGTAGCAGCACACACGGGGTTAACTGCTGCTGCTGAAAGCTGAGGTCTGTGTGAAGGAGTAATTACAAAACACACTGGATTGCACCTGTGGGGGAGGCCAGTTTTGCACAAGCCTGCAAAGGTGCAGGACATAGGGTGTGCGTCTCCCTATATCCTGCAGAGGGGAGCAGGACATGCCATGCTGGGCAGGGGCCTCAGCCTGGGGACACCGAAAGCCTCTCTGTGTATGAGACACATGTGAGTGGAAGCATTACAGTGTTTACGTGTTTTGACTGGAAGGGAGAAGCCCTCCAGTCTATAGTTAGGATTTCATCCTGTTTAGTTAGAGCCGGACAGGCAAGGATTTATTTTGTTGCTGTTTTTATTTGCTTTCTGTTTTTGCTGTCACCTGAATAAATGTGAGCCAGCAAAAGTTGCACACGGATCTCTGCTTGTCCGCCTGAGTTGAATGCAGAAAACTACGTGCCCTTGGATCCCAGCAAAGACGATCCCTGAGCGTGTTATCACATTATGGTGGAGAATGCGGGCAGTGTAGCAGCCTTGTTGCTGGGGCAACGGATGAGGCCTACGAGCTCGGTTGCTAACGGTAACGGTGCAGGTGCACTTTACATGGACTGAGGTGCTAGGAAACTCACAAATCGCACCCGAGCGAGGTTTTGTAGGCCTACTACCGGCGGATCAAGAGGCTGTACAGCAACTCAAATGTACGTGGGAGGAGTCAAGCGACTGCGACTGGCGGTGAGACGTGGGCTCTGCTTGGTGAGCAGCAATACACCACAGGCTGCAGATCCTGGTTGTACGGGCGGTACAACCAGGAAAGGTTAATGGTATTCTACCCCCCCTTCCCCTTGAACACCGGGTATTACCCATTGGAGCGCCCCTCCTGTGTTTTCTTTTGTTGCAGCCAGAGAGGCCGGGCAGCATGGAGGAGATCCTGAAATTTCTGCTGCAGAGCCAGGAGCAGCAGCACCAGCAATACATTGTGGGGTGTCCCCAGAAAGCATCCCCTATAGACTGGGTTGATCAAAAGGGGGCGGAGTCACAAAAGGGGGCGGATTCAGGAATGCAGATAATGCCCCAAAAGGGGGTGGATTCCATAAAGGGGATCATGGCCCAAAGAGGAGTGGTTGTCCAAAACGGGGCGGAGACCCAAAAAGGGGTGGCTACCCATCAGGGGGCGCAGCAATCAAACTCTGAGCGGATTGACGGGAGCTGGGGACTCTGGGGCTCCTCTTACCGATGTCCTATCTGTGGGATAGACCGTCTATCCAACTTAGGGTCACGGATGTGTTCTGTGAAGATGGATGGACAACGGTGTGTCAGTTATGCTAGACCTGGGGAACTCGATTACCCTAGTGATGGCTACACCTGAAATCCATCTTATGCCGGGACGGCGAATAGAAGGACGCTGTAGCCATGGGGCCACTCAAGAGTACCCACTGGGCAGAGTGATCCTTCAGACTGAAGGTGAACTGGAGCGACCCGATGTGGGTGTAGTCCCAGATTTAGCATTTCCAGTCATAATAGGCCGGGACTCTAAATTGTTTTTGAACTTCTGGGAGCAAGGGCTTGTGTCTGGCTGCTCAGGAAAGAGCCAGAACAGTCCAAAGGAGCTGCTATTACAGTGGGAGGTGTGAGGCACGACCGGGTCAGGCCCTGCGACGGTATGGGCCTCCCTGGGTGCGTCCTCCATATTGACAGGTCGCACTCCATCCCGGGATTTTGTGTTGCTTCTGCTTACTGGCTTGGGGTGTGATAAAAGGAAGCTAGACCGCGGGGTGTGGTCTCTAGTGTGGGAGTGAAGACAACTTCCTGAGCTTCTGGGAGAGAAGCATCCCTGAGCCAGGCCTGAGACATTGTGGCTGGAAGCTAAGTAGCGGCCCCTGAAGTAAGGGGAATAAGGAATGCTCTTTGTGGACTATTGTGTTTCCTACATTTTGGGGCCAAATAAACCCGTGTGCTGTGACCAGTGGTGCCTGGATCCCGTGTCTTTGCCTCCCTGATGCCGCTACACCTCACATATGGTGGAGAATGCGGGCAATGCCGGCCCGGTGAGGTGTAGCAATCGTTCCTGGTGAAGCCCGCGCTACTGTCGCCCTTTCTTCCGGAACCGCTGGTGAAAGTGACTGTTCAAGAGGCGAATGAGCAGCGGCTAAGTGAGAGGAGCAGCGGTCATTATAGCTACCAGTCTCTTGCGAGGTGCCCGGCAGCGCATGTCTAGGATCCAAGCGGCTAAATTCCAGTACGAGCCCACCGCCAGCAGGGAGGAGGTACTCAAACACCTGGTTCAGGCTCAGCAGCAGCAGTTCCAAGCACTGCAGCAGCAGGAACAAAGACACCAGGAACAGATGGCCCTGCTGACCGAGGCTGTTCGTGCCAGACCGTGGGAACCGCCCCAAGGCCCAGGTGATGACGGCAGCGTCCGGAAAAGGGTAAGACAAGCGCTGCAAAAGATGACGCCGGGGGATGATGTGGAGGCCTTCCTGGCCGTGTTTGAGCGGGTGGCTGGACGGGAGAGAACTGCCGGTCGCCCAGTGGGCCGAGGTGCTGGCGCCCTATTTGACTGGTGATCCCCAAAAGGCCTACATAGACTTGTGTACCGAGGATGCCCTGGACTATGGAGCCCTGAAGGGGGAGATATTGGCCCGTACCGGGGTTAACACTTGCGTGAGGGCACAACGGGTGAGCCAATGGGCCTACGAGGAAGGCAAACCTGTGCGCTCTCAGGCCTATGACTTGCTACACCTGGTTAAAAAATGGCTGCAGCCTGAAGCCCTGAGTCCGGCTCAGATGGTAGAGCGGGTGGTGGTGGATCGCTTCGTGCGTACGCTGCCCATCCCCATACAACGGTGGGTGGGACACAGTGACCCGGGTACCCTAGACCAGGTGGTGAATGTGGTGGAGCGCCATGTGGCCACACAGGACTTGATCAGGGACACGGGGACACTGTGAACCAACCGCAAGGCCGCGCCCACCACACCAGAAAGCAGGGACCCCCAATCCGGACCCCGGGTGAGCGAGCTCAGGCCAAGAACGGCCCTTCCCCTGCGGCAAAGCGGCGTTTCGGACTGCCGCCGTTCAGCCCCTGGTATAATGGAGGTCAACCCCGATGTAGGAGGTGTCAGGAGGTTGGACATATGATGGCACAGTGTCCCCTCAACGGGGAACCCATGGACTGCGACTACTCACGGAGGCGGTCCATGTTCGCCCACCTCGCCGGAAAAGGGCGCTCGGACCCCAGGGACACTGGGAATGTACTGTGCCGCGTTCGGCTTAATGGTCACGAAGTGACGGCTCTCCTGGACTCAGGGAGCAATGTGACCCTCGTGTGTGCCTCCTTGGTCTCCAGGACCAAACCCACCGACCGTAAGGTCAGGGTGATGAGTGTCCATGGGGATCATCGTAGGTATCCGACGAAGTGTGTCACGTTTGCTACCTCAGCCAGGAGGGTTCAACATGTCGTGGGGGTGGTAAAGGATCTCCCTTATGGTGTTGTGCTGGGGAGGGATATGCCCTTGTTCCGGGTATTGTGGAACGAGTATATGGCCCTCTGGAGGAAGGACGGACAGGGCCCAGAGCCCGAGACTCCCGCCGCTGGGATACCCAGAGGACTTAATATGACTGATTCCCGGGTGCAGAGCCCAGTGCGCCGACTCGCCGTCCAGAGCGGTGCAGCAGTGCCGCGGGCAAACCCCGTGTTGCTCGTGGGGCCCCAGGCCTCTGTCGTTGGTACCCGTCCGGGGTTTGTGGGTGCCGGAGGTCCGAACGGGTTGGTTGCTCGTGGCGTCTGGCACCGCTGGTATCCCCGGGTGCCCCTGCTTGGCTCCGCCGGTTCTCCGCGCCGTGACGCGGTCTGCACGCAGGGCCCGGGGTTATGGCCTTGTGTTCAGCCCCATACGCTTGAACATAGGGGGAGGGTGTGTGAGGCACCGACCGGGTCGGGCCCCTGCGACCGGTATGGGCCTCCCTGGGTGCGTCCTCCATATTGACAGGTCGCACTCCATCCCGGGATTTTGTGTTGGTTCTGCTTACTGGCTTGGGGTGTGATAAAAGGAAGCTAGACCGCGGGGTGTGGTCTCTAGTGTGGGAGTGAAGACAACTTCCTGAGCTTCTGGGAGAGAAGCATCCCTGAGCCAGGCCTGAGACATTGTGGCTGGAAGCTAAGTAGCGGCCCCTGAAGTAAGGGGAATAAGGAATGCTCTTTGTGGACTATTGTGTTTCCTACATTTTGGGGCCAAATAAACCCGTGTGCTGTGACCAGTGGTGCCTGGATCCCGTGTCTTTGCCTCCCTGATGCCGCTACACCTCACAGAGGCTAAAGGGAATGTCTGTGATGTTATGTGAAATAATGAGTTGGTACCCAATAAGTGTGACATCCCAGAGTTAGGGGTGACCAAAGAAAAGGGTGGTTCTCCCCAACATAGCGACACGACAAGTAAAGAGATAAACCACACTGTGACTGGTTGTAACCACACTGTAACTGGTAGTGACATGGTAGCCAAAAAGATTGGAGCTGACACCAAGTTAGAGAGTGACGTGGGGGTTCATCATACTGTAGAGCATAACACTGACTCAAGGGGTGATGGTGACTCTGAGAAAGGAAGGGTGTACAGTAAGGAAGGGTCCAGTAAGGATGGCAACTCCTCCTGTCCCAAAAAGAGCAAGCACCACAAAAAGGCTGCCCAGGTGACCCCAGGTGACAATATAATGTCATCTGCTTCTATGCCATGTGTGAGTTCTCTTCCAGACACCGAAAAGAACAGAATGGAAGGTGATGTGTTATTGCCCATAGAAACTGCTGAAGCTGAGACCGATGTCGTGCTGTCTAAGGAACTGACACCGTGTGATGACACTACCGTTCAAGTGAAAGACAAGGAGGAAGAGCCACCCAGGAAGACTGTATGTGTGTCCACTCCCTTGTCTGCACAAGCAGCTGATGGTCCGTCATTTGGTGGCGTTGTAGGAGGAGAAATCCTGGGGACAGCTAGTGGAGCAAGAGTCCCTGAAAATCATGGAGAGCAGACCAATAATAGACCCACCACTGGGGTGGCTGGAAGTGAAAACAACACCACGGCAGAGACGGTGGAGTTTTGGAAAAGGTGGAAGAGATGGAGGGCGAGAAAACCTCTGAGGGTAACGCTACAGAGACCCAGGAGAGGGCCGGAGGTATCGATGCTGAGACCTATGAGAAGGAGGAAGCTGATACCGTTGAGACCCTGGTGAGGGTGGCAGATGGGGCTGCCGATACCCAAGAGTGGCGTGCAGTGGCAGAGGTCACAGGTGACGAACTGGAGATCCCTGGACAGACCCTAGGTGATGTGGTCGAGGTTGCTAGGCGTGCTGCCAAACCCCAAGAGGGGAAGTTGACTGCAGAAGTGGAAGAAGCCACTGAAGAAGTGAGGGCTGAAGTGAATACCTCCTTGAGTGTTATGAGCTTGCCTGGTCCGGTGGATGTCGGAGCCAAGATAAGGGAGCTCACGGAGATGCTTCAGGGCCACTTGAGACAAGAGAAGCTGTGGAGACAGGCTGTTGAGACTTGACTGGGTGCTTTGGAGACACAGAGGTCTCCGGGAATGTTGGTAGAAGAGGAGTTGAAGAAGGAAGGGCTTCGAAGAAAAGCTGCTGAGAGGCGAGTAGCCGAACTAGAGGAGGAAGTCTCTGACCTCAAAAGTCGCCTGGACGCATGCCAGATAAGGAACGAGGCCACCTTGGAGAAGGTAGAGCACCCAGTGTTCCTCTCGGGCAAGCGCGCTGAAGAAGCCGAAAGTTCCTTGGCCGTGAAACCTAAGCCAGAGGAACTGGAGGGGACCAATAGTATGACAGAAACTCCTCTATACAGGTGTCTCATAGATGTACCTGAGGACTTGAGAGAAGAATGCACCAGAGAGTCGGTGCATGAAGCTTTTAAGAAGGCCGTGGGAGCCTGTAAGGTGTACTGGACTTTAGAAGACAAACAGCTTGTGGTCCTGTCCACAACAGAAGTCACAGTGAAGCGAGTCGATATCCTAAGGGACATGCACTTACGGTGCGTTCGCACAAAGCGGATGATCCGGTTGGAGACCGCTAGATGGCTGGGGCTTATGAAGGAAGCTCAGAGTATGCGGGAAGACGTCATCCAGGTCCCTCAGGCTCTAGTGAGAAAGCTCATTGGGAGAAATGGCCAAGCCATGCAACTAATAGTAAAGAAGTCTGGGGTGGTGAAAGTGAGCGGACTACGTGATCACAAAGATTGGTTACCTGACAAGAATGGTATGGTGTCGTTCTTCGCCATAGGCACAGAGGAAAGTATTGGTTATGTACGGATGCTCATGGAATACCGAGTGGCCTATCTCCAAGATGTAGAACGGCTGAATCTTGCAAGACTGCGAGTTGAGAGACAGCGTCACCTGAGCAGCAGACAATGGCGACGGCCTGTAAAACCGTGAGACCCAACAAAGAAGGGACCCTCCCAATTACACTGATAGTTCTCTGGGTAAAGGAGGCAATGAAGAAAGTCGCCATTGGAGAGACCTCCAAAGACGTCCTGAGGATAGTGGGCGTGGGTTTAGTGGGAGTGAATCCTCCAGTACCTTGAGTCTGAGAGGCCCGATCAGACGGCCCAGTAGATTGCGGGACAGGACAACGTCTGATCCGACCCTAGATACAGAGGCAAGTGACTCGCACTTCGGTATTGACCGCGGGGAGCGGGGGAGGTCTGGCAAACCTTCTACTCGGACACGTGATCTGACAAGGTCTGATCCTGGGGTTTACCTGAGGCGAATGTGTGGGACCGTGACTGATGGTAGGTCCCTACAAAATCTGATGGCTCATGATCTGGGAGCTGACGCTCTTGGTCGACTGCCGAGGTCCCCTCGACTTCTGGGGCACACGGCGAGGGATGCCCTGTCTCAGGGCCCCGGTTCGATGGCACATGTTCGCCCCTACGGGTCTGAACAGGGGGGAGGGATATGTGAGGCATGCCGGTGCTATGGCACGTGGCTGGCATGACTCACGTGACCGGCGGTTATGTGGGATTGCTAGACCCTGCAACATGCACAGGGTAAGTGCAGGTTGGCTCGGTAGCAGCACACACGGGGTTAACTGCTGCTGCTGAAAGCTGAGGTCTGTGTGAAGGAGTAATTACAAAAAACACTGGATTGCACCTGTGGGGGAGGCCAGTTTTGCACAAGCCTGCAAAGGTGCAGGACATGTGGTGTGCGTCTCCCTATATCCTGCAGAGGGGAGCAGGACATGCCATGCTGGGCAGGGGCCTCAGCCTGGGGACACCGAAAGCCTCTCTGTGTATGAGACACATGTGAGTGGAAGCATTACAGTGTTTATGTGTTTTGACTGGAAGGGAGAAGCCCTCCAGTCTGTAGTTAGGATTTCATCCTGTTTAGTTAGAGCCGGACAGGCAAGGATTTATTTTGTTGCTGTTTTTATTTGCTTTCTGGTTTTGCTGTCACCTGAATGTGACCCAGCATCAGTTGCACACGGATCTCTGCTTGTCCGCCTGAGTTGAATGCAGAAACTACGTGCCCTTGGATCCCAGCAAAGATGATCCCTGAGCGTGTTATCACAGTATATATATACAAAAAGGAAGAGAGAGATATATGTCTATATTTATTCAATTGTTCTCTTTTTTATCTTGGGAGGAACTGAGTAACACTAATGAGACTGGATACTGAAGACTCAGACATTTGTGATCAATATGATTAATTAGGAGGGATAACACACACTATATAACCTCCAAATTTTATGTAATACTTCATATACCTGAGGAAGGCTATTTTTTGACATATATAGCCGAAACGCGTTGTTTTAATTATGCTTTTATGAATTTTATGACTTTGTATTACTGTGAAGCCAATTCAAATAAATCTCCAAGAAAGAAAAAGGAGTCAGAGTCCTTATCATAAGGTCAATCTCCTTGGGAGCGCTCAATCATCTGGATACCTTGATTATTTGCTTCATTCCACGGGCTCATAGCTGGGAGTTCCGCTCTCTGGAGGATAGCAGCATACCAAGGAGACAAAGACCCCCAGTGGGTCGATATGTGAAGAAACAAGACACAATAAAGGTGAGTTCTCTTGCCCTGTGTACTTCTGAGAAATATCGTACTTTTATATTTAGATCTGCGCCTTTTTTCTCGCTCCCCACCCTTCTCTTACCTACAGCCTCGAGGTCTATTGTGTGTTATTTAGCCATAGTGGTTTCCTCCTAATTCTAGCATGCTTATTCCCATAGGGTATATATTGTGCACAGGTCCTATTCAGGATGCTAATGAACGTCTCGCATTTGCTTTGTGTACTTTTATGTCTCAGGATATCGTCCCAGTTTATTGCACTAAGATCATCTCTCAACCGTTCAAAATTTTCCTTCCTGAAGTTTAGTGTCTTTGTAGCCCCTCTACTACACATCTTAGTAAAGGATACTTGAAAACTTATTATGTTATGATCACTATTACCAAAGTGACCTCCAACCCTTATATTTGATATGCGGTCCGGCCTGTTGGTTACTATTAGGTCTAACAGTGCCCCCCTTCTTGTTGGGTCCTGAACCAGCTGTGAAAGGTAATTGTCTCTCATAGTTTTCAAAAACCTATTACCTTTGCTGGAACTGCAGGTTTCTGATCCCCAATGTATTTCAGGGTAATTGAAGTCCCCCATAATAATGACTTCTCCCTGATTCGCTGCTTCATCTGTTTGCTTTATGAGGATATTCTCCTCCACTTCCATTATTGTTGGGGACTTGTAACAAACCCTATCCGTAATTTATTATTTTTTCCCCTTCCCCTTATCTCCACCCACAGGGACTCTACATTTCCATTAGATTCACCTATATTATCACGCAGGATGGGTTTTAAGGATGATTTTACGTATAAACATACACCTCCTCCTCGCTTATTTGTACGGTCATTTCTGAACAGACTATAGCCCTGTAAATTAACAGCCCTGTCATGGCTCTCATCCAGCCATGTCTCCGAAATCCCCACCATGTCATAATAATTTTCCAACAAAATCAATTCTAGTTCCTCCATTTTGTTGGTGAGGCTTCTGGCATTAGTGTACATGCACTTTATGCATCTCTCTTTACCTCTATTCCTTCCTACTATATTGACTACTCTAACCCCACCCCCCATGCCACCCCCAATTTTATTACTTGTGCCCAGGTGACTAATTACACTATCTTCCCCTCCTATACAATGAATACCCTCCCCCCAATCCCTAGTTTAAACACTCCTCCAACCTTCTAGCCATTTTCTCTCCCAGCACAGCTGCACCCTCCCCATTGAGGTGCACCCCGTCCCTAGCATAGAACCTGTAGCCGTTCTCCAGGAACCCAAACCCCTCCTTCCTACACCAATTCCTGAGCCACGTATTCATCTCCCTAATCTCCCGTTGCCTCTCTGGTGTGGCTCGTGGTACAGGCAGTATTTCAGAGAATACTACCTTGGAGGTCCTTGCCTTAAGCTTGCAGCCTAGTTCCCTGAAATCATCTTTAAGGACCTTCCACCTACCTCTAACTTTGTCATTTGTGCCAATGTGCACCATGACCGCTGGGTCCTCACCAGCCCCTCCCAGTAATCTGTCAACCCGATCAGCGATGTGCCGGACTCGAGCGCCAGGTAGACAGCAAACTGTTCGACGATCTCTGTCTTTGTGACAGATTGCCCTATCTATTCCCCTAATAATTCAGTCCCCCACTACCAGCACCTGTCTGGCCTGCCCTTCTCTCCTGTTTTCCCCCTTACTGAAGCAGACACTCCTCTGGCTTTCAGAGGTCATGCCCTGCTGCAGCAGTGCTATCCCTGAACTCACACCCCCCCCCATCTGCCAACATAGCAAATTTATTGGGGTGTACCAGATCAGGGCTAGCCTCTCTGGCTCCTTTCCCTCTACCCCGCCTTCTAACTGTCACCCAGCTAGCTACCTCACGGTCCTGCAACTCCATACTACCATCCTCCCCCACATCTATCCCATTGAGCAGCTGTTCAGTGAGCAGCAGACTCCTTTCCATATTGTCTATGTATCTCAGCGTTGCCAGTTGTTCATTTAGATCCAGTATCTGGGCTTCCAAATGCACAACATACTCACATCTCACACTGCAGTATGCACCCTCGACCGGCTGTTCAAGGATTGCATACATGTGGCAAGATGTACACCGGATGGCATTGTCAATCATGGAGCTCATTTCCTAATGGGGATTGCACCAGGCAGAAATGATAAGTAAAAATAAATGCAAAGTATTAATAAAATACAACCAGCAATTCAGTAAGTCCTCCCTTCCAAACTCCCTGAATCCAAAGTCACTGAATGACAAGTCACACACTTACTTCCGTCCGCACTTACGCTCCCAGTCACACTAAGCTCGTGTCACACTTGCTAGGAAATAAGATTTAAATATTTTTCTTCCCTTAGCAGAAAATCAGCCTACTGCTCAGTGTACTTTCAAATAATTCCTTGTTATATTAAGCATAATATCCCATACATGCTCATGGGTTCTAACCCTTTGCTCTCTTGTGGTTAACCCAATGTAGATCTTATTACACCCACATGTAGCATAGTACACAACATGTGTACTGCTACATGAAATGTACTGGTTTATCTTATAGGTCCTAGAACCATCACTTGAAATAAAATCAGAACTCCTGACCAAGTTGGGACATACGCTGCAATCTCCGCGCGGGGAAAAATCCTTTCCGTCGAGGGCCCACACCGAAAATCCCAGATGTTTTTGGTGCATAGTGACTATGCACCAATATATCTTTCAAATTTTGGGATCGTCTGGATGTCATAAGAGGATTTTCAGTGAGGACAGAGCTCAGGGATGGCTCGGACAACAACACCGGCCAATATCTCCTTAGAATTTGTCTCATTCTCTCCCACTGCTGATTGTGTGTAGAAATAAATCGTACCTCATTATAAATCTCACCTTTTTTCTTGGGAGGGAGGAGGAGATCATCACTTTAGTCAGCCTCGCTCTATCGTAGCCCCTTTTAACGGTTCTACGACTATAGCCTCTCTGCCTAAACCTGCTACTCAAATCCCTAGCCTGTTTTTGAAAGTCAGCCTCCGTGGAGCAGATCCACCTCATCCTCATAATTGTCCAACCGGGATAGCCTTCATGGTTGACAGAGTGTGGGCCGATGATGCATGTAGCAATGCGTTCACAGACGTCTCTTTTCGAAATACATCAGTTTGCAACAGTCCACGTCCGTCAACCATAATTTTAATATCCAGAAAATCAATTGAAGTATTACTAAATTTATAAGTGAGTCTGATATTCAGTTTATTTTTATTCAATACATCCATGACTAATCTGAGCTGCTCTGCAGTGCCCTGCCTTATGGTGTGGCAGGGCACTGCAGAGCAGCTCAGATTATTTATGGATGAATTGAATAAAAATAAACTGAATATCAGACTCGCTTAATTAAAATGGATCATAACACTCGATACTGTGTCCCCTAGGGAATTAAATGAAGCCATTAGCTTTGTTCCGTTTCTCTAAAATGTGGAGGTACCCTTATCTTGCAATGATATATGTCTATTATATTTTGTGACAACTACTGTGATCGTTTTTGCTCAGTATGACAAGGAATTATTTAAATCCTCTTTTTTCTTTCTCTTTTTCTTCTTTTTTTCTCTTATCTTTTTTCTATTTCTTCTTTTTCTCTTCTTTTTTCTTCCTATCCTCCCCTCTCTATCGATGTACTATAGGATGTTTTATCTGTCGGGTTTGTTTTTAAATTGTAAATTTTTTATGTATGTTAACAGCAGGTATCCTGCCACAGTGTATTATACATGCTGCCATTTGATGATAACAATGATATAACATCTACCATTGGACTGGAGTCATCGCCATCTTTGGAAGAAAAGATTAATCTATTCTTCTATTGTTGTAATATTATACTATGTCATTGTACTGGTTCAGCATCTTGGGAAACATTCAACTATTCTTGCTATTGTGTTGCTCTTGTCATGGGCTTGTAATTGGTTCAGGTCTGAACGCATTCATTGTTTACAGCTCCCTTGGCAACGGCCGGGCGCTGTGTAATGAGCCGTGTGTTGCGCCGGTAGTAACATCGCGGGCGGCGGCTGTGCATGCGCCACCTCTATCGATCTAATTGTTTGAGCACAGCATGTGATCGCTATGTGAGTATGGATATAAACTCCACCATTGTATTTTATCACCACTCCTCCTGATGAAGCATATGCGTGTCTAAAGTAAGCGAAATGTACGTAAGGAGTCTGATATGGAAGGTTGCTTACTCTTCATCCTGCACTAGCACCTTATCACTAGATGTGATTGCACTTATAGGAAATGCATTAACCTGAATGCACCTTATGGGATATTGCAATATGTGATGTGTGAGATGCCAGTCTGCACTGTTTTGATTACTATGGCCATCTCACTTATGTCTTACTTGACTAATCATGTAAAATTAGTCTTTGTTATTTATCCTATGATTGTGCAACAAGATAAATTCAATGTAATGTGTATCCATCTGATGTATAATGGAAAGAGTGCTATGTGCTTGTAATTTTTGCACCTACCGTATATACTCGCGTATAAGCCGAGTTTTTCAGCCCAAAAATTGGGCTGAAAAGTGCCCCCCTCGGCTTATACGTGAGTCAATACGGCCCCCTCAAAGTTTGGCGCCCCCACCTCCCTTTCTGGGCCCCCCCGCATGCAGCGCTGCGCATATACATTACCGGTCTAGCAGCTGTCACCCTCCGATGGCGGATCGCGGCTCCGGGCTCCATCTTCCTCGCTGTCTTCCTGCTTGTCAGGTGACCGGCCGGCGTCGCGATGACGTCATCGCGATGCGCGATGAGCCCCGGTCACAAAGCAGGAAGACAGCGAGGAAGATGGAGCCCGGAGCCGGGAGCCGCGATCCGCCATCGGAGGGTGACAGCTGCTAGACCGGTAATGTATATGCGCAGCGCTGCATGCGGGGGGGCCAGAAAGGAGGTGGGGCGCCAAATATGAGGGGGGCCTGCTGGGGCCATGTATACTACCAATGGGCTATATACTACACTGGGGCTGTATACTATTACTGGGGCTGTATGAATACTACCACTGGGGCTATATACTACCACTGGGGCTGATATACACTGGGGCTGTATACTACACTGGGGCTGTTATACTACCACTGGGGCTGTTATATACTACCACTGGGGCTGTATACTACCACTGGGGCTGTATACTACCACTGGGGCTGATATACTACCACTGGGCTGCTGTATACTACCACTGGGGCTGTATACTACCATGGGGCTGTATACTACCACTGGGCGTAACTAACTGGGCTGTAGTATACTACCACTGGGCTGATTACATGGGCTGTATACTACCACTGGGGCTGTATATACCACTGGGGCTGTATACTACCACTGGGGCTGTATATACTACTGGGGCTGATGTATACTACCACTGGGGTTATACCACTGGGCCTGTATACTACCACTGGGGCTGTATACTACCACTGGGGCTGTATATACCACTGGGGCTGTATACTACCACTGGGGCTGAATATACACTGGGGCTCTGTATACTACCACTGGGGCTGTATATACCACTGGGGCTGTGTATACTACCACTGGGGCTGCTGTATACTACCACTGGGGCTGTGTATATACCTCTGGGGCTGTGTATACTACCACTGGGGCTGTGTATACTACCACTGGGGCTGAATATACCACTGGGGCTGCTGTATACTACCACTGGGGCTGTATACTACCACTGGGGCTGTATATACCACTGGGGCTGCTGTATACTACCACTGGGGCTGTATATACACTGGGGCTGCTGTATTAACTACCACTGGGGCTGTATATACTACTGGGGCTGCGTGTATATACTACCACTGGGGCTGCTGCTGTATACTACCACTGGGGCTGCTGTATATACCTCTGGGGCTGCTGTATACTACCACTGGGGCTGCTGCTGTATATACCACTGGGGCTGCTGCTGTAACACTGCTGGGGCCTGTATATACCACTGGGGAGGCTGCTGTATACCACACTGCTGGGGGCTGTATACCTGTGCTGGGGTCCACCCTCGGCTTATACACGAGTCAATAGATTTTCCCAGGTTTTGGGGGCAAAAGTAGGGGGGTCGGCTTATACACGGGTCGGCTTTTACACGAGTATATACGGTAATTTTCCTGCACAAACGTGGTTAAAATTGTCTCTAGAATAAAGATATTTTTTCATCGCAAATTTCAAAAGCAAGTTTGGCTCCACGTTTTTCTCCTTTTGATAAATTTTCAAATATGGTGTGGTGTCAATTGATAGCCAATGGGAACACAGTAGCCCACACTAATCAGTTCACACGGGGCGCGGACTACAGCACTCTGTGGCACGCCTTCGGGAAATAATATGCGACGATGATGCCATCACTATCACCCTATCACACGCCACAACACGGAAATATCACTTTCATGATTGAGGCTGATTTCAGAGCAGTGTTCAGGAATCAGGCGACAGGCGATTTATCGCCGCAAAATTCCCCAATCACACGCCGCAACTGTGAGGCAATTTCACGGCGATTGCTTCGGGGCGACATATCGCCTTTAGGATTGCCAGCCGATATTGCGGCGTGTGAAGGTGCCATTAGAGTCCCTGCACCACTCGAGACCTACCTAACAATGGAAGTATATTCACCCTAAATTTTCAGGTGCCCCATTCCTCGGCGGCTTTCCCTTGGCTGACCCTTTTATCTATCAGGAGACAATCAAGGTACATTCAAGATAGATTTAGTCCTATAAGTGATTTCTCTCCAAGGTCAATCAGGGCGTTAAGTGGAAAATAAATACAATGAGGAAAGGTTCCAGATCACATCCAAAGAAGAAAGATTAAAATGTCTCCAAGATTGATGCGTTTTTCCTCGTCTTACGTTATGGGGTTCATCAGAAGAGGGAGATATTTAGTCAATTTGCCTACAGACAAAAGGTGTAAAATCAGATCCCCAATAGTCAAAGAAGCATTTATAAAACATTTCTAATATTGCAGATGGAATAGATAAATCATGCATAACACAGAGAAATTGAAATAAATATACCTTCCTTATTTGTGAGGTACAGTTGTGGCCAAAAGTATTGACACCCCTGCAATTCTGTCAGATAATACTCCGTTTCTTCCTGAAAATGATTGCTCTCACAATTTCTTTGGTATTAATATCTTCATTTAATTTGTCTTAAATGAAAAAACACAAAAGAGAATGAAGCAAAAAGCAAAACATTGATCATTTCACACAAAACTCCAAAAATGGGCCAGACAAAAGTATTGGCACCCTCAGGCTAATACTTGGTTGCACAACCTTTAGCCAAAATAACTGTGATCAACCGCTTCTGGTAACCATCAATGAGTTTCTTCCAATGCTCTGCTGGATTTTTAGACCATTCTTCTTTGGCAAACTGCTCCATGTCCCTGATATTTGAAGGGTGCCTTCTCCAAACTGCCATTTTTAGATCTCTCCACAGGTGTTCTATGGGATTCAGGTCTGGACTCATTGCTGGCCACCTTAGAAGTCTCCAGTGCTTTCTCTCAAACCATTTTCTAGTGCTTTTTGAAGTATGTTTTGGGTCATTGTTCTGCTGGAAGACCCATGACCTCTGAGGGAGACCCAGCTTTCTCACACTGGGCCCTACATTATGCTGCAAAATTTGTTGGTAGTCTTCAGACTTCATAATGCCATGCACACGGTCAAGCAGTCCAGTGCCAGAGGCAGCAAAGAAACCCCAAAACATAAGGGAACCTCCGCCATGTTTGACTGTAGGGACCGTGTTCTTTTCTTTGAATGCCTCTTTTTTCTCCTGTAAACTCTATGTTGATGCCTTTGCCCAAAACGCTCTACTTTTGTCTCATCTGACCAGAGAACATTCTTCCAAAACGTTGTAGGCTTTCTCAGGTAGGTTTTGGCAAACTCCAGCCTGACTTTTTTTATGTCTCGGGGTAAGAAGTGGGGTCTTCCTGGGTATCCTACTATACAGTCCCTTTTCATTCAGACGCTGATGGATAGTACGGGTTGACACTGTGGTAACCTCGAACTGCAGGGCAGCTTGAACTTGTTTGGATGTTAGTCAAGGTTCTTCATCCACCATCTGCACAATCTTGCGTTGAAATCTCTCATCAATTTTTCTTTTCCATCCACATCTAGGAAGGTTAGCTACAGTGCCATGGGCTTTAAACTTGTTGATGACACTGCGCACGGTAGACACAGGAACATTCAGATCTTTGGAGATGCACTTGTAGCCTTGAGATTGCTCATGCTTCCTCACAATTTGGTTTCTTAAGTCCTCAGATAGTTCTTTGGTCTTCTTTCTTTTCTCCATGCTCAATGTGGTACACACAAGGACACAGGACAGAGGTTGAGTCAACTTTAATCCATGTCAACTGGCTGCAAGTGTGATTTAGTTATTTCCAACAACTGTTAGGTGCCACAGGTAAGTTACAGATGCTGTTAGAAGCATCCCATGATTTTTCTAAGGGTGCCAATACTTTTGTCCACCCCTTTTTTTATGTTTGGTGTGAAATTATATCCAATTTGGCTTTAGGACAATTCTTTTTGTGTTTTTTCATTGAAGACAAATTAAATGAAGATAATAATACCAAAGAAGTTGTGATTGCAATAATTTTCAGGAAGAAACTGAGTATTATTTGACAGAATTTCAGGGGTGTCAATACTTTTGGCCACAAATGTAAATGAGGTGTTCAGATTGAAAAACCTCCAAGACAAGCCACAACGAGAAGAGTCACATCCATAGACGAAAAAAATACTAAAATTTACAAAAAAAGGGAGGGAATCTGATATACAAACCTCATCATCTAATCACAATGTATAGACCCATACCAATCATATCCGAATAATATCTTCAGAAGGGACAGATCGATTGGTTACTGGCTAGTACACAGTCATTACCATCCTAAAGAACCCCCCATCTTGGTTAGATAACCACAAAACCGTTGGTACGTTTAGATGCAGACTTTATAAATTTTGTCCATGGGTCCTTCCTGCCAAAACAACTATGAGTGCAGCAACTGGTAGGACATATACATTATGGCATTTTGCAAATTGCAGTAAAGCGGGGGTTATCTATGTGATCAGTTGTACCTGCCCACTTAACTACGTAGGAAAACCACCAGAGAACTGCTAAAAACATTAGGTGAACATCTTGGTGACGTAAGACATAAGAGGGATACCCCCGTGTCGCGACACGTCCATGAACATCACAGGGGTGATCTGAAAAGTCTAAAGTTCGGGTTTCTTGAGGTAATAAAACCATCACCAAGAAGGGTAATCTAGACAGACTTCTCATGCAGAAGGTGTCTAGTTGGATATTTGGGATGAACGAACAGCTTACTTATGAGTGTTTTTTGTAGTTTTACTTTTTAAAGGGTTCATTTTCTTTGCTCTCCTCCTTTGCTGCTGTTTTTGCTTGTGTTTTTATTTTGTTTAACGTTATCTGCCTTTGGGCATAAACTGTTCAAAAATAACAACCCCTGAACTGAGGTTATACTAATTGTTCCTCCAAAATTCCTCCAAAAATTTCTCTAAAGAGTCTCCTTATCCCCTAAATAGTCATTATTAGCAACAATATTGCTGCATTTTTTCTATAGTTTCACAAAAATTAAAAAAAAAAACCTTTAAGATTTATACCTGTTCTTTATTGCCATACCCTCTATTTCCAACTTCCTTATTCATCCCCCCACCCCCCTTCATTGTTGCTTCATAAAATATTATGTCACACTACTATATCTGCCCTTAATGCTTGTTTTAACTTCGGTATGTCAGTTGTTTTCCTGATTTGAACGCTCTATCCTATCTGCGGAGACTGTGCCATGTGACTGATGTCGTCATATGACGACAGCCCGCCTACCTGTTATTGACGGTCCCACTGTATACTCATGGTGTCGTCACTTCTGGTCACAAGACAGGTTGTATGATGACATCCGGTTGCATTATCCATAATCAATTGAGCAGACTCGGGGAGTCACGTGACTGGGTGTGTGATTACATCCGGTCACGGGATCTTTGGTTTCCCTTCGGTCTCTTAGCAACCACTATCATATCCAGGCATGGGAGCGCTATAACTGATCATTGCATCCTGAGTTTACTCCGGTTTCATAGCAACTATGACCATTATGCTGCAAGATCCAGCTTGGAGCAGGCACATATATGCACCTGTGGTGATGTGGCCCCTGGCCGGGTGCATCACACGGGTTATCAATGCAGGTCTCTGTTCACATGGGCCGGTTTTCCTGATTGTGTGTGCTGTGTGAAACCTGTCCGATGTACAAGGCGTTAACAGCTGAAGGGTTTTCATGAGCTGAATAAAACAGCTGAGTGTGAGTGCTGAAGATCCGATACATTCATGAGCCTAATGAGCGGCTGAACCTGTGGGGATGAGTGCTTTGCTGGGCTAAAGCTGAATGGTGCACAGGGGGTTAATCACATCTCAGATCTGTGTGTGAGTGAAGAGGTGCTGATTGACTCACTGTGTTGCAGCTGTGAGTGAGCAGCCTGGATAAGAACCTGCCAGGTGTCTGAGTGAGGAGAGGACGATGGGAGTCAGAAGTCCAGACACTGCCATGTGAGGAGGTGCTGGAAGTGATCCATCCCCGGTGGGGGAAGTGATGGGAGTCTGCCAGCTCCATGCCGGTGGCACAAAGATGCGTGCATGCCAGCAAGTGTCCAGGACCGAGGACGGCTCAAGGGCCAGGCGGTCATATGTGTGATGAGGACCGAGGATGGCTCAAGGGCCAGGCGGTCAGATGTGCGGTGTGAGAGACCGAGTACGGCTCAAGAGCCAGGCGTTCACAGCCGACTTTGGGACTGACTGAGTGAGTCATGATATGGTCCCTTTGATCCAGATGTAAGTGTCCCGGATCCCGGTGGATCCGTGGAGGTCTTGTGTGTACTGAGTGACAGGGTTCCTGGTACTATTGTGGGCCCTGAGTATGTAGCATATGGGTTTATGTAAAAATGCCATGAATGCTGTGTCATGCGTGAGTCATAATGGTTCATGAAAAAGTGCCATGTGTGATGACTCGTGTGCAATAGGATGGGGAATGATCCCTGTCAGGGTGATAGACGGTGATAACCGTCTTTAGAACCAGAGTGAGGTCTGCAAGGGTCGGTGGGTGACGCCTTGAAGTTCTGGGGAAAACGTATGTGAATGTCCTGTAATGTAATGTCATATGGGAATGTCATATAATGCAATGTAAGGATAAGCATATTATATGTGAAAATGGAAATACAGTGTTATGGTTTATGTGTTGAAAGCGGTTTATGACAGAAATTAATAAATCCGCTGGTTATGTTACGTTGAAATGTAGTCTCTGCGGTCATTTTCCCCGTGCTAAGCGGGTTCCCCTAGGGCGCTACCTCACAGCACCATTTACTTTACTTTACATAACATAGTAACATAGTTTTTAAGGTTGAAGGAGGACTTTAACCCATAGCCTAAAATGTTGATCCAGAGGAAGGAAAAAAAAAACCCATGTGGCAACACTAGCTCCATATTGGGGGAAAAAATTCCTTCCTGACTCCAGGTATGGCAATCAGACTAGTTCCCTGGATCAATTACATAATATAAGACTGGCTTCAACCTTATGTCTAGGTGCAAGCAAGAAAAAAAACGACATTTAAAGTGAAAATCCGCTGCAACACTAGACAGTATATGTGTGGGAAATAGCATAATGGCTGCATGTGAATAGCAGGGCTGTCTGCACAGCTAACAAAGACAAGGGAAAAAAACATGGCAGAAACTGCTTATGAATCTAAGAAAAATTTGAGAAATCTTAGCTTAAAGCAGCGGCCGCTGCGTTCAAGAGCCCGGTAACCTCGTCACGGTTTTTCTCATTATACCGGGTCCTAACCGTGTGCCTCTCTCATGGTATAATGCTGTATGTGTGGGTTTATATGCCTCCATCTACAATTAAAACCAGCTGTGAGGGGTTATAATGGACATGACTACAATAAAATGGATACCAAACATGGCCACCGGGCGGGGGAAGAGAGCTCAGTCAAAAAGTCAGTACTACAATTACATAATATAAGACTGGCTTCAACCTTATGTCTAGGTGCAAGCAAGAAAAAAAACGACATTTAAAGTGAAAATCCGCTGCAACACTAGACAGTATATGTGTGGGAAATAGCATAATGGCTGCATGTGAATAGCAGGGCTGTCTGCACAGCTAACAAAGACAAGGGAAAAAAACATGGCAGAAACTGCTTATGAATCTAAGAAAAATTTGAGAAATCTTAGCTTAAAGCAGCGGCCGCTGCGTTCAAGAGCCCGGTAACCTCGTCACTGTTTTTCTCATTATACCGGGTCCTAACCGTGTGCCTCTCTCATGGTATAATGCTGTATGTGTGGGTTTATATGCCTCCATCTACAATTAAAACCAGCTGTGAGGGGTTATAATGGACATGACTACAATAAAATGGATACCAAACATGGCCACCGGGCGGGGGAAGGGAGCTCAGTCAAAAAGTCAGTACTACAATTACATAATATAAGACTGGCTTCAACATTATGTCTAGGTGCAAGCAAGAAAAAAAACGACATTTAAAGTGAAAATCCGCTGCAACACTAGACAGTATATGTGTGGGAAATAGCATAATGGCTGCATGTGAATAGCAGGGCTGTCTGCACAGCTAACAAAGACTAAGCTAAGATTTCTCAAATTTTTCTTAGATTCATAAGCAGTTTCTGCCATGTTTTTTTCCCTTGTCTTTGTTAGCTGTGCAGACAGCCCTGCTATTCACATGCAGCCATTATGCTATTTCCCACACATATACTGTCTAGTGTTGCAGCGGATTTTCACTTTAAATGTCGTTTTTTTTCTTGCTTGCCCCTAGACATAAGGTTGAAGCCAGTCTTATATTATGTAATTGTAGTACTGACTTTTTGACTGAGCTCCCTTCCCCCGCCCGGTGGCCATGTTTGGTATCCATTTTATTGTAGTCATGTCCATTATAACCCCTCACAGCTGGTTTTAATTGTAGATGGAGGCATATAAACCCACACATACAGCATTATACCATGAGAGAGGCACACGGTTAGGACCCGGTATAATGAGAAAAACCGTGACGAGGTTACCGGGCTCTTGAACGCAGCGGCCGCTGCTTTAAGCTAAGATTTCTCAAATTTTTCTTAGATTCATAAGCAGTTTCTGCCATGTTTTTTTCCCTTGTCTTTGTTAGCTGTGCAGACAGCCCTGCTATTCACATGCAGCCATTATGCTATTTCCCACACATATACTGTCTAATGTTGCAGCGGATTTTCACTTTAAATGTCGTTTTGTTTTCTTGCTTGCACCTAGACATAAGGTTGAAGCCAGTCTTATATTATGTAATTGTAGTACTGACTTTTTGACTGAGCTCCCTTCCCCCGCCCGGTGGCCATGTTTGGTATCCATTTTATTGTAGTCATGTCCATTATAACCCCTCACAGCTGGTTTTAATTGTAGATGGAGGCATATAAACCCACACATACAGCATTATACCATGAGAGAGGCACACGGTTAGGACCCGGTATAATGATAAAAACCGTGACGAGGTTACCGGGCTCTTGAACGCAGCGGCCGCTGCTTTAAGCTAAGATTTCTCAAATTTTTCTTAGATTCATAAGCAGTTTCTGCCATGTTTTTTTCCCTTGTCTTTGTTAGCTGTGCAGACAGCCCTGCTATTCACATGCAGCCATTATGCTATTTCCCACACATATACTGTCTAGTGTTGCAGCGGATTTTCACTTTAAATGTCGTTTTTTTTCTTGCTTGCACCTAGACATAAGGTTGAAGCCAGTCTTATATTATGTAATTGTAGTACTGACTTTTTGACTGAGCTCCCTTCCCCCGCCCGGTGGCCATGTTTGGTATCCATTTTATTGTAGTCATGTCCATTATAACCCCTCACAGCTGGTTTTAATTGTAGATGGAGGCATATAAACCCACACATACAGCATTATACCATGAGAGAGGCACACGGTTAGGACCCGGTATAATGAGAAAAACCGTGACGAGGTTACCGGGCTCTTGAACGCAGCGGCCGCTGCTTTAAGCTAAGATTTCTCAAATTTTTCTTAGATTCATAAGCAGTTTCTGCCATGTTTTTTTCCCTCGTCTTTGTTATCTGTGCAGACAGCCCTGCTATTCACATGCAGCCATTATGCTATTTCCCACACATATACTGTCTAGTGTTGCAGCGGATTTTCACTTTAAATAGTTCCCTGGATCAACGCCCTATCAAAGAATCTAGTATATATAACTGGTAATATTATAGTTTTCAAGAAAGGCATCCAGCTCCCTCTTAAATGTTAGCAGTGAGTCACTCATTACAACCTCATGTGGCAGAGAGTTCCATAGTCTCACTGCTCTTACGGTAAAGAATCCACGTCTGTGATTATGATTAAACCTTCTTTCCTCCAGACATAGAGGATGCCCCCTTGTCCGCGTCTCAGGCCTAGGAGTAAAGAGATCATTAAAAATGTCTCTGTACTGTCCCCTCATATATTTATACATTATTAGAAGATCACCCCTAATCCTTCGTTTTTCCAAGCTAAATAACCCCAAGTTTAATAACCTGTCTTGGTATTGCAGACCCCTCTAATGACTTTTGGTCGCTCTTCTCTGGACCCGCTCTAGTTCAGCTATGTCTTTCTTATACACTGGAGACCAGAATTGTACACAGTATTCTAAGTGTGGTCGCACTAGTGACTTGTATAGAGGTAAAATTATGTTCTCCTCATGAGCATCTGTGCCTCTTTTAATGCATCCCATTATTTTATTTGCCTTTGCAGCAGCTGTCTGACACTGGCCACTAAATGTGAGTTTGTCATCTACCCATACACCCAGGTCTTTTTCAGTGATAGTTTTGCCCAGTGTTTTACAATTAAGCACATAATTATACCTTTTGTTTCCTCTGCCCAAGTGCATGACTTTACATTTATACCCATTAAAGCTCATTTGCCATTTATCAGCCCAAGCTTCTAGTTTACATAAATCCTCCTGTAATATAAAATTGTCCTTCTCTGTATTGGTTACCCTGCAGAATTTAGTGTCATCTGCAAATATTGAGATTCTACTCCGTATGCCCCCTACAAGGTCATTAATAAATGTATTAAAAAGAAGCGGGCCCAACACTGACCCCTGTGGTACCCCACTGTTAACTGTGACCCATTCTGAGTGTGTTCCATTGATAACCACCCTTTGTTTCCTATCACTAAGTCAGTTCTTAACCCACTTACACATATTTTCCCCTATCCCCATTGCTCTCATTTTATGTATCAACCTTTTGTGTGGCACCGTATCAAAAGATTTTGAAAAGTCTGTATACACCACGTCCACTGCATTTCTTTGGTCCAGTCCAGAACTTACTTCTTTATAGAAGCTTATCAGATTAGTTTGACAGTAACTGTCCCTCGTAAAACCATGTTGATATTGGGTCATGAGGTTATTTTTCTTCAGATACTCCAGTATAGCATCTCTTAGAAAACCCTCTAGGATTTTTCCCACAGTAAAGGTTAAGCTTATTGGCCTATAATTTCCAAGTTCAGTTTTAGTCCCCTTTTTGAATATTGGCACCACATTTGCTATACGCCAGTCCTGTGGTACAGACCCTGTTATTATGGAATCTTTAAAGATTAAAAATAATGGTCTATCTATGACAGTACTTACACCCCAGAATGCTGCAGGAATTATCCCATTCGGGCCCGGGGATTTGTCAATTTTAGTGATTTTTAGACAATGCCGTACTTCCTGCTGGGTTAAGCAGGTGATATTTAATTGAGAGTTTTTGTTATCACTAATCATATTGTCTGACTTTGTCATGGGATTTTCTTGTGTAAATTCTGTTGAAAAAAAGTCATCTAGCTTATTGGCTTTTTCCTCATCCTCATCCACCATTTCACCCAGATTGTTTTTAAAGGGGCCAATACTATCATTTTTTAGTTTCTTACTATTTATGTAGTTAAAAAATATTTTGGGATTATTTTTACTTTCTCTGGCAATGAGTCTCTCTGTCTCAATCTTTGCTGCCTTGATTTGCTTTTTACGGATGATATTTAATTTTCTGTATTTATTTAACGCTTCATCACTACCTACTTGCTTTAATTCCCTAAATGCTTTCTTTTTATCACATATTGCGCTTCTTACCGCTTTATTTAGCCATATTGGTTTCCTCTTATTTCTAGCAAGCTTATTCCCATAGGGTATATATTGTGCACAGGTTCTATTCAGGATGCTAATAAATGTTTGCTTTGTGTACTTTTATGTATCAGGACATTGTCCCAGTTTATTGCACTAAGATCATCTCTCAACAACAATAATGGAAGTGGAGGAGAATATCCTCATAAAGCAAATAGATGAAGCAGCGACTCAGGGAGAAGTCATTAGGGAGAAGTCATTATTATGGGGGACTTCAACTACCCTGAAATACATTGGGGAACAGAAACCTGCAGTTCTAGCAAAGGTAATAGGTTTTTGACAACTATGAGAGACAATTACCTTTCACAACTGGTTGAGGACCCAACAAGAAGGGGGGCACTGCTGGACCTACTATTAGCCAACAGGCCAGACCGCATGTCAAATATACGGGTTGGAGATCACTTGGGTAATAGTGATCATAAAATAATAAGTTTTCAAGTATCCTTTAATAAGATGTGTAGTAGAGGGGCTACAAGGACACTAAACTTCAGGAAGGCAAATTTCCAACAGTTGAGAGATGATCTTAGTGCAATAAACTGGGACGATATCCTGAGACATAAAAGTACACAAAGCAAGTGGGAGACATTTATTAATAGGGCCTGTGCACAATATATACCCTATGGGAATAAGCATGCTAGAAATAGGAGGAAACCACTATGGCTAAATAAGGCTGTAAGGGGCGCAATAAATGACAAAAAGAAAGTATTTAGGGAATTAAAGCAAGTAGGTAGTGATGAGGCATTAAATAAATACAGAAAATTAAATAACATTTGTAAAAAGCAAATCAAGGCAGCAAAGATTGAGACAGAGAAACACATTGCCAGAGAAAGTAAAAATAATCCCAAAATATTTTTTAAGTACATAAATAGTAAGAAACTAAAAAATGATTGTGTTGGCCCCTTTAAAAATAATCTGGGTAAAATGGTGGATGAGGATGAGGAAAAAGCCAATATGCTAAATGACTTTTTTTCAACAGTATTTACACAAGAAAATCCCATGACAGACAATATGATCAGTGATAACAAAAACTGTCAATTAAATGTCACCTGCTTAACCCAGCAGGAAGTACGGCATCCTCTAAAAATCACTAAAATTGACAAATCCCCGGGCCCGGATGGGATACACCCCAGAGTGCTGCAGGAATTAAGTACTGTCATAGATAGACCATTATTTTTAATCTTTAAAGATTCCATAATAACAGGGTCTGTACCACAGGACTGGCGTATAGCAAATGTGGTGCCAATATTCAAAAAGGGGACAAAAACTGAACTTGGAAATTATAGGCCAGTAAGCTTAACCTCTACTGTGGGTAAAATCCTAGAGGGTTTTCTAAGAGATGCTATACTGGAGTATCTGAACAAAAATAACCTCATGACCAAATATCAACATGGTTTTACGAGGGAGCGTTCCTGTCAAACTAATCTGATAAGCTTCTATGAAGAAGTAAGTTCTGGACTGGACCAAAGAAATGCAGTGGATGTGGTGTATATGGACTTTTCAAAAGCTTTTGATACGGTGCCACACAAAAGGTTGATACATAAAATGAGAGTAATGAGGATAGGGGAAAATATGTGTAAGTGGGTTAAAAAGTGGCTTAACGATAGGAAACAAAGGGTGATCATTAATGGAACACACTCAGAATCGGTCACAGTTAACAGTGGGGTACCACAGGGGTCAGTGTTGGGCCCGCTTCTTTTTAATATATTTATTAATGACCTTGTAGGGGGCATACAGAGTAGAAACTCAAAATTTGCAGATGACACTAAACTCTGCAGGGTAATCAATACAGAGGAGGACAATTTTATATTACAGGAGGATTTATGTAAACTAGAAACTTTGGCTGATAAATGGCAAATGAGCTTTAATGGGGATCAATGTAAAGTCATGCACTTGGCCAGAGGAAACAAAAGGTATAATTATGTGCTTAATTGTAAAACACTGGGCAAAACTGTCACTGAAAAAGACCTGGGTGTAAGGGTAGATGACAAACTCACATTTAGTGGCCAGTGTCAGGCAGCTGCTGCAAAGGCAAATAAATTAAAGGGATGCATTAAAAGAGGCATAGATGCTCATGAGGAGAACATAATTTTACCTCTATACAAGTCACTAGTGCAACCACACTTAGAATACTGTGTACAATTCTGGTCTCCGGTGTATAAGAAAGACATAGCTGAACTAGAACGGGTCCAGAGAAGAGCGACCAAGGTTATTAGAGGACTGAGGTGTCTGCAATACCAAGACAGGTTATTAAACTTGGGGTTATTTAGCTTGGAAAAATGAAGGCTTAGGGGTGATCTTATAATAATGTATAAATATATGAGGGGACAGTACAGAGAACTTTCTAATGATCTCTTTACTCTTAGGCCTGAGACGGGGACAAGGGGGCATCCTCTACGTCTGGAGGAAAGAAGGTTTAATCATAATCACAGACGTGGATTCTTTACTGTAAGAGCAGTGAGACTATGGAACTCTCTGCCACATGATGTTGTAATGAGTGACTCACTACTAACATTTAAGAAGGGCCTGGATGCCTTTCTTGAAAACTATAATATTACCAGTTATATATACTAGATCCTTTGACAGGGCGTTGATCCAGGGAATTAGTCTGATTCCCATATCTGGAGTCAGGAAGGAATTTTTTCCCCCAATGTGGAGCTTAGTGTTGACACATGTTTTTTTTTTTGCCTTCCTCGGGATCAACATGTTAGGCTATGGGTTGAACTAGATGGACTTAAAGTCTTCCTTCAACCTTAAAAACGATGTTACTATGTTACTACGGTATGTTAACAGCTGGAAATTTGCTTTCCTGACGTTTAATGTCCTTGTAGCCCCTCTACTACACATCTTATTAAAGGATACTTGAAAACTTATTATTTTATGATCACTATTACCCAAGTGATCTCCAACCCGTAAGTGTGATATGCGGTCCGGCCTATTGGTTAATATTAGGTCCAGCAGTGCCCACCTTCTTGTTGGGTCCTGAACCAGTTGTGAAAGATAATTTTCTCTCATAGTTGTCAAAAACTATTACCTTTGCTGGAACTGCAGGTTTCTGTTTCCCAATTTATTTCAAGGTAGTTGAAGTCCCCCATAATAATGACTTCTTCCTGAGTTGCTGCTTCATCTATTTGCTTTATGAGGATATTCTCCACTTCCACTTCTTGGTGGAGTCCTCAAAGTTTTGGAGGACGGTACATATGTCGGGCATCCATGTCTACTCCTGAGGTCTTATGTGTGGAGTTTGAACTGTATACCGATGGCCTAGTTGATGCCGGTACTCAACAACTGCCCTCTTCTGCTCACAAATCCTGACCAACATGTGCAGTGTGGAATTCCAACGCGTGGGGACATCACACACCAGTCTGTGAGTCGGAAGCTGCAAACTCTGCTGAAAGCCAGCAGAAACAGTAGGTAACTTTCTAAATTGGGCACAAAGGCGGCGTGGAACATGTGTCAGCTCGCCTCGCTTCAGAGCCGCCACAAGGTTCCGGCCATTGTCACACACAACCATGCCTGGCTCTAGGTTCAGCGGTGTGAGCCATTGATCTGCCTGCTGTTTGAGAGCTGTCCACAACTGTTCAGCATTGTGGGTTTTGTCACCTACGCATATTAGCTTCAGCACAGCCTGTTGCCGCTTAGCCGAGGCAGTGCTGCAGTGCTTCCAGCTTGGGACTGGTGTGGAGGGTGAAGTGGAGGAGGAGGAGGCTGAGCTGTACACTGTGGGTGAAACCCTGAGTTAGGGCCTGCAATCCTTGGTGTTGGCAGGACGTGTTCCGTCCCAAGCTTAGACTGGGTCAGAGAGATGTAGCGGCCCTGCCCACAAGCACTTGTCCACGTGCCCGTGGTTAGGTGGACTTTGCCTGAAACTGCGTTGTTAAGGGCACGTATGATGTTTTGTGACATGTGCTTATGTAATGCGGGGGCGGCAAACCCGGGAAAAATTGTGGCGGCTGGGGACCGAGTAACGTGGGTCAGCCACCACCATCAGGTTGCAGAATGCTTCCATCTCCGCTAGCCTAAAAGGCAACATTTCCAGTGCAAGCAGTCACGAAATGTGTGCATTTAGAACTGTGGCATGTGGGGCATTGGCAGCGTATTTGCGCCTACGTTCCAAAGATTGGTGTATAGATAACTGAACGCTGCACTGGGACAAGGACATGGTTGATGATGGTGCTATCTCTGCTTGTGCAACTACAGGTGAAGGACAGGAGGTATCTTCGCATGCAGTATGGACAGGGGATTGTCTTGCACGCACAACAGTGGAAGATTAAGCGGTGTCACCTGCAGACACTGCTCCTGAACTCTAGTGTACATCCCACAAAGTCGGGTGCTTTGCTGACATGTGCCTGATCATGCTGGTGGTGGTGAGGCTGCTAGTTTTGCTATCCCTGCTGATGCTGGCATGGCAGGTGTTGCAAATGGCCTTTTTGGAATTATCTGCAGATGTGGCGCCCCACCATGTAGGTGCCACAAAGAGGGTACTGCACCCAGAAAAGCGGTATAGTACTCCACTGCAGTTGGGACTATGGTCACAAGATGGAGCCCTAGAGCTGACACCCACACAGTAGAACAGTAGGTGGGAGGGAACCCTGGGAGGATATGTATAGTGGCCTCTAGAGGGGACTAGTGGGCTCTCAGGCAGTGAGAAGGAGAGAGAAGGAGTTGAAGGAGTCAGAGGGAACCAGGCAGCCAGGCTGAAAGGACAAAGAGGGCCATCTCGGCTGAGGGGCCCTGAGAAGGAACAGATCCCAATAAGAAACAGAGAAAGCAAGGAAACTCAGAATTGCAGAGTTAAGTTGCGTGGGGAACGAGTAACGGATAGAGTTTGCCCATAGGAAGAAACGCGGGTACCGGAGCCCGCACCTGTGAGTACTCCAAGTCTCACAGAAAATCTGCTAAACAGGGATATTATTAAATAAGGCCCTGACTCCCCAAAAATCCCACAAGAGGGAAGCCAGAAGTGCAGTAGGCAATTGCGGCATTCAACAGAAGGTTAGCCCGACGGGTACAAAAGGGAGAGGAGACAGAATAAGCAGCAGCAGGAGGCCAGATTATCTACAGGAGATCAGGCTTCACACTGGGATAAGAATAGAAGGAAAAGAAAGGAACATAAAGGAGGGTTCCATCTCAAGCCAGAAAACCCAATTGCAGCCTGGAGCATTTGCCAATATACCATCTAGCAAAGTGTTGAAAACTGTAAACTGAAAGAAACTGTTCAAGTTAAGTTACCCGATGAAGTGAAGCTTTGACTCTGCTGCATCCTTTCAATTACAAACAGTTTGCTTTACAGCATCACTGCCCTGGTGGTCCAGTCCCGCCTGCGGGGACTATTCCATCCAAGCTGCAATACTACCACCACCAGAGGACTGTGGCAGCGCTGGTGAACATCACCAGACTCAGCAGGTGGCGTCACAACAAGACAACTTGTACATAATCCCTTGTAAATATTTCCCATCAATTTTCAGTTAACCCCCAGGGCCACGGCCTCGGGATGGCCACCCGGACTGAGAGAGAGCCTGAAAGCCGAGTACCCCACAGCCCTGGGCGCGCCCGCGTCAACTTCTGGCGTCACGAATAGGATCACGTGCCCGTTACCAACGGGTACTGTGTGCTTTGATTTGGACTTAAAATTGACTTTTATTGACTTTCCTGGCTTTTCCCGGTGCCAAGATGGATTCCCGTCATTGCCGTGTGGGGACCCAAGATGGCGCCGACGCCATCGAGTAAACAACATGTGCAGGCCCAGGGGAGTGCCTCAGCCCCTAGAAGAAGGAGGGCCTAGCCAGAGGCGCGAAAAAGTGTGGCTGCCCCGATTGCCATTAATCAGGGGGGCGGCCCACAGGAAGTTCCAGGGGAATGCCCGCCCATCGCTGTACAAACCATAAGAGAAGGACAGACGCCATCAGACTTCTAAGTACCCAGCAGCATGGCAGCACCCCGATGGAGAGACGTCGTCCACGAGCTGGAGGAGCTGACCCGAGCTGAGTGAGGCGATCCAGCAGCTGTGTCCCTACTCACGCTGGAGGGGGGTGCAGACTACTGGCAGGAAGCTTTCACCCGGCTCCGGCATGAGATGGAGCAGATGATAGCATGGGTGTGCCGGAGATGGAGTGCGGAGAGGACGTACGAGTTATCGCCAAGAGGGACGGCCCGCGAGGTGCGGGAAGCAGAAGTCGCCATCAGAGCCATGGAGAAGTAGAAAGCCTCCCTTCCACCACCAGTAGAGACCCGGGACGTGGGGACGCAGACTGAGCCCCTAACACCAACACCAGCACCATCACCGCCCGAAGCCAGCAGCAGTCCCCGGCCGGAGACTGCATTTGTAACAGCACTGGAGTGGATCCTGCTAGATGTGGATGTAGACGAGCTGTATGAGGAACCTGAAGAACGTAACGATGACAATGACGACTATGACGAAGCGGCTGGAGCCTCAGGAACAAGCACCCCAGAAGCAGCCTGGTGGACGACCTGCAGCAGTACAGCCAAGGACCCCCCGCCATAGCAAGTGCTGCGGAGGTATGTGTGTGTGCCATTCCCAAACGCCATAGACACAGCCCATCACCACCCCCATACCAGCCCCTGCCAAGCACCTGGTCAACCCAAGAGGAGGGAGCCCGGTAGTCAGGCACAGGGAAAGGGAGGAATGGTATCAGCGAGAGCGCACAACTAAAAGACTCAGAGATGAAGCTCGTGCACAGCCCCTATTACATATAGAACTGCGTAAACTGGGCACAGTTATATCGGTGTACCATAAAGATGGATGGGATTTTATAAGAGAACCAGGACTGTTAGACAATGTCTTTTTCACCCGGAGGGATGTAGAATCGTTTTTAAGACAAGGACACCTTTGACTTGATCTATATAGAGGTGAACAGGTTACCTATGAGAGATATCTTGCCCCGCTTGGATGGTTCGCTATCCGCAGTTCAAAAACAGGCTAATGACATTGAAAATGATGGACTCCCGATGAGAGACACTGCTTCCCCTGTATATATCCCCCTTTTATCCTGCTTGAAACCCTTTTAAATGAAGAGTGTGTCCCTGGAGATCCTTGACAACTTTGTATTGAACATTGACCCCCGTTATGTTTGATGATGTGAAGAGCGGCCCAGCGGTGGTAACGCACACTGGACTGTGTAGGACTAAAGATTACCGCTGGGCTGCATGTGAAGTCGGTCCCGTGGGCCAGTGTGAAGAATAATGTGTGTACAGTTTTATATTGCAACGTTTAAAGATATGTGCCTCCCAAGACTGGGAAGAAACCTTAAATATTCATAATTGTTCATAGTTTACCCGTTGATGTTTATGATTGCATAAATATAAAAAAAAATTTTCACTTCCCGAAGGGCGAGTAATGCTCGGGGACGAGCATGTTCAATCAAGGGCGAGTGTGGTGCCCCACCATGTTGGTGCCACAAAAGGGGTACTGCACCCGGTGTAGTGCTCCACTGCAGTTGGGACTATGGTCACAAGATGGAGCCCTAGAGCTGACACCCACACACTAGAACAGTAGGTGAGAGGGAACCCTGGGAGGATATATGGCCTCTAGGGGGGACTAGTGAGAAGGAGAGAGAAGGAGTTGGAGGAGTCAGAGGGAACCAGGCAGCCAGGCTGAAAGGACAAAGAGGGCCATCTTGGCTGAGGGGCCCTGAGAAGGAACAGATCCCAATAAGAAACAGAGAAAGCAAGGAAACTCAGAATTGCAGAGTTAACTTGCGTGGGGAACGAGTAACGGATAGAGTTTGCCCCATAGGAAGAAACGCGGGTACCGGAGCCCGCACCTGTGAGTACTCCAAGTCTCACAGAAAATCCGCTAAACAGGGATATTATAAATACGGCCCTGACTCCCAAAGATCCCACAAGAGGGAAGCCAGAAGCGCAGTAGGCAGCTGCTGCATTCAACAGAAGGTTAGCCCGACAGGTACAAAAGGGAGAGGAGACAGAATAAGCAGCAGCAGGATGCCAGATCATCTACAGGAGATCAGACTTCACACTGGGAACAGAATAGAAGGAAAAGAATTGAACATAAAGGAGGGTTCCATCTCAAGCCAGAAAACCCAATTGCAGCCTGGAGCATTCGCCAATATACCATCTAACGAACTGTTGAACTGTAAGCTGAAAGAAACTGTTCAAGTAAAGTTACCCAGTGAAGTGAAGCTTTGACTCTGCTGCATCCTTTCAATTACAAACTGTTTGCCTTACAGCATCACTGCCCTGGTGGTCCAGTCCCGCCTGCGGGGACTATTCCATCCAAGCCGCAATACCACAGACGACTGGAGGACTGTGGCGGCGCTGGTGAACATCACCAGACTCAGCAGGTGGCGTCACGACAAGACAACTTGTAAATAATCCCTTGTAAATATTTTGCACCAATTTTCAGATGACCCCCAGGGCTACGGCCTCGTGATGGCCACCCGTGACTTCCCGGACTGAGAGAGAGCCCGAGAGACACCTTAAAAAACAGCCAGACTCGGGAAGACCTAACAGTTGTACTGGCAACTTCTGTCGTGTTGTTGTTCCGGGAACGGTTGCCTGCCTTCTGCTTGTGGCCACCACCCTGATTCTTCCAGCCTGTTGTGATGCAACACCTAACTCCCCCTGTGCACTGCTGTCCTCGCTCTGCATGTCCTCCTGCCAGGTTGGGTCAGTTACTGCATCATCCACCACGTCGTCTTCCACTTCCGCACCCTGGTCCTCCTCCTGACTTTCTGGCAATTGTGTCTCATCATCGTCTACCTCTTGTTGAGACACGTTTCCACCGTTGCCTTCGTGATACCGTGGCTGCTCAAATATTTGTGCATCGGTACATACGATCTCCTCATGACCCACTTCAACTGGAGCTGCTAAGAGGCCAGAATCTATGAATGGATAAGTGAACAGCTCTTCAGAGTGTCCAAGTGTGGGATCAGTTATGTCCAGGGCTGGGCATTCGGCATGGTGGGAGGAAGTAGGATCAGGGTGTGGAATGTGCTGTCCAGTCTCACGGCTACTGACACTTGACCGTGTGGAAGACAGGGTATTTGCGGTGGTGCCAAACTGACTGGAAGCATTATCCGCTATCCAACTAACAACCTGTTGACACTGGTCTTAAATTAATAGTGGTGTACTGCTGCGGTCTCCTAGAAATTGGGACAGGAAGGTCGAGCGAAATGATGTGGGCTTTTGTCGTGGCGCAATTCGAGCTTGCACACTGCCTCGGTCTCTGCCTGCACCACCATCACGTCCAGTCCCTTGCCACCGGCCTTGCGCATTTTCAATGTTGTGCTGCCTGTATACAGCTAAATGAAGGTGTCCAAAAATTGGTTTTTAGCTGCCACTGAGATTACAGATTACATCGGTTTAATCCCGGCAGCTGGAATGGTCAGACACAAACACTGACGTGTATACCGTGTTTTGGCGTATACTACTTGGAGCTACAAGCCAATCCTGCAGCACTAAGATGCTAAATGAATGCAGACAAGAGTTGGTTTTTAGCTGGATACTGAGATTAGAGATTAGAGGTTAAATCCCAGCAGGTGGACCGGTTAGACGGTTAGACACAAACGCTGACGAGAATACCGAGCGTTTTGGCGTATCCTAATTTTCGCTACAACCCACTCCTGACGCACAAAAATGCTAAATGAATGCAGACAAGAGTTGGTTTTTAGCTAGACACAGAGATTAGAGATTAAATCCCAGCAGGTGGACCGGTCAGACACAAACGCTGACGAAAATACCGAGTAGTTGCACCAACTGGGCTATGGCTTTACAGTGGCTGTTAGCCAATCCCTGCATGCGGGCTGGCTCTGTAAAGAGCACCAAAATGCAGGGAGGTGGACCCCGAGCATAGCAAGAGTATTGCGAGATTACCCGGGACTCGCCGAGTACCGAGATATTCGTGCGAATACCGAGTAGTGCCAAGCATACTCGCTCATCCCTAATCATTACTCCATTATTAAAGAAAGCTTCTTTCAACTTATCCTGCACAAATAACTACAGACCAGTCTCCAATCTCCCCTTCATCTCTAAACTACTGGAGCGCCTGGTCTACTCCCGCCTCACTCGTTACCTCTCCGCTCACTCTTTTCTAGATCCATTACAGTCTGGCTTCCACCCCCTTCATTCTACAGAAACTGCCCTCATCAAAGTGACCAATGACCTACTGACAGCAAAACGTAATGGTGACCACTCTCTGCTTATTCTTCTTGATCTCTCTGCAGCTTTTGACACTGTTGACCACCATCTCCTACTCTCTATGTTGCACTCCATTGGTATAAAGGACACTGTTCTCTTCTGGCTCTCTTCCTATCTTTCAGACCGCTCTCTCTTTCAGTGTATCATTTGCTGACTCTACTTCCCCCACCCTCTTCCCCTCACTATTGGGGTCCTTGAGGTTCAGTCCTTGGACTTCTTCTCTTCTCTCTCTACACGGCCCCGATTGGACACACCATCAGCAGATTTGGCTTCCAGTACCATCTCTATACTGACGACACACAAATATACACTTCAGCCCCTGACCTTACCCCTGCAGTTTTAAAGAACACCAATGACTGTCTAGCTGCAGTTTCCAACATCATGTCGGCTTTCTATTTAAAACTCAACCTTTCCAAAACTGAACTTCTTTTGCTCCCGCCCTCCACTAACCTCCCTAAATCTGACATCTCTCTCTGTGTGCGGTACCACGATAACACCTAGGCAGCAGGCTCGCTGTCTGAGTGTCACGTTTGACACTGATCTCTCCTTCACCTCCTATATACAATCTCTCGTCTGCTCTTGTCATTTACACCTGAAGAACATAACTAGAGTCCGCCCCTTTCTCACCATGTAAACAACTAAAACCCTTACCGTGGCCCTAATCCACTCCCGCCTTGATTATTGCAATTCTCTATTAATTGACCTTCCCCTCTCTAAACTTTCCCCTCTACAGTCCATCCTTAATGCAGCAGCCAGGATCAACTACCTGGCCAATTGTTACTCAGATGCCTCCGCTCTGTGCCAATCATTGCACTGGCTGCCTATACACTACAGGATAAAGTTCAAATTGCTTGTTCTCACCCACAAAGCTCTTCACAATGCAGCACCCCCTATATCTCCTCCCTCATCTCTGTCTATCACCCCACCCCCACTCCCGGCTCCAAGACTTCTCCCGAGCTGCACCAATTCTCTGCAATGATCTTCCCCAAGAAATCATCCACAACTTGTATGGCTTCAGACGCTCACTAAAAACACATCTTTTCAGGGCGGCCTATCATGCTTCTTAACAAAACTCCTTTGTACTGTACATAGCCCATTCACTATCTCTCTCGACATAACTCTTCTTAAAACTCTGCCAAGCCCAAAAGGTCTACACAGACTGTCTGGTGACCATTCATGTAACTTTATTTCTGCCCCCTATTTCCTCAAGATGCCTGGAACTTCAGTGTAATAAGCACCTGTACTTTGTGTAACCCCTATCTCGTTGTAGATTGTAATCTCTTTTGAACAGAGTCACCTTTATTTTTGCTTTATCTATTGTATTGTATTTTTTACATTGATTCTATGCTTATTGTATTGTTTCCTATTATTGTACTGTATTCTTTCTCTACTGGAATTACTGTATTATATTGTGTATTTTCTTACTGTATTATACTGTGTATTTTCATCTATTACCCACTGTATTGTAAAGCCCTGCGGAATATGTTGGCGCTATATAAATAAAGATTTATTAGTTTTATTATTATGTCTATCAATATTTATTTGGTAGGGTTGTGGAGTGGTGGGATCAGTCACTAGATTATAGAGATGTTTATAGTAACTAGCAAAAACCTTTACTATTTCTAATGGATTTTGGATACACTTTCCTTGTTGATCTACTAAATGGTCAATTCTAGCTCATCCCTCTCTTTTTTAAAATCTATGCGCTAACAGCACCCCATCTCTATCACCTGTTGCATAATAATTACTTTTAAGTTTCTTAAGATTATATTCATATAGCGACAACAGGTTTTCTCTTAGTTTGAATCAGATATTATAGATTTTATCAGACAGAGCTGGTGTAATCGCTGTTTTATTTAAAGACTAATTGTTGAAGCCGGGCTAACAAAGTAACCCTGCTGGATTCCCTTTTACACTTCAAATAGGAAGCTTGTCGCAGAAAGATGCCTCTAATTATGGCTTTATGAGCTGACCACAAGGACTCGTCTTTGACTTCTCCATTGTTGTTCGACTGGAAGCTCAGTCTGTTCTTTCTCTGCCACCTTGCTTTGTAACAATAAGGATATGTTTAACTGCCACCTAGCAGAAAGATTAGATTGCTGATGTCTCAGGAATATCGGGGTGTGGTCTGACCACATAATCAATTTAATATCTGCTGATCTGAATCTATTTAGAGTTATATTGTCAACTAGACTAGGAAATAATTTATTCTGCTATATGTCCGGTGACGGAAGGAGTAGAATGTATAGTCACACTCCGTAGCATGGGATTATCTCCAATAATCATGGAGACGATATTCCTTCACTCCATTTCTATCTATAGGGGCATTGAAGTCTCCACATATAATCTTTTCTCCTTTATCTAATTCAGTCATCTTCTGAAACACCTTGCGAAGAAAAGTGCATTAGGCTTCATTAGGGTATGTGCACATCAGTCGTTTCTGCATCTTTGCAGAACGACCGGGAACCGGTGGAGATTAGCAGAACTGAGTTTTCTGCACTCGCTAGTGTCCATGGTTTTGTTAGTGTTTTGCTAACGATTTGCGATCGGGTTACTAGCGGTCGGACAGCGTGTTCTTGGCGATTTCCCCGGCTTGTTCCTTAGCGATTTCCAGACTGGTCTTTGCTGCACTTGTTCAGCTGGACCCGCTGGAAAAACGCTGAAAAGAAGTCGCTTGCTCTATCTTTGACAACCGGTCGGAAACCGGTGAATAAACTGAAATCGTCAAGACAAAAATCGTTGTAATGTACACAGCGTTTTCTAAACTCCATTGACTAGCATGTTAATCCAACCGGTGGGTAGGATTAACATAAATTAACATAAAACTCAGCGGGAACCGCCGACGGAAAACGGTCAAAACCAGCCCACAAAACGACTGATGTGCACATACCCTTAGGGGTATACACCACCACCAGCGTATGTAGTCACCATTGAGGGAGCCGGCCAGGATTAAAAATATGCCTGTAGGATCTGCATACATCTCTATATTTCTAAATGCCACAGTGTTTTTAATCAATATACAGACTCCTGCCTTTTTACATGCATTATTAATGAAAAACCTATGAGGGAACGTGGATGGTGGAGTTTACGATTATCAACTTCCAATAAATGCATTTACATAGTAACATAGTAACATAGTTTTTAAGGTTGAAGGAAGACTTTAAGTCCATCTAGTTCAACCCATAGCCTAACATGTTGATCCAGAGGAAGGCAAAAAAACCCCATGTGGCAACACTAAACTCCACATTGGGGGAAAAAATTCCTTCCTGACTCCAGATATGGCAATCAGACTAATTCCCTGGATCAACGTCCTATCAAAGAATCTAGTATATATAACTGGTAATATTATAGTTTTCAAGAAAGGCATCCAGGCCCTTCTTAAATGTTAGTAGTGAGTCACTCATTACAACAGCATGAGGCAGAGAGTTCCAAAGTCTTACTGCTCTTACAGTAAAGAATCCACGTCTGTGATTATGATTAAACCTTCTTTCCTCCAGACGTAGAGGATGCCCCCTTGTCCCCGCCTCAGGCCTAAGAGTAAAGAGATCATTAGAAAGGTCTCTGTACTGCCCCCTCATATATTTATACATTATTATAAGATCACCCCTAAGCCTTCGTTTTTCCAAGCTAAATAACCCCAAGTTTAATAACCTGTCTTGGTATTGCAGACCCCTTAGTCTTCTAATGACTTTTGTCGCTCTTCTCTGGACCCGCTCTAGTTCAGCTATGTCTTTCTTATACACCGGAGACCAGAATTGTACACAGTATTCTAAGTGTGGTCGCACTAGTGACTTGTATAGAGGTAAAATTATGTTCTCCTCATGAGCATCTATGCCTCTTTTAATGCATCCCATTATTTTATTTGCCTTTGCAGCAGCTGCCTGACACTGGCCACTAAATGTGAGTTTATCATCTATCCATACACCCAGGTCTTTTTCAGTGACAGTTTTGCCCAGTGTTTTACAATTAAGCACATAATTATACCTTTTGTTTCCTCTGCCCAAGTGCATGACTTTACATTTATCCCCATTAAAGCGCATTTGCCATTTAGCCGCCCAAGCTTCTAGTTTACATAAATCCTCCTGTAATATAGAATTGTCCTCCTCTGTATTGATTACCCTGCAGAGTTTAGTGTCATCTGCAAATATTGAGATTCCACTCTGTATGCCCCCTACAAGGTCATTAATAAATATATTAAATAGAAGCGGGCCCAACACTGACCCCTGTGGTACCCCACTGTTAACTGTGACCCATTCTGAGTGTGTTCCATTAATAACCACCCTTTGTTTCCTATCACTAAGCCAGTTCTCAACCCACTTACACATATTTTCCCCTATCCCCATTGCCCTCATTTTATGTATCAACCTTTTGTGTGGCACCGTATCAAAAGCTTTTGAAAAATCCATATACACCACATCCACTGCATTTCCTTGGTCCAGTCCAGAACTTACTTCTTCATAGAAGCTTATTAGATTAGTTTGACAGGAACGGTCCCTCGTAAAACCATGTTGATAATGGGTCATGAGGTTATTTTTGTTCAGATACTCCAGTATAGCATCTCTTAGAAAACCCTCTAGGATTTTACCCACAGTAGAGGTTAAGCTTACTGGCCTATAATTTCCAAGATCAGTTTTTGTCCCCTTTTTGAATATTGGCACCACATTTGCTATACGCCAGTCCTGTGGTACAAACCCTGTTATTATGGAATCTTTAAATATTAAAAATAATGGTCTATCTATGACAGTACTTAATTCCTGCAGCACTCTGGGGTGTATCCCATCCGGGCCCGGGGATTTGTCAATTTTAGTGATTTTTAGACGATGCCGTACTTCCTCTTGGGTTAAGCAGGTGACATTTAATTGAGACTTTTTGTTATCACTGATCATATTGTCTGTCATGGGATTTTCTTGTGTAAATACTGTTGAAAAAAAGTCATTTAGCATATTGGCTTTTTCCTCATCCTCATCCACCATTTCACCCAGACTATTTTTAAAGGGGCCAACCCCATCATTTTTTAGTTTCTTACTATTTATGTAGTTAAAAAATATTTTGGGATTCTTTTTACTTTCTCTGGCAATGAGTCTCTCTGTCTCAATCTTTGCTGCCTTGATTTGCTTTTTACAAATGTTATTTAATTTTCTGTATTTATTTAATGCCTCATCACTACCTACTTGCTTTAATTCCCTAAATGCTTTCTTTTTGTCACATATTGCACTTCTTACCGCTTTATTTAGCCATAGTGGTTTCCTCCTATTTCTAGCATGCTTATTCCCATAGGGTATATATTGTGCACATGTCCTATTCAGGATGCGAATAAACATCTCCCATTTGTGTTGTGTACTTTTATGTCTCAGGACATCGTCCCAGTTTATTGCACTAAGATCATCTCTCAACCGTTGGAAATTTGCCTTCCTGAAGTTTAGTGTCCTTGTGGCCCCTTTACTACACGTCTTAGTAAAGGATACTTGAAAGCTTATTAAGTTATGATCACTATTACCCAAGTGACCTCCAACCCGTATATTTGATATGCGGTCTGGCCTGTTGGTTAATATTAGGTCCAGCAGTGCCCCCCTTCTTGTTGGTTCCTGAACCAGTTGTGAAAGATAATTGTCTCTCATAGTTTTCAAAAACTTATTACCTTTGCTGGAACTGCAGGTTTCTGATCCCCAATGTATTTCAGGGTAGTTGAAGTCCCCCATAATAATAACTTCTCCCTGAGTCGCTGCTTCATCTATTTGCTTTATGAGGATATTCTCCTCCACTTCCATTATTGTTGGGGACTTATAACAAACCCCTATCAGTAATTTATTATTTTTTCCCCCTCCCCTTATCTCCACCCACAGAGACTCTACATTTCCATTAGATTCACCTATATTATCACGCAGGATGGGTTTTAAGGATGATTTTACGTATAAACATACACCTCCTCCTCACCTATTTGTACGGTCATTTCTGAACAGACAATAGCCCTGTAAATTAACAGCCCAGTCATGGCTCTCGTCCAGCCAAGTCTCCGAAATCCCCACCATGTCATAATTATTTTCCAATAAAATCAATTCTAATTCCTCCATTTTGTTGGTGAGGCTTCTGGCATTAGTGAACATGCACTGTATGCATCTCTCTTTACCTCTCTTCCTTCCTACTAGTTTGACTGTTCTAACCCCACCCCCCATGCCACCCCCAATTTTATTACTTGTGCCCAGGTTACTGTTTACACTATCTTCCCCTCCTATACAATGAATACCCTCCCCCCCAATCCCTAGTTTAAACACTCCTCCAACCTTCTAGCCATTTTCTCCCCCAGCACAGCTGCACCCTCCCCATTGAGGTGCAGCCCGTCCCTAGCATAGAACCTGTAGCCAACAGAGAAGTCGGCCCAGTTCTCCAGGAACCCAAACCCCTCCTTCCTACACCAATTCCTGAGCCACTTATTTATCTCCCTAATCTCCCGTTGCCTCTCTGGTGTGGCACGTGGTACAGGCAGTATTTCAGAGAATACTACCTTGGAGGTCCTTGCCTTAAGCTTGCAGCCTAATTCCCTGAAATCATCTTTAAGGACCTTCCACCTACCTCTAACTTTGTCATTTGTGCCAATGTGCACCATGACTGCTGGCTCCTCACCAGCCCCTCCCAGTAATCTGTCAACCCGATCAGCGATGTGCCGGACTCGAGCGCCAGGTAGGCAGCACACTGTTCGACGATCCCTGTCTTTGTGACAGATTGCCCTATCTATTCCCCTAATAATTGAGTCCCCCACTACCAGCACCTGTCTGGCCTGCCCTACTCTCCTGTTTTCCCCCTTACTGGAGCTGACACTCCTCTGGCTTTCAGAGGTCATGCCCTGGTGCAGCAGTGCTATCCCTGAACTCACTGCCCCCTCATCTGCCAACATAGCAAATTTATTGGGGTGTGCCAGATCAGGGCTAGCCTCCCTGGCACCCTTCCCTCTACCCCGCCTTCTAACTGTCACCCAGCTAGCTACCTCACGGTCCTGCAGCTCCATACTACCGTCCTCCCCCACATCTATCCCATTGAGCAGCTGTTCAGTGAGCAGCAGACTCCTTTCCATATTGTCTATGGATCTCAGCGTTGTCAGTTGTTCATTTAGATCCAGTATCTGGGCTTCCAAATGCACAACGTACTCACATCTCACACAGCAGTATGCACCCTCGGCCGGCTGGTCAAGGAATGCATACATGTGGCAAGATGTACACTGGATGGCATTGCCAATCATGGAGCTCATTTCCTAATGGGGATTGCACCAGACAGAAATGATAAGTAAAAAGAAATGCAAAGTATTAATTAAATACAACCAGCAATTCAGTAAATCCTCCCTTCCAAACTCCCTGAATCCAAAGTCACTGAATCACAAGTCACACACTTACTTCTGTCGCACTTGCGCTCTGTCACACAAAGCTCGTCACACTCGCTAGCAACTCAGATATATAGAGGTTTTTTTCCCTTAGCAGAAAATCAGCCTGTATCTCAGTGCACTTCCAAAGGACCATTTCTTGCAAGCATATGACATCAGCACATGATTTTTTAACTTTCCTCCATAACATGGATTGTTTCATAGGTGAATTGAGGCCTCTAACATTCAAGGATATAAACTGTATACTCGTGTCTAAATAACAAACTTCCTATAAATGTAGCAGGCCCCAATACACCAAGCCCCTCCACCATAACAGCTCATCAGGTCCCCCGCATACATATTAAACCATAAGTTATATATCCTTATGAACTGAACAGAGATGCAAGTGTCAATCATCACATAAGTATGTACAATAGTCAAGAAAAAAGAAAAGTAAAAGAGTCATAAAAAAAGAAAAAATTGAAAAAACAGCAGTACATAATCCAGCAAAATATAATCCAAACAACTGTCACATGCCGCCATATCGCCGGCGAGATCACTGGCAATTCCCGAATTCGGCAATGTGGAAACCACATCACATGTGCGTAGTGGCGTGTGACTGGGCGATTCTACGGCGAGAAATCGCTGGTGGAGCGTCGCCTGATTGCACTGCACTGCAGTTAAATCAGGCGATACCCACCAGGCGATTTCAGCGGATCGTGCCATGTGACAGGGCGATAGCGACGTACACAGCGATCCTGAAATACATCCATATATCCATAGAGATAAGCGGCACTCGTGCTTCTTATTTAAATTTGGCATTTATTCATTGTGAAATACATCCCGTAGACGTACTTGGATGTTGTTTTTTCCGTGCCACATCTACGGCAATTGGTGGGTGATACTGCGTTCCGATTGGCTGGCCGTGTCCGAGGCGCCTTATTTGATGACACATGCATTCCCGCAAAGCTGATCAATGGGAACACAGTTCCGTCCACCAATCGCAGTGATAGGGGCGCGGTGAAACACACTCTATCAACCCCTATCAAAACAGTATGCCCACATCACTGCTACGATTGTGGCGTGTGACGCGACGATGTGTGAAGTGAAGATCACTTCCAGTCTTCTGCAGGCGATTTCTGAAACGCAGCAATCGCCGAAGATCGTTACGTGTGACAGTTCCAGAGTGATCAGAAAAAAGTGCCCAAAATGTGCGCGCTCACGTCAAATCGCCAGCGATATGTAAGCCATATTGCGGCGTGTGACGGTACCTTAACTCTACTGAGATTCTCAGCAGAGTTGCCCAAAGTTTAGGTTGCTAGGAACAGTGAGAACAGGTTAAAAGTCCAGGCAATCTTCCGCAAACTGCAGTAGACAGACCTTTCCAGTATTCCACCTTATATTTGAGACCATTCTGGGTCTAACTTTTTCGCTGTGCAAAATCTTGCATAATCAACAGTTTCACTGGGTTAAAGCCCTATCTATATTTGGTGCCTACATCACGCAGAACTTTACATACATGTGCGTATTTACACCTCTTGGCCAGAGTCACTGCAGATAAGTCCGGGAAAACGTGTAGGGATTGCATCTCCTGGGGCAGAGTCGGATTTTTACTCATTCTTTGCATGAATGCATCCTTGGTGGTAAAAAAGTGTATTCTTGCAAGAGTGTCTCTAGGCAGATCTTGATCCATGTGTTTTAGTTTGGGGGTTCTATGGACCCTATCAACCATTAAATTACTAGTGGACATTTCAGGGAGAACAGCCTTTAAAAAGTTATGAAGGAAAGCAGGCAAATCCTTATCCTAGACCTCCTCAGGGATCCCTCTAACCTGAACATTAATCCTGCACGATCTATCCCCCAAGTCGTATGTTTTATTACTGAAAAGAGACAATATATCCTTTAAGGCTTCATTTGTGTCGACTAGTGCATTGAAAGAAGTGGAATATTCAGACATTTTATTCTCTAAATGAGAGGTGCACTCTCCCAGAGCTGAGATTTCTCCTTTCAGCTCTCTAAGCATATTATGAATGTCCTCTTTTAAAGAAGCCCTCAAAGAGGAAAGAAACGCCTGCATATCCTCTTTAGTGAGTGGGGTAGAGTGGTATTGATGAATCCCCTCTGTGTCTGCACCTCCCCCAGAGCCTCTGGAGGAGTGTGAGGAGCCTGAAGAGGACACAGGCACCATTTTACCTGCTGCATTGGCAAGCTTCCCCCTTGCAAAGAAGTCGGGTAATCTCGGCGGGGATCCCCTTTTCTGTGATTTGCCGCGTGTCATCATGTGCCTGGGCGGTTGTAGGAGCTGCGGGCGAGTAGGTGGAGGAAGTTGGGTGCAGAGTTGAGCCGGGATGGGCTGCTAAAGGTCCTGTTCTGCAGGAGCTCAGGAGGTCTGCAACTATGCAGCTGCCACACTCGCTAGCAGGCCACGTCCCCAACTAAATCTATCTTGAATGTACCTTGATGGTCTCCTGATAGATAAAGAGTCAGCTAAGGGAAAGCCACCGAGGAATGAGGGCACCTAAAAATTTAGAGTGAATATGCCTCTATTGTTAGGTAGGATTTTCATATAATTTGGTCCTGATTACATCCTATCTGTGTTTTGTATACTACATGTGTTATGGTCTACGACTTTTTAGCCTTTATTTAATAAAGATATCATTTTTTTTCATTGAAGTTGGTATTTTCACGTCTAAAATGAATTTTTTTTCACAATTTAAGTAAAATAAAAACTATGCATGATTGGTATCTTTGTAATAATACTGACCTGGAGAGCCATATTACTAGGTCAGTTTTACTGGAAAATTAATGCTGTAAATAGAATTAAAACAAGTTGTGAAAATGTGCTTTTTTTGTTAGGATTTTATATAATTTGGTCCTGATTACATCCTATCTGTGTTTTGCTTACTACATGTATTATGGTTAGGATTTTCATATAATTTGGTCCTGATTACATCCTATCTGTGTTTTGTTTACTACATGTATTATGGTCTATGACTTTTTAGTCTATTTTTAATAAAGTTGGTATTTTCACGTCCAAAATAAAAAATTTTTTCACCATTTAAGTAAAATAAAAAAACTATACATGGTTGGTACCTTTGTAATAATACTGACCTGGAGAGCCATATTACTAGATCAGTTTTACTCGAAAATTAATGCTGTAAATAAAATTAAAAGAAGTTGTGAAATTGTGCTTTTTTTTGCTATTTGCTGCACTTGGAATTTTTTTTCTGCTCTTCAGTACATCATAAAATGGATGGTGCCGTTGAAAAGTGCATGTCATTCTGAAAAAACAAGCCCTCTCTCAAGTATAGTGACAGAAAAATAAAAATGTTATGGCTTTTGGAATAAGGGAAGGAAAAAAAACTAAATCGCAAAAACAAAAAATGTTAGCAATATACAGTTAGGGCCAGAAATATTTGGACAGTGACACAAGTTTTGTTATTTTAGCTGTTTACAAAAACATGTTCAGAAATACAATTATATATATAATATGGGCTGAAAGTGCACACTCCCAGCTGCAATATGAGAGTTTCCACATCCAAATCGGAGAAAGGGTTTAGGAATCATAGCTCTGTAATGCATAGCCTCCTCTTTTTCAAAGGACCAAAAGTAATTGGACAATGGACTCTAAGGGCTGCAATTAACTCTGAAGGCGTCTCCCTCGTTAACCTGTAATCAATGAAGTAGTTAAAAGGTCAGGGGTGGATTACAGGTGTGTGGTTTTGCATTTGGAAGCTGTTGCTGTGACCAGACAACATGCGGTCAAAGGAACTCTCAATTGAGGTGAAGCAGAACATCCTGAGGCTGAAAAAAAATAAAAAAAACATCAGAGATAGCAGACATGCTTGGAGTAGCAAAATCAACAGTTGGGTACATTCTGAGAAAAAAGGAATTGACTGGTGAGCTTGGGAACTCTAAAAGGCCTGGGCGTCCACGGATGACAACAGTGGTGGATGATCGCCGCATACTTTATTTGGTGAAGAAGAACCCGTTCACAACATCAACTGAAGTCCAGAACACTCTCAGTGAAGTAGGTGTATCTGTCTCTAAGTCAACAGTAAAGAGAAGACTCCATGACAGTAAATACAAAGGGTTCACATCTAGATGCAAACCATTCATCAATTCCAAAAATAGACAGGCCAGAGTTAAATTTGCTGAAAAACACCTCAAGAAGCCAGCTCAGTTCTGGAAAAGTATTCTATGGACAGATGAGACAAAGATCAACCTGTACCAGAATGATGGGAAGAAAAAAGTTTGGAGAAGAAAGGGAACGGCACATGATCCAAGGCACACCACATCCTCTGTAAAACATGGTGGAGGCAACGTGATGGCATGGGCATGCATGCTTTCAATGGCACTGGGTCACTTGTGTTTATTGATGACATAACAGCAGACAAGAGTAGCCGGATGAATTCTGAAGTGTACCGGGATATACTTTCAGCCCAGATTCAGCCAAATGCTGCAAAGTTGATTGGACGGCGCTTCATAGTACAGATGGACAATGACCCCAGGCATACAGCCAAAGCTACCCAGGAGTTCATGAGTGCAAAAAAGTGGAACATTCTGCAATGGCCAAGTCAATCACCAGATCTTAACCCAATTGAGCATGCATTTCACTTGCTCAAATTCAGACTTAAGACGGAAAGACCCACAAACAAGCAAGACCTGAAGGCTGCGGCTGTAAAGGCCTGGCAAAGCATTAAGAAGGAGGAAACCCAGCGTTTGGTGATGTCCATGGGTTCCAGACTTAAGGCAGTGATTGCCTCCAAAGGATTCGCAACAAAATATTGAAAATAAAAATATTTTGTTTGGGTTATGTTTATTTGTCCAATTACTTTTGACCTCCTAAAATGTGGAGTGTTTGTAAAGAAATGTGTACAATTCCTACATTTTCTATCAGATATTTGTGTTCAACCCTTCAAATTAAACGTTACAATCTGCACTTGAATTCTGTTGTAGAGGTTTCATTTCAAATCCAAAGTGGTGGCATGCAGAGCCCAACTCGCGAAAATTGTGTCACTGTCCAAATATTTCTGGCCCTAACTATCATAAAAGCATCAGAACCCACTTTTTTTTATACAGCTACAATTCCCTTGGATAGGAGTTAAATGAGGTGGTTCCAACTTAGCCAGTCACCATTTACTGTATGAACAGGTAGATTAGTTTGGACAACTGGCCACTTGCAGTGCTTGTAACCACTACTACGTTTAATACCTATATTGAAACATTCAGCTAAGTAAAATTTGGCACATTCATTTTAGAATCTGAAAATATCAGCTCAGTCTACTTTTGATATATTTTGCCTCCCTTTACTTTAGTTGTATCAGCTGTAATTTAGAGCAAGGTAAAGGCATTTGTTCAATATGTTCATATTAGTGGGACTTTGGATATGGTGCTGCCACCAAGTCAGATTTTTTTTTAAAACCATTCATGTCCTTTCTTTATATCTTTGTCAACATTTCACTGATGACAAAGACACAGCTCGTACATAGTTTCAATGGATAGGAGGATGTTACCAATACCATGGATAGAACAAACAAATCACTTTTGGAACAAAGCAAGCCAGAGATTTTACTTGAAGCAAGGATCACACAGCTACGATTTGCCTACTTTGTACATATGATACAAAGAGAGCTATCACTGGAGAAGGACATTATGGTCGGAAGAATAGAGGAAGACCAGCAACCTCATAGCTTTTGATACAATGAAGATAACCGCAAAGAATATGTAATAATAATTTTAGACCAAGATCCATCTTCCTATAAAGTGTTCATCCATCATATCACCATGGCTCAAGATGAAGCCAAAGGCCGTAAACCCCTTCATGACTGAGCCTATTTTGACCCTAAAGACCGAGGCATTTTTGTCAATTCTGACCAGTGTCCCTTTATGAGGTAATAACTCTGGAACGCTTCAACGGATCTTAGAGATTCTGAGAATGTTATTTCGTGACATATTGGGCTTCATGTAAGTATTAAATTTAGGTTGATAATTTTTGCGTTTAATTGTGAAAAAATCAAAAATTTGGCAAAAAGTTTGGAAATTTCGCAATTTTCAAATTTAGAATTTTTATTCTGCTAAACCAGAGAGTTATGTGACACAAAATAGTTAAAAAATAACATTTTCCACATGTCTACTTTACATCAGACAATTTTGGAAAAACTAAAATTTTTTGGTAGGAAGTTATAAGGGTTCAAAGTTCAACAGCAATTTTTCATTTTTGCAGCAAAATCAACAAATCATTTTTTTTAGTGACCACATCACATTTGAAGTCCCTTTGAGGGGTGTACATGACAGAAAACACCCAAAAGTGACACCATTCCAAAAACTGTACCCCTCAAGCTACTCAAAACTACATTCAAGAAGATTATTAACTCTTCAGGTGCTTCACAGGAACTAAAACAAAGTGGAAGGAAAAAATTGACATTTTAATCTTTCTAACAAAAATGTTCTTTTAGCCTAAATTTTTTCATTTTCACATGGGCAACAGGATAAAATGCATCCTAAAATTAGTTGGGCAATTTCTCCTGAGTACACAGATACCTCATATGTGGCCATAAATGACTGTTAGGGTGCACGGCAGGGCTCAGAAGGGAAGGAGCACAATTAAAATTTTGGAGCCAATTTTCCATTTAAAAAGTGAAATGGCCCTCCTTCCCTTCTGAGCCCTGCCATGCGCCCAGACAGTGGTTTATGACCACATATGAAGTATCAGAGTACTCAGAAGAAATTGCCCAACAAATTTTAGAATGCATTTTATCCCTTTGCCCATGTGAAACTGAAAAAATGTAGGCAAAAAATCTTTTTGTGAAAAAAAAGGACTTTTTCATTTATATGGATGAATTTGTGAAGCACCTAGGGGTTCAAAGTGCTCATTATGCACCTAGATACGTTCCTTTGTGGGTCTAGTTTCCAAAATGAGGTCACTTGTGGGGGAGCTCTAATGTGGAGACACACAGGGACCTTCCAAACGCGACATGGTGTTCGCTAACAATTTGAGCTCATTTTCCATTTAAATTGTTAGCGGACACCATGTCGCATTTGGAGGGTCCCTGTGCATCTCCACCTTAGAGCTCCCCCGCAAGTGACCCCATTTTGGAGACTAGATCCCCTAAGGAACATATCTAGATGCATAATAAGTACTTTGAACCCCCAGGTGCTTCACAAATTCATCCTTAAAAGTGAAAAAAGAAATTTTTTGTGGAAAAAAAGTGCTTTTTCATTTTTACAGATGAATTTCTGAAGCACCTAGGGGTTCAAAGTGCTCATTATGCACCTAGATACGTTCCTTTTGGGGTCTAGTTTCCAAAATGGGGTCACTTGTGGGGGATTTCCAATGTGGAGACACACAGGGGCTCTCCAAATGTGACATGGTGTCCGCTAACAATTTGAATGGAAAATCAGCTCAAATTGTTAGCGGACACCATTTTGTGTTTGGAGAGCCCCAGTGTGTCTCCACATTAGAGCTCCCTCACAAGTGACTCCAATTTGGAAACTAGACCCCCCAAGGAACGTATCTAGGTGCATAATGAGCACTTTGAACCCCCAGGTGCTTCACAAATTCATCCGTAAAAATGAAAAAATAATTTTTTTTGTGGAAAAAAAAAGTGCTTTTTCATTTTTACGGATGTATTTGTGAAGCACCTGGGGGTTCAAAGTCCTCATTATGCACCTAGATACGTTCCTTGGGGGGTCTAGTTTCCAAAATGGAGTCACTTGTGGGGGAGCTCCAATGTGGAGACACACAGGGGTCTCCAAACGCGACATGGTGTCCACTAACAATTTGGAAAATCAGCTCAAATTGTTAGCGGACACCATGTTGTGTTTGGAGAGTCCCAGTGTGTATCCACATTGGAGCTCTCCCACAAGTGACCCCAATTTGGAAACTAGACCCCCCAAGGAACGTATCTAGGTGCATAATGAGCACTTTGAACCCCCAGATGCTTCAGAAATTCATCCGTAAAAATGAAAAAGCACTTTCTTTTTTCCACAAAAATGTTCTTTTCTCCTTCGCCTCATTGGGGGACACTAGGAGGCGACACTAGACAGAATCTGCAAAAGAGTTAGGTGGCTACAGTACATTCACCCTGGAGCAGGAAGTGCTTCTCCAGTTTTTGCTTAGTGTCTGAAAGGAGGCACACGTTCTTACTCTCTCTCCATTATTTTTACTTTTTGAAGCTGCATTTTTTTTTTGAAGGGACATGTCGACCACAGATACCTCCCCAGACTCCACAGTTGGAACTCTGGGTCGAGTTATTTTGTCTGCTAAGGGCTATTCCTTTCTCGGCTCTCCACTGTTGGAGGTGCAGGGTTAAAGCGATTTCCAGACCTGCCGGTTCTGAGGCCCGCATTCCTCCCCAGTCCCCACAGATGGGGCTCTGGGTCGCAGTAATGCTCCATGTCCCACCGCAAGCAGCAAGTTAGATGGAAATCAAAGCCGGCAAAACCGACCCCCCCCCTCAGCTCCTCACAGTTGGGGTGCTGGGTTACAGTTGAGAGACCCCCTGCACGTAACAAGTCGGTTACAGGAATGGGATCAACAGCCAAGTGACCTCTGAAGGTGGACGGCAGCATCCCTCCCTAATTCCCCCTTCGGGGCTCTTAGGTCGAGACGCCGCAAGGTATGGCGCGCAGCAGCAGCACACAGCTGCACTACAAAATGCTGCAGCACACCGCGAGGGGTCTAACCCTAAAACCAGCTTGGTTATGTGAGAGATCAATGCTGCAGCACATCTCAATGCTGCAGCACATCTCAAATGCGGCAGCATCTCAAATGCGGCAGCACACCTCAGAAGAGCCAGCTTAACTGTGTGCTCACAAAGCCAAATGCTGCAGCACATCACAAATGCTGCAGCACATCTCAATGCTGCAGCACATCTCAAATGCTGCAGCACATCTCAATGCTGCAGCACATCTCAAATGCTGCAGCACATCTCAAATGCTGCAGCACATCTCAATGCTGCAGCACATCTCAATGCTGCAGCGCATCACAAATACTGCAGCACATCACATCTCACATGCTGCAGCACATCTCAAATGCTGCAGCACATCTTAGGAGAACCAGCAGGATAAGACTTCCAGCATTGCCCCTATAAAGGCCCTTACCTCTACAGGGGGCCCTCAATGTGGGAGCACAGTGACAGGCGGAATACCCTCCGGAGCATCTAGCCTATCGTGGGTGCAGGCTCCGGTGAGGCCATCACTGTATCTGGCCGGGCCACCGCCATTCCCAGGCCGCGGACGTCCGCGCCGGGCCTCCGCCGTTCCCGGGCCCGCGATTCACGCGAGGCCCCGGCTTCGGCCTAGCCACCCCATCAGAAGGCTTTCCCCGCCTCCCCGCCCGCCTCCGCCTGACGTCGGACCCGGCTTGGCGTCAGCACAGGAGGCGGGACAATGCTAAAAAGGGCGCCTTTTAACATTTCTTGGCGCGTTCTTTCCAGCTCCGCCCCCCTTCTCCCACCCCGCCGCCATTACAGTTTCTTAGCGCCGATGCCGCTATATAGCAGCGGCAAGCAGCGCTTAAGTATGTGGGGGCACAGACTGGCCACAGGTTGACCAGCTTAAAAAGGCAGTGTTTTGCACATGTGGACACACGCTGCCAGGCAGACGGTGTGCTAAGCCATGCACTAACTGCAGAAGCTTGCAGACACTTCCTTAACACGCAGGCCTTGCACTTCAGGGGGCACAGTGCCAGATGGATGGACTGCCTGAACACACACTAAGGGTACCTTTACACGCGGCTACATTTCTAGGGTGGCTACAGGTAACTTACTGGTTGCAGTGAAATCATGGAGAGATTATTCCATTTGTACACAGCAACAAGATAGAACCTTGTCTCCATGATTTCACTGCAACCAGTAAGTTACCTGGTGACAAGCTACAAATGTAGCCGTGTGTAAAGGTACCCTAAGGTGTCAGCAGCCTGTAGTCACCTTGCCACCACGGCACAGTGACCGGTGGAGGGTCTGCTAAGGCACACACTAATGTGCAGAAGCCTGCAGACACCTGCTTCCGCAAGGCTTGCACTTCAGGGTGCACAGTGGAAGGTCTGCTAGAGCTCCCCTTCTTGCCACCACTGCGTAAGCATTTTTTTACCCCTATCCTCCCAGAAGAAGGTGATAGGGATTTAGGGACCCTTCCTCAAGGAGAATAACTCCGCAGCCGCTATAGTCACAGGGACTCCCGGAGAATACAATCAGCACAGCTTCGCTATACAGCAAATGACGGACATCCAGCAGTGGCGTATCCTGCAGCAGTTCGCTCAGGTTGTCCAGCACTGGTTTTTCCTGCAGTAAAAATAAATGTCCCTGATTCCCGATGTCATGCACATCCCTGATCCCTGGAGCGGTAGGGGCAAGTCTCTACCGCACGTGTTATAATCTTTTTCCTTCCACCGCGCCAAATGCAGGTACCTGTTGGTACACCTATCAACCTTATGGCTTTACCCTGGGGGGAGCTACGTTACAGTAAGACACCGACATGTCTCTTCCCTCATCCCCACCGTCGTTACGGGAGCCCAGTTGATATTAAATGTCTCAAAGAAAAGAAAAAAAAAAAAAAAAACCTTCCAGGGCCCCCACACAGTTGGACAGTTGGCACTCCTAGGTTGTGGTGGACTTGCTACGCGTTTAACTGACAGGTTCCTTCTTCAGCCCCCCACTGTTGGAAAGCCCAGTCGACGGTGATGTCACCTGCAATTACCAGACAACTGTAAAGCGTCCCATGACTGTTCGCCAAGCCCCTCCAGACCCCACATCTGGAGTTCTGGTTGACGGTGATGACAGCCATGTCTCACTAGACACTGGCTGAAACACCGCGATCCGCAGGTGCACGGGTAATCATAGCATACTCCCTTCTCAGCTCTCCACTGTTGGTGCTCTGAGCTGCAGCCAAGCTTGCTATATGCCATACTCCTTCCTCAACTCCCCACTGTTGGGGACTCAGCTTGCAGTTGCAACTGCACAAGGCCTAACCGGGATCCCTCCTCAGACTATTAAAAAAAAAAAAAAAGACAAAACTCTGGGTCGCAGAACGCGGAGCATGGGCTCAGCTGCTAACCTCCTCACTGCACCTATCTATAGGTTCTTGGGTTGAGATGACATGCGCAAACACACTGCACAGCCTGTTTAGAAGCAGGACCTCGCAGACCACCGACTGCATGAACCCAATGGATGGTCTCTCCAATCAATGCCCTGCCTGGCTGTAGCCCAAACTCTCTTCCACGCAGTCAGTCCCTTCTCGACTCAGGAGTCAAAAGAGAATACAAAGGTTTTTTCCCAGCCTGAGGTTGGCCATATCTATACTGCATTCCAGGAGTCTCCCATATCTGGACGACTTATTCCTCAATTCAGGACTTTTAGGGACTGCAAATGCACTGTCACTTTCCCTGGGCTCATTAACAAGACTCAGTTGGCAGATTACCCTACACAAGTCTACCATATTTACACATATGAAGTCTCAGCCATAGGATAGTGGCAACAGTTCCATTGGCTTACCCGCACCTCCGGCCTTCAATTACCCGTGCTCAGGCTTGGCACGAGAACAGGATGTGGTGCAATGTGCCCCATCACAATGCCCTTCAATATACGAAGATTCGGGCAGTAGTTATAACACTGAAATCATTCAGTCGCCATCTTGCAGTCGGACATTCAGGATACAACAGACAACGACAAATCCGGGGCAGGTGTCAACCACCAGGGTGTACCCGCACTTTCCAAGCGATGTCAAACGTTTCGCCACATCTTTCATCAGGTGGAATCCTTGGACACTGTACTTCAGCTGTTCTCGTACCACAGGTACACATAAGGAAAGTGTTTTTCCCTATCACGCCAAGAGATGGACTCAGGGAATCTGTCCCTTCCTCCAGATGTCCTCCGTCAAGGCTACCAGCGCAACAAAACTACAGATGGGGACTTGACAGCATCACGCCTTCAAGCCAACGTTCCTTATTCCTGACCAGGTTCTAGGACCCACAGTCAATACGACAGATACTCTAGTCCAAGACTGGACCTGTATCCGTCTCCTCTATACTCCTTCCCCACTACTAAGATAGGTTGGAATGTCAAACTAGAATGTCGCCGTCTCATCCCTGTGGTCACAGACTCGCCAAATGTGCTTGGACGCAGATTTCGTCCAACTCGTAACAGCAGTCTCAGGACGACTGAACGACAGTCCAGACCTGCTCTCTCACGGCCAGTTCTCCCTTGGAATTCTTTAAATCTGAATTAATGGTGTAGCCCTTGAGACCTGGAATTTAACCCAAGGGTTTTTTCCAGGATATTGTAGCGACCATAGTTACAACAAGGAAACCAGCCTTATTGACGATATACCATCACACATGGGTAATGGTTTTTCCTTTTCTTTTTTTTTTGGGACACCTCTACAGGTCATTCTCCTTGACCCTACTTTATACTAAGAACTCTCTATTTCTTCCACTCAGATCTAGATGCAAGTCTGTCTTTAGGGTTTCTCACACAGCAGTTTTCAACCCGTTTCGCCTTCTTTCAAATATGTCTTGCCACCAGATTTCTATGAATACCCTTCCTTCGAAGGATCTGCCATTTAAGGTCTCCAGACAACAGGACTACACCGTAAGACCTACACATCGTCATCACAGCCCTGCAAGATTCACCTTTTGAGCCTCTATAGGATATTATCCTTAGCGTTCTCTTCCAAACGACGGTAGTTTCGGTGAAAATGATTTTTCTCTGCAGAGCTATCAGTACTTACAGTGCTCTCATGCCAACCATCTTTTCTGGTCTTCCACCTGGACAAGATCTCTCTATGGCTGGTTCCATCCTTCTTCTAAGTCTGTATACTCCTAAGACATCTCTCTGTCATCGCTGCGTCCGACTCCAGTCGATCCTGTCGTGAAGGACCTACATATACAGGACCTTGCCAGGGCCCTACACTTCTAGGTGTCCAGCACAGTGCCTTTCAAAGAGGCCGAATTCTCTTTCTTCCTTCTTCCACAGGACAGAAATAAAGGCACGTCAGTCTCTAAGGTTCCTCTAACCGGATGGATTCATCTAACCATCCAAGGCGCTTATACCATCAGAACACTCATCCTTTTCGCCAGTGTTCCGGCACATCCTGCTACGGCCGGGAGGGGACGACTCCTGGGCCGTTCAGCACCAGGTGTCAGCACAACCAGAGCGTAGGCAGCCAAATGGTCAGCCTACACACATACTTATGCCAATACAGTACTTGCACTCAGTCCTCGGCAACCGCTGGTCTGATTAGACGCATCCTCCAGGCGACAGCAACCGCCTGTCGGTGCATAGTTCTTCATGACCATGCTCAGCGTTACTGTTTCCATTGTTTTTTTCCCACCCAGGGACTGCTTTAGGACGTCCCACGGTCTGTGTCCCCCAATGAGGCGAAGGAGAAAAGGGGATTTTTGTGTACTCACCGTAAAATCCTTTTCTCTTAGCCTCTAATTGGGGGACACAGCACCCACCCTATTGCCCTTGTGGGCTTTTTCTACAGTTCTCACATAGCTTCTCAACTGTTACATGGTTAACATGTTTACATATGTTTGCCTATATCACTTTGTTAACTGTTGACTGTTTAAACTTGTGCCTGTTTAGTTCCAGGCCTTGTAGTACTGTGAGCCTGTTTAGTTACAGGTCTTGTTATACAATTATCTGCTTCGTTAACTTTTCACTGTTTTCCACATGCGTCTGTTTAGTTACAGGCCTTGTGGTACTAGTATTACTCTGCTAACTCTTAACTGTTTATACTGTTATTACCTTGTTAACTATATTGTTTACACAGGTTGCCTGCGTAGACTTCCTAGGTCACTGTTATTATCTGTTAACTCTCCTACTGCTTTAGCACAAAACTGGAGAAGCACTTCCTGCTCCAGGGTGTATGTACTGTAGAGGAGGAGCCACCTAACTCTTTTGCAGATTCTGCCTAGTGTCGCCTCCTAGTGGACAGCAGCATAACACCCAAAATGGGGTCACTTGTGGGGGAGCTTCAATGTTTAGGCACATAGGGGCTCTCCATACGCGACATGGTGTCCACTAACAATTGGAATTGTTAGTGGACACCATGTTGGGTATGGAGAGCACCTATGTGCCTAGACATTGGAGCTCCCCCACAAGTGACCCCATTTTGGAAACCAGACCCCTCAAGGAACATATCTAGATCAAAATGGGGGTCACTTGTGGGGGAGCTCCAATGTTTAGGCACACAGGGGCTTCTCCATATGCGACATGGTGTCCGCTAACAATTTGAATGGAAAATTAGCTCCAATTGTTAGCGGGCATCATGTTGCATATGGAGAGTATGTAGTGTATGTCAGGTTGGTATGTGTAGTGTACGTCAGGTTGCTGTGTGTGGTGTTTACTACACCACACACATCAATCTGACGTACACTACACCACACCACATCCCAACCTGACATACACTACATCAGTTTGGAGTGTGAGGTGTAGTGTATGTCAGGTTGGTGTGTGTTGTGGTATAGTGTAGTGTATACCCCACACACACACAAACAACCTGACGTACACTACAACACACACGCCAAGCTGACATACACTATACCACACCAACCTGATGTAGTTCATGTCAGGTTGGTGTGGTATAGTGTACATCAGGTTGGTGTGTGTGGTTTAGTGTACGTCAGGTTGTTGTGTGTGTGTGTGTGTAGTATGTCAGGCTAGTGTGGGTGAGTTCTATAGGGAAGGTCAGGATGTGTTTTAGTCCGAGGACGTGTGATGAATTTTGAAGCGTTCATTCAAACACAGTCCCGGTTTGTCTGGACACGTTTCACATTGGAAACGTGTGAGCTTTTTTGTCCCCCTTTTATGGCAGACCCGGCACCTTTTTCTTTCAGAAGTTGCGACCCCACGGGAAAAATGTTGCCCTGGTACCACACGGGAAACTCGAGTTCCAAGGGTTCTGGGGCCTGCTTCTTCTTCACCTCTTAAAATCAGAGCTTTTATCACCTCCTCCAGGAACTGGAGGAAGGTGTTGGTAGTGTGGCCTGCACATCGTGATAGCACGTATGCGTTATACAGTGCCATCTGTGCGATGTGCACGGCCAGCTTTTTATACCACACCTTTGTTTTCCGCATGGCACTGTAGGGCTGGAGGACTCGATCAGAAAGATCAACTCCCCCCATGTGCTTGTTGTACCCCAGTGCACAGTCCGGTTTGTAGACCTGTGCTGGGGTACCTCTAGCGGTGGTGGCCGTGGTGTCAGGACCATGGATTGTGGTCAAGAAAAAGACATCCCTTTTGTCTTTGAACTTGACCACAAGCATGTTGCCGCTACATTGGGCTCGACTCTCACCCTTTGGGAGAGGCTGCTCAATTAGCGTCAAAGGGAGACCCCTCTGGTTTCTGCGCACAGTACCGCAAGCGGCAGTAGTTCTGGCAGAGAGGGATTGGAAGAGTGGGACGCTTGTATAAAAGTTATCAACGTACAGATGGTAACCTTTATCAAGCAGTGGGTGGACCAAATCCCACACTATTTTCCCACTCACCCCCAGAGCAGGTGGACACTCTGGGGGCTGGATCCTTGCATCCTTACCTTCATACACTCTAAAGCTGTGAGTGTACCCTGAGGTACTCTTGCACAGCTTGTAGAGCTTTATTCCGTACCTCGCTCTCTTGCTGGTCAGGTATTGCCGGAACTGAAGACTCCTTTTGAAGTGAATGAGGGATTCATCCACACAAATTTCACTTTTGGGAACGTACACTTCAGCAAACTTGTTGCTGAAGTGTTCGATGACTGGCTGAATTTTGAACAGCCTATCAAAATTCTGGTCATCGCAGGGAAGGCTGTCCGCATTGTCCCTGAAATGCAAAAACTTGTGAATAACCTCAAATCTGTTTCGGGCCATCACCGCGCCGAACACTGGAGTGTGATAGAAAATATCATTACTCCGGTATTGGCGGATTTCTGGTTTCTTCACAATCCCCATGTGAAGTACCAGTCCCCAATATTTCAACATCTCTACTGAGTCCACAGGTCTCCAAGTAGAAAACATTGACTTTGGGTTTTGGACCAGAAATTGTTGGGCGTACACATTAGTCTGCTCCACCATGAGACTCACAATGGCCTCTGAGAAATAGACTTTGAAAAAGTCTATTTCCCTGAGGTTTGCCTTCTCGAACTGGATTCCTGATTGGGGAAGGAAATCAGGAATCTGTGGAGTGTAGTTTTCAGGGACGGGAGTCCAAACGGGGACCCTAGTACTAGGTTGGGCATGACTAGCACCAGGTTGAAGATTACTCACAGTTGGCTGTGGGTCTTCCTCCATGGCCTCCGACTCCTCTTCTCAAGGCTCTGGCTCCTCTTCCACGGCCTCCGGATCTTCTCCCCCAGCCTCTGGACGATGTCTTGTCCTCCGCCGTCTTCTTGTTGGTGAGTCGGTGTCACTGGAGGAGGAAGAATGCGAGGAATAGAGGAACGTGGGGTCCTCTCCCTCACTATCAGCTTTGGAGGCAACAATAGAATATGCCTCCTCAGCTGAGTACGCCCTTTCTGGCCATGATGACTGGGACGGGCAGGACATTTTGTATGTGCTGTGTACGTGTAAAAAAAAAAAATTCTAAAAAACTTTATTATAGCGTGAGTGTACGTATGTTTGTGTGAGTGTTTGGTGCAACTTTATACTGCAGTCACGTGTGGGGATGCTCAGGCACACGGGGCATGCTCAGGCACACGGGGCACGGAGGGTGCTTGGGCAGACAGGGCACAGAGGGCGCTCGGGTCGATAAGACACATGGGGGCCGCTCAGGCACACGGGGCACAGAGGGCGCTCAGCCGCATGGAGGGCGCTCGGGCACAGCACACAGAGGGCGCTCAGGCATACTGGGCACGGAGGGCGCTCAGGCACACGGAGGGTGCTCAGTCACACAGGGCACGCTCAGGCACATGGGGCACGCTCAGGCACACAGGGCATGGAGGGCGATCAGGCACACGGGGTGCGCTCAGGCACAAGTGGCACGCTCAGGCACAAGGGGCTCGCTCAAGCACACGGGGCACGGAGGGCGCTCAGCCGCACGAGGGCGCTCGGGCACAGCACACAGAGGGCGCTCAGGCACATGGAGGGCACACAGGCACACGGAGGGCACCGAGGGTGCTCAGACACACGGAGGGCACGGAGGGTGCTCAGGCACACGGGGCACGCGCAGGCACATGGGGCACGCTCAGGCACGGAGGGCACTCAGGCACATGGGGTGCGCCCAGGCACAAATGGCGCGCTCAGGCACACGGGGCGCCCTCGGGCACACGGAGGTTGCTCAGGCACACGGGGCACGGAGGGCGCTCAGGCACACGGAGGGTGCTCAGGCACAGCACACAGAGGGCGCTCGGGCACATGGGGCACGGAAGGCGCTCAAGCACATGGGGCACGGAGGGCACTCAGGCACACGGAGGGCGCTCAGGTACACGGAGGGTGCTCAGGCACACGGAGGGCGCTCAGGCACACGGAGGGCATGGAGGGCGTTCAGGCACACGGTGCACGCTCAGGCACACGGGGCACACTCAGGCACACGGGGCACGGAGGGCGCTCAGGCACACGGTGCGCCCAGGCACACGGGGCAAGCTCAGCCACACAGGGCATGCTCAGCCACATGGGGCGCAGCACACGGAGGGCGCTGAGCACCCAGCCACACGGAGCAAGGGGGGCGCTCAGTCACACGGGGCACTGGGGGGGACGCTCAGGCACACGGGACACTGGGGGGGGGCGCTCAGGTGCACGGGGCACTGGGGGGGCGCTCAGGCCCACGGGGCACTGGGGGGGCTCAGGCACACGGGGCACTTGGGGGGGGCAGTCAGGCATGGGGGCATAGGAGAGGGCAGTCAGCAGTAGCAGCAGCAGGGAGAGGGTTTCAATGGGGGGTGATCACTGGGTGGGGGGTGGGGATGATCACTGAGACAGGGGAGGGTTGTGTTCACAGGCGCAGGGGATTTACAGCAGTGATGCCACCCAGCTGCTGCCTGCAATCAGGGGGCCTATCACTGGCTAGCAGAAGGAGGGCACCAGCCGGTGGATGCAGAGGTGGGAGAAAGAGCGGGAGGGAGCAGAGGCCGGAGTGGGGGGGGGGGTGTTGGGATGAAATTGTACTGGGGTGGAAGGGAGAGGTCGGGGGGAGGGGAGCTGGGGGCTGTAATCGGACAGCGGGGGAGGGGGGGGAAGGACAGGAGAGAGAGCAGGGAATAGAAAGGAGAAAAGAGGACAGAAGTTACCGGGGTGATCGGCGGCGGATCAATCGGCGGTGGCAGATCGGGATCAGTCAGCGGCGGCGGATCAGGATCAGTCGGCGGCAGCGACGGCAGGGGGACCATGCTCCTCAGCTTCCACGGACAGGATGAAGCTGGGGAGTGTGGTCAGCCATTGTAAACAATCCCCTCCACATCTGATTGGAGGGCTAGCGTCACATGGACACTAGCCCCAATCAGATCTGGGGGGGGTCACAGAGCTCACACCCCCCCCAGCCAATGCCTGATGCTATATGCACCAGGCCATGCCCAGAATGTAAATATTTCACTAATTTCATTGGTGAAATATTTCATTCATTCTGATTTTCAGTTTAAGTTTTACACTGCCAATCGGAGGGGTCCTGGGCACAGTGGGGGGTTAATCCACACCCGTGGGGTCTACTACAGGTTGTCACGTAGCAGCAGCTATGGTGACACCTGAGTGACCCCGCTCATAGGAGCTTCAGGAGCGCTTTCCCCCAATGTCTTTTTTTATATATACTAGTGTCAGGCTGGGGTGGCCGGGGTAACCAGAAGTATAATGGAGCTGGGCGTAGGGAGTCAGGGGGGCCTACTTTGGCCCTGATACTGGGGTCCCTGACTCGCCCTGTACTCTAAAGGTGAAGAAGTCCGAGACCCATAGACCACTGGACCCAGCAGCAGCTTCAGATCAACGTGTGCATTCCAAGGTCACAGAACAGACGTGAACTGAATCGGCGACATCAGGTGGATGTGAGCTGACCTATTTATGGCCGAGGGGTGGGGAGCAGCCAGCCCAGACATGTCCCTCAGCTCACCTGAGCATGAGTCATATCCACACACAAACATGCAGCAACCTCACCTGAAGAGCCACACACTGAATAGGGAAAAAAAAGGCTTAATTCAACAACAGCAGCAGCACTCATGAACATAGGCAGCCCATACGTAACACCTAGCTAAACAAAACATCAGGATCTCCAAGAGACCCAGAGAAGCTGTGTTGTCCACTTCTTTGGCACATACAGTGGGGAAAAAAAGTATTTAGTCAGCCACCAATTGTGCAAGTTCTCCCACTTAAAAAGATGAGAGAGGCCTGTAATTGACATCATAGGTAAACTTCAACAATGAGAGACAAAATGAGAAAACAAATTCTGAAAATCACATTGTTTGATTTGGAAATATTTTTTTTCAAATTGTGGTGGAAAGTAAGTTATTGGTCAATAACAAAAGTTCATCTCAATACTTTGTGATATATCCTTTTTTGGCAATGACAGAGGTGAAACTTTTTCTGTATGTCACAAGGTTGAGACACACTGTAGCTGGTATGTTGGCCGATCCTTCCATGCTGATCTCCTCTAGAGCAGTGATGTTTTGGGGCTGTTGCTGGGCAACACGGACTTTAAGCTCCCTCCAAAAGTTTCTATCAGGTTTAGATCTGGAGACTGGCTAGGCCAATCCAGGACCTCTAATGCTTCTTATGAAACCACTCATTTGTTGCCCTGCCAGTGTGCTTGGGATCATTGCCATGCTGAAAGACCCAGCCACATTTCATCTTCAGTGCCCTTGCAGATGGAAGGAGGTTTGCACTTAAAATCTCATGATACATGGCCCCATTCATTCTATCATATACCCGGATCAGTCATCCTGGTATCTTGGCAGAGAAACAGCACCATTTCATGATGTTGCCACCTCCATACTTTTTTGGATGCAACTCCTTTCTCCTCCAAACATGACGGGTTCTGTTTCTACCAAACAGTTCTACTTTGGTTTCATCTGACCATATGACATTCTCCGAATACTCTTCTGGATCATCCACATGCTCTCTAGAAAACTTCAGACGGACATGGACATGTAATGGATTAAGCAGGGGGCACATATGGCACTGCAGGATTTGAGTCCCTGGTGGTGTAGTGTGTTAATGATGATAGCCTATGTAACGTTGGTCCCACCTTTCTGCAGGTCATTCACTAGGTCCCCGTGTGGTTCTGGGATTTTTGCTCACCTTTCTTGAGATAATTTTGACCACACGGGGTGAGATCTTGCTTGGAGCCCCAGATCGAGGGATATTATCAGCTATAATTATTGCTCCTATAGATGATTTCTTCACACCAAGCTGCTTGCCTATTGCAGATTCAGCTTGTAGGACAAAGTACCGTGGGTCCGCGCTGCCACTTCAATTAATGGAGATAAAAAACCAGCCACACGGGAATGTCTGGATCAAACAGGATTCTTCTTTATTTGTCCAATATGTTTCGGAGGTATCTCCCAACTCCTTCCTCAGGGAATGTCAGGCTTACAATGAATTTCCACATATTTATAGTGAAAAAGCGCAAAGTCATTCAATTAGTGACATCACATAGTGGGTGGTTTCCTGTGATGTGACTATGTTGTGATAACAAAGAAACTACGTAGTAATATTATGAATGAACAAATAAATCTTCGGATAATTATACAAAACCAAACAAATAGTCTCCCAGACCTTATTATGAAGGGATTGCTCCAAAAAGTGCTTTATTATTAGAGAAAAGAAAGATTTTGTAGACAAAAGAAAAAAGGGAAAAAAAAAAAGAAAAAAGTTGAGCCAGGCATTGAACTCAAAAATTTGAAAGTTTGTGACAAGGAGGTGTTCAAACACCTATGTTATTATCCTAGTGTGCTATGTAGATTGGTGAAAATTATTGTGGTGAGACGTTTAATTATGTGTAGATTATTTGAGATCAGTGAGAAGAAGAGGGAGAGGAAAAGTGTATTATAAGTGGTATTATTGAAGAAATGTTTTGGAGTTTATTGGGATTCGTATTCATATTGCCATTATATTAATCATCCTTTTTATTTTAGGAAGAAATATCAGACAAGTTATCGGAAAAAATTACATGTTTTTGTTAAAAAATATATTTTATTAATGATAGAAAAATATCTTTGTATCTTAATATATTTCAAAAAATCTTTATATAATAAAATTATTATTAAAAAAGTTTTGATTTGTATTACTCTATAAGTAAAATAATTCTTTAATTGGGTATGTTGTTAGAAATACAAAGAATTAAAAAGTGTAGTTTTTAAAAGGGTCAAAAGATGGCAATGTTGAGGTAAACTCTGTATGAGGGACGGGGAACATTGCTCTGACGTCCCATCGTTTTAGAAAGAGAAACATATTGGTTACAGGATCAAAGGATTGGCGCGTGTCTCTTAATTCGTGAAGTATGCCGATCATTTATAAAGTAGCGGGTGGCGCTTGTCGCTAGTTATCTCAAATTGTTGGCTCGTGTCATGCATTACTATGGAAAGAATTACTATGGAAAGAATGACTCGGAGTCTGTTCAAAGACCGTGCGAGTTCTAAAATCGCAGTTTTAGAATAATAGGGGGATTTTAACCTAAGGTATAAATTCTAGTTTGGGGAAGCTAAATAAATTCCATATGTTCAGGATAAGTTACAACTGTATTAGTAATAAAAATAAATAAATAGAGAAGTATAATAAAGGAGGGGGGAAACATAGAGGGATAAGAGTGATTATAAAATTAATTGTAATATTATATATTATATATATATATATATATATATATATATATATATATAAAAATTACCGTATATACTCTGTATAAGCCGACCCGTGTATAAGCCGACCCCCCTACTTTTGCCCCAAAAATCTGGAAAAACCTATTGACTCGTGTATAAGCCGAGGGTGGACCCCAGCACAGGTATACAGACCCCAGCAGTGTGGTATACAGGCCTCCCCAGTGGTAGTATACAGCAGCCCCAGTGGTAGTATACAGATTCCCCAGCAGCCCCAGTGGTAGTATACAGATTCCCCAGCAGCCCCAGTGGTAGTATACAGGAGCCCCAGCAGCCCAGTGGTAGTATACAGGAGCCCAGCAGCCCCAGTGGTAGTATACAGAAGCCCCAGCAGCCCCAGTGGTAGTATACAGGAGCCCCAGCAGCCCCAGTGGTAGTATACAGGAGCCCCAGCAGCCCAGTGGTAGTATACAGGAGCCCCAGTGGTAGTATACAGATTCCCCAGCAGCCCCAGTGGTAGTATACAGATTCCCCAGCAGCCCCAGTGGTAGTATACAGGAGCCCAGCAGCCCCAGTGGTAGTATACAGGAGCCCCAGCAGCCCCAGTGGTAGTATACAGGAGCCCCAGTGGTAGTATACAGATTCCCCAGCAGCCCCAGTGGTAGTATACAGGAGCCCCAGCAGCCCCAGTGGTAGTATACAGGAGCCCCAGCAGCCCCAGTGGTAGTATACAGGAGCCCCAGCAGCCCCAGTGGTAGTATACAGGAGCCCCAGCAGCCCCAGTGGTAGTATACAGGAGCCCCAGCAGCCCCAGTGGTAGTATACAGGAGCCCCAGTGGTAGTATACAGATTCCCCAGCAGCCCCAGTGGTAGTATACAGGAGCCCCAGCAGCCCCAGTGGTAGTATACAGGAGGCCCAGCAGCCCCAGTGGTAGTATACAGGAGCCCCAGCAGCCCCAGTGGTAGTATACAGGAGCCACAGCAGCCCCAGTGGTAGTATACAGGAGCCACAGCAGCCCCAGTGGTAGTATACAGGAGCCCCAGCAGCCCCAGTGGTAGTATACAGGAGCCCCAGCAGCCCCAGTGGTAGTATACAGCAGCCCCAGTGGTATACAGCAGGCCCCTCAGGGGTACATATAGCAGCCCCCAGGGGGTACCCAGCAGCCCCCTGGGGGTACCAACAGCCCCCTGGGGGTACCAACAGCCCCCTGGGGGTACCAACAGCCCCCTGGGGGTACCAACAGCCCCCGGGTGGGTACCAACAGCCCCCTGGGGGTACCAACAGCCCCCAGGGAGTACCAGCAGCCCCCTGGGGGTACCAACAGCCCCCAGGGGGTACCAACAGCCCCCAGGGGGTACCAACAGCCCCCAGGGGGTACCAACAGCCCCCAGGGGGTCCCCAGCAGGTGCCCCAGCAGCCCCCAGGGGGTACCCAGCAGCCCCTGGGGGTACACAGCGGCCATCGCCCCCCCTTGCAAGGGCCCCCCCCCGCTTCTCTTACCATTCCGGACTTCTGATGACTGAATATAATAACTGAGATGATCTCCTAAAATATTGCAAATCGAGGTGAACATATTGTATATATGTACATATATGTCTGTGTATCAAATATACCTATGCTAACATAATCCACCGAACAAAGAAGTCTTCTAGATGCCACACTGTTTTTATGAAATAATTAATTTTTATTCATCTATTTTTTATTTTTTTTATTTTATATATATAAATTTAATCCATATATTAAAAGTTCACAACATTAATTTAATGATACACCAGTATACTGCTTTCGTTTTTTAACACATTACAGTTATTATTTTATTTTTATATAAATAATAACAAGTACACCATATGTCAGATAATCATACAGGATACATTAATTTATGTATTCTTTTATCCACAAATTCTTCACATTCTTTTTTATGTTTGTTTTTGTAATTTTATATATTTATATATTTCTGTAATTAATTTATACACATTTTATATATATATATTTTTTTTTACAATTAATTTTATAATCACTCTTATTCCTCTATGTTTCCCCCCTCCTTTATTATACTTCTCTATTTATTTATTTTTATTACTGATACAGTTGTAACTTATCCTGAACATATGGAATTTATTTAGCTTCCCCAAACTAGAATTTATACCTTAGGTTAAAATCCCCCTATTATTCTAAAACTGCGATTTTAGAACTCGCACGGTCTTTGAACAGACTCCGAGTCATTCTTTCCATAGTAATGCATGACACGAGCCAACAATTTGAGATAACTAGCGGCAAGCGCCACCCGCTACTTTATAAATGATCGGCATACTTCACGAATTAAGAGACACGCGCCAATCCTTTGATCCTGTAACCAATATGTTTCTCTTTCTAAAACGATGGGACGTCAGAGCAATGTTCCCCGTCCCTCATACAGAGTTCACCTCAACATTGCCATCTTTTGACCCTTTTAAAAACCACACTTTTTAATTCTTTGTATTTCTAACAACATACCCAATTAAAGAATTATTTTACTTATAGAGTAATACAAATCAAAACTTTTTTAATAATAATTTTATTATATAAAGATTTTTTGAAATATATTAACATACAAAGATATTTTATATCATTAATAAAATATATTTTTTAACAAAAACATGTAATTTTTTTCCGATAACTTGTCTGATATTTCTTCCTAAAATAAAAAGGATGATTAAGATAATGGCAATATGAATACGAATCCCAATAAACTCCAAAACATTTCTTCAATAGTACCACTTATAATACACTTTTCCTCTCCCTCTTCTTCTCACTGATCTCAAATAATCTACACATAATTAAACGTCTCACCACAATAATTTTCACCAATCTACATAGCACACTAGGATAATAACATAGGTGTTTGAACACCTCCTTGTCACAAACTTTCAAATTTTTGAGTTCAATGCCTGGCTCAACTTTTTTCTTTTTTTTTTTTTTCCCTTTTTTCTCTTGTCTACAAAATCTTTCTTTTCTCTAATAATAAAGCACTTTTTGGAGCAATCCCTTCATAATAAGGTCTGGGAGACTATTTGTTTGGTTTTGTATAATTATCCGAAGATTTATTTGTTCATTCATAATATTACTACGTAGTTTCTTTGTTATCACAACATAGTGACATCACAGGAAACCTCCCACTATGTGATGTCACTAATTGAATGACTTTCCACTTTTTCACTATAAATATGTGGAAATTCATTGTAAGCCTGACATTCCCTGAGGAAAGAGTTGGGAGATAACTCCGAAACATATTGGACAAATAAAGAAGATCCAGACATTCCAGTGTGGCTGGTTTTTTATCTCCATTAATTGAAGTGGCAGCGCGGACCCACGGTACTTTGTCCTACAAGCTGATTGAACCACGGTGACCTGTGGAAGTACGGTCGTGCAGCAAACCACTCATAGATGAGCGATCATTACCAGTTGTGGGTTCTCACAACTGCATCAGGTGAGCAGCTCCCTCTTTACACATATTTTAGCCTTATAAAAGAAGGTATTACCCTATGTGCGCATTCTTGAATTGCTTTTAGATATTGCAGATTCAGTCTTCCCAGCCTGGTGCAGGACTATAATTTTGTTTTTGGTGACCAGCTCTTTGGTCTTCACCATAGTGGAGTTTGGAGCGTGACTGTTTGAGGCTGTGGACAGGTGTCTTTTATACTGGTAACAAATTGAAACAGGTGACAGTACTACAGGTAATGAGTGGAGGACAGAGAAGCCTCTTAAAGAAGAAATTACAGGTCGGTGAGAGCCAGAAATCTTGCTTGTTTGTAGGTGACCAAATACTTATTTTCCACCAAAATTTGAAAACAATATATTTCCAAATCAGACAATGTGATTTTCAGGATTTGTTTTCTCATTCTCATTTTGTCTCATAGTTGAGGTCTACCTATGATATCAATTACAGGCCTCTCTCATCTTTTTAAGTGGGAGAACATGCACAATTGGTGGCTAACTAAATACTTTTTTTTCCCATTGTACTTTAAGAAAGTAGTGATGTTTGAGAAGCCCACATTTGAATATGGATTACACTTTATGCACACAGTAGGAGAGTCAGTAAACCTAACATCTTCATTTGTTTCCAGGTTTTACAGTAAAGCTCGGATAGGTGGATTTCGTGAGCTTGAGTGCTTCCCATGTACAGCCCACACTCCTCCTACTGAAAGTCAGTGTAAGTTCTCTATCAATGTATAATGGACTGAAAGTGGGATTATATTAGAAGACTGAAGTCTAATTCAATTGTAATATTGCAGGTTACCCTGAATCTGGGCCTGGGCAGCCTACCAGTTCTACCAGTACTACACCTCCTCCTTGGGATCCAGTACTTCTTGTGGCTGTTATAATGGTGGCCCTGTCATTAACTTTGGTTACTTTGGTGACCTTCTCAGTCATTTGTTGTGGACGCTTCTTGAAAAACCAGTTCCACCGTGGTAAGTTGCATTCTGTTTTATGCAGTCTGAAGGCTGACTTACACGTAGCGACGCACCAGCGATCCAGATAACGAACCAGCGATCCAGACAATCATCCGACCTGGCCAGGATCGCTGGTATGTCGTTACGTGAGATCCAAAAAGTGCTCTCATCCTTTGGCATCAAAGACCTTGCCCTGTCCTGGATCGCCTCATACCTTTCCAACCACACATTTAGCATTTCCCACTCTCACACGACCTTCTCATCCCGTCCTCTCTGTTGGAGACCCTCAAGGCTCTGTCCCGGGGACCCTACTTTTCTCCATCTATACCCTTGGCCTAGGACAACTCATAAAGTCCCATGGCTTCCAGTACCACCCGTACGCTGACGATATTCAGATCTACCTCTCTGGCCCAGATGTCAACTCTCTGCTGTCCAGAATACCGGAGTGTCTGTCAGCCTTATCCTCCTTATTCACCTCTTGTTTCCTAAAACTCAATGTAGACAAAGCCGAATTCATCATCTTTCCTCCATCCCATCTTTCATCTTCACTACCTGATCTATCTATTATGGCAAATGGCATCATGCTCTCTCTCACACCTGAAATTCACTGCCTCGGGGTAACTCTTGACTCTGCCCTGTTCTTCAAACCACACATGCAAACTCTCACCACCTCCTGTCGATTCCAACTCAAAAATATTTCCAGAATCCGTCCTCTCCTCAGCTCTCAATCTACTAAAATTCTAGTACATGCCCTCATCATCTCCCACCTTGACTACTGCAACATCCCCCTCTGTAGCCTCCCTGCAAACACTCTTTCACCTCTGCAGTCTGTCCTCAACTCTGCTGCCCGACTAATCCACCTCTCTCCTCGCTACTCCCCTGTTTCTCCCTTCTGCAAATCTCTTCACTGGCTCTCAATTCTTCAACGAATCTAGCTCAAGCTACTAACACTAACCTACAAAGCCATCCATAACCTGTCCCCTACCTATATCTCTGAACTAATCTACCACTATCTTCCCTCACGTAATCTTCAATCTTCCCAAGACCTCCTCCTCTCCTCCACACTTATCCGTTCCTCACACAACCGCCTCCAAGATTTCTCCCGAGTATCCCCCATCCTCTGGAATTCTGTGCCTCAACTTGTTCGATTATCCACCACACTCGTATCCTTCAGACGGAACCTGAAAACCCATCTCTTCAGGAAAACTTACAGCCTGCAATGATCGAGCTGCCGCACCACTGCCGCCGGAGCTGCCACACCCCCTACCTACTGTCTCCTCCCAAATATCCTGCAGAATGTAAACCTACAAGGGCAAGATCCTCTCTCCTCTGTACCAGTCTGTCATTGTTAATTTGTTTACTGTAAACAATATCTATAATTTTATATGTAACCCCTTCTCATGTACAGCACCATTGGATTTCATGGTGCTATATAAAGAAACATATAAATAATAATATACCTTCTAGTGAACTTGCATGCTCAGTAGGCAAAATCGGATCTGGTTTTACCGGATCCTGCCTGATTCGGTAAAACCGGATCCAGCTCCTATTCATTTTCATTTTAATTTGTCCTGAATCCCTCCAGAACCGATTGTTGCAGTTTTTTGCTAACCCCCAAAACTATGATATGCCCCAGGGCCATGGGGTACTCGGGACTAGGCTTTGATACTTCTGGGGTGTCACAGGGGTCGAGACTTGGCTCAGTGGCCATGGGCATCAACTAAAAGTTTGGGGTTAGAGTTTTGGGGATTATAGTCGTGACTCTACCCGTGATGTTCGGCTATTGATGGCCGACCCTGCGGTGCAGGACCTCTGGGGATGATGGAATTGTAGCTAAGGTGAAATCACTCCCCACAATCAACCAGTAATGTCTATGGTGGTGGTAGGCCGCTGGGGAGCAGGAGTGAGGGCGCAGAATAACCGACAGACTCACAGTACATAGTCTCCTTTACCTTTACTGGTAGTAGCAGGTTCAGACCAAGGCATTGTCCACAGGAGATGTTAGGAATCCAGGTGGCCTGGAAGCAAGTTGGGAATCATCTCTCCTGGTGAGTTCTGAGGCCTCCCTGCTGCTCTCCTCTTTGCTGGTCCTGGCTGCCTGTAGCTAAGCTGCGACCCTCTCTTTCTGCTGGAAAGTTTCTCGCCTGTATGGCAGGCAGCTTGAGCCCTTCCCGGACACCACTCCTCTGGCAACTGCCCCTGAGCTTTCTGATGCTGCTGTGCCTCCAGGTGCTTTGCTGTGGCCAGGAAACTTGGAATCTCCCATTCTCTGGTTTTGGCTTCTGGGTTTGTAGTACCCTCACAACCTTGGACTTCAGTGTCCAATTTTGGCGCTTTGCTCTGGGGTGAACTGGTAACTGGCTCTACTCCCCAGGCCTGCTTCTCTCCTTCCTCAGACCCTCTCCTTTAGGTCCCCCATGCTTGCTTCACCTTCGCTCTCTACTCTGCCTGGGATGAGCTTAGCACTGCTCCAGTCCACAGGTTGACTTCACAGTCCTCCAAGGAACTGAACGGACTAACCCCGCTTCCAGGCCAGAATTTATAGGGGAGCTCTCCTGAACCCAGGTTTCCTCCTTCTGGTCTGGAGGCAGAAAAAGTATTGCATGCTGTGGGCTTACCTCGTGTGAATACCCTTTCTTGCTTCCAAACATGACATCACCCCCGAGGTAGGCAATGCATTGTTGCAACCGGACTCTGGGGTGCCACATCCCCCCCCCTAGTTAAATTCAGTACTCCTGGACTGAGGAAACATTTTTAATGTAATAACAATAAAAAAATTGTACGGAGTCTTAAAAATGAAAAATTACAAAAACCACAAGGAACCAGGAAAATTTGGAAAACACAATCACTATGGCGTTTAGTCCTGCAACCGTTTGCTGATGATAGTGAACTTTATACAAAATTGACTTGACCACAACTAGTCCTGTGGCTTGTTGGTCCATGTCTAAATTAAATGTTCAAGAATATGCAAAAGTTCATACAGTAAGTCCTGTAGGCACGGTACGCTTGGTGGTTGCTTATTTACATAGTTACATAAAAAACAAAACATATTTACATATTAACCTGGTTATACTTGTCCACTTAATTTACTAACAGTCCCTATATTGTGCTGGGATCTGACCTAGGTTACTACAAGTGAATATACGCAGTAGAGGTATCTCTGATGGTCTGCTCTGGTTTCTAGTGTTCTCTACTGATGTTGTTGGGGCACTATCCACTATTCTATGTGTGGACCTACGTAGCACGGGTATACCAGTGTGTCATCTTAGACTCACCATGGGACTGATAAATTCACTGCTAGCAGGGGGTTGACTGTAGTCTCAACTGGTTCAGTTATGACAACTTGGGGAAATGTCAATACAGGGACTACTATTGCTCCATTTATCTGGGTCCACGTTTTAGGAAAGTCTCCTAAGAACTGTATGAATCATCTTCTCTTTTTGCTCTACAGACTGAGGCTTGTCTTGGACTTCTTCTCTGCGTCTTAATTGATCAGGCCAACAGGCCAGACCGCATATCAAATATACGGGTTGGAGGTCACTTGGGTAATAGTGATCATAACTTAATAAGCTTTCAAGTATCCTTTACTAAGACGTGTAGTAGAGGGGCCACAAGGACACTAAACTTCAGGAAGGCAAATTTCCAACGGTTGAGAGATGATCTTAGTGCAATAAACTGGGACGATGTCCTGAGACATAAAAGTACACAACACAAATGGGAGATGTTTATTAGCATCCTGAATAGGACCTGTGCACAATATATACCCTATGGGAATAAGAATGCTAGAAATAGGAGGAAACCACTATGGCTAAATAAAGCGGTAAGAAGTGCAATATGTGACAGAAAGAAAGCATTTAGGGAATTAAAGCAAGTAGGTAGTGATGAAGCATTAAATAAATACAGAAAATTAAATAACATTTGTAAAAAGCAAATCAAGGCAGCAAAGATTGAGACAGAGAGACTCATTGCCAGAGAAAGTAAAAAGAATCCCAAAATATTTTTTAACTACATAAATAGTAAGAAACTAAAAAATGATGGTGTTGGCCCCTTTAAAAATAGTCTGGGTGAAATGGTGGATGAGGATGAGGAAAAAGCCAATATGCTAAATGACTTTTTTTTTTTCAACAGTATTTACACAAGAAAATCCCATGACAGACAATATGATCAGGGATAACAAAAAGTCTCAATTAAATGTCACCTGCTTAACCCAAGAGGAAGTACGGCATCGTCTAAAAATCACTAAAATTGACAAATCACCGGGCCCGGATGGGATACACCCCAGAGTGCTGCAGGAATTAAGTACTGTCATAGATAGACCATTATTTTTAATATTTAAAGATTCCATAAAAACAGGGTCTGTACCACAGGACTGGCGTATAGCAAATGTGGTGCCAATATTCAAAAAGGGGACAAAAACTGAACTTGGAAATTATAGGCCAGTAAGCTTAACCTCTACTGTGGGTAAAATCCTAGAGGGTTTTCTAAGAGATGCTATACTGGAGTATCTGAACAAAAATAACCTCATGACCCATTATCAACATGGTTTTACGAGGGACCGTTCCTGTCAAACTAATCTAATAAGCTTCTATGAAGAAGTAAGTTCTGGACTGGACCAAGGAAATGCAGTGGATGTGGTGTATATGGACTTTTCAAAAGCTTTTGATACGGTGCCACACAAAAGGTTGATACATAAAATGAGGGCAATGGGGATAGGGGAAAATATGTGTAAGTGGGTTAAGAACTGGCTTAGTGATAGGAAACAAAGGGTGGTTATTAATGGAACACACTCAGAATGGGTCACAGTTAACAGTGGGGTACCACAGGGGTCAGTGTTGGGCCCGCTTCTATTTAATATATTTATTAATGACCTTGTAGGGGGCATACAGAGTAGAATCTCAATATTTGCAGATGACACTAAACTCTGCAGGGTAATCAATACAGAGAAGGACAATTTTATATTACAGGAGGATTTATGTAAACTAGAAGCTTGGGCTGCTAAATGGCAAATGCGATTTAATGGGGATAAATGTAAAGTCATGCACTTGGGCAGAGGAAACAAAAGGTATAATTATGTGCTTAATTGTAAATCACTGGGCAAAACTGTCACTGAAAAAGACCTGGGTGTATGGGTAGATGACAAACTCACATTTAGTGGCCAGTGTCAGGCAGCTGCTGCAAAGGCAAATAAAATAATGGGATGCATTAAAAGAGGCATAGATGCTCATGAGGAGAACATAATTTTACCTCTATACAAGTCACTAGTGCGACCACACTTAGAATACTGTGTACAATTCTGGTCTCCGGTGTATAAGAAAGACATAGCTGAACTAGAGCGGGTCCAGAGAAGAGCAACAAAAGTCATTAGAGGACTAAGCGGTCTGCAATACCAAGACAGATTATTAAACTTGGGGTTATTTAGCTTGGAAAAACGAAGGCTGAGGGGTGATCTTATAATAATGTATAAATATATGAGGGGGCAGTACAAAGACCTTTCTAATGATCTCTTTACTCTTAGGCCTGAGACTGGGACAAGGGGGCATCCTCTACGTCTGGAGGAAAGAAGGTTTAATCATAATCACAGACGCGGATTCTTTACTGTAAGAGCAGTGAGACTATGGAACTCTCTGCCACATGATGTTGTAATGAGTGACTCACTACTAACATTTAAGAAGGGCCTGGATGCCTTTCTTGAAAACTATAATATTACCAGTTATATATACTAGATTCTTTGATAGGGCGTTGATCCAGGGAATTAGTCTGATTGCCATATCTGGAGTCAGGAAGGAATTTTTTCCCCCAATGTGGAGCTAGTGTTGCCACATGGGGTTTTTTTTTGCCTTCCTCTGGATCAACATGTTAGGCTATGGGTTGAACTAGATGGACTTAAAGTCTTCCTTCAACCTTAAAAACTATGTTACTATGTTACTATGTTACTTCTTTAGATGGTCTCTTGAAATTGCCGCTGAGGTCTCTCCTCCAACTTTACTAATTAGACAGACTTTGGCGTTGTCAAAATTTGAAGGCAATAGAGTATATGGCTCAGCCTCCCACTGGTCATCCAGTTTGTTCATCTTTTTCTCGTGAGGACTTGTTCTCCTGGTGTTACGGGAACTGCAGGTGTGTGTTTGTTATATGCTTTCTCTTGCTTGAGACAGGCTTTTTTCTACACACTCTTGCACTTTAGGGTACTGCTGTTGCTGTTCAGTATCCCAATCCGCATCTTGTGCATTTGCCAGGTCTTGCTTTCATCAGGTAGGCTGGAGTACAGTTGGTGGAGTTCACAGGAATATGATTGTATAAGTCCACTAAATCTGGCAACTTCTCTGGCCTCTGGCCACATACTTCTTTATTCCAGTGGCAGTGTCTTCAATAGGTCTATCACTACCTGGTTCATCTTTTCGCACATGCCATTGGTCTGTGGGTGATACAGTGTCATTCTTATTTTCTTGCAGCCGTACAAGTTGCAAAACTCCTGGAACCCCTGTGCCTCGAACGCGACCTTGATACCTGTTCAGCAATAGGGTCTGCAGAAATGGGCTTGAAAGGCTCTAGCCGCTGTCCTCGCTGTTAAATCTTTCACCGGCATTACTACCAAGAAACGAAAATAGTGACCTACAACGATGAGGGCGTAGATGTAGCCCGACAGGCTTGGGGTCAGTTTCACATGGTACAAGGCTACTAATTCAAGTGGTTGCCTGGTAACAATAGGCTGTAGAGGAGCTCTCTGACTGTCACGATCCTTCCTCCGCAGGTTGCACGGCCTACAGTCTCTGCACCAGTTCTCAATGGCCTTCCTCATGCCAACCCAGTAGAATCGTTCAGGCAACAGAACCTCCAGCTTCTTCCACCTGAAGTGTCCTGCCCCATCATGGTATTCTTTCAGGACCATCTAGACATCTCTCTTCAGGACCACTATCTGCTAAACCAGTTAATGGGTTCATGCATTGATGTGCCTCCTGCACAGCTTACCCCATAAATGGGGGATAACTTGTTTTTCTCTTTCCACAAGACCCCATGATTTCCAAATTGCTCCCAAAAGATCCTAGAATCATATTTAGAAGGTCTAAAAATCTGCAATCTTTGTTAGCACCTAGTAGAATTAAGAACTTAGATCCACACAAAAATCAGCGTGCAAAAAATCAGTGTGTAATAAATCAGTATGCAAAATATCAGAGTGCAGATTTTGGGGAAATTGATATAGGATGTTTCAAATGTAACTCATGTAGGTGCAAATGCTGTTCTGCCATTAAACGTACCTCTAGATATTTTACTTCTAACATTACAAATGAATCTTTCCCTATAAAACAGAAATTAGACTGCAGATCCAAGTTCGTAGTTTACTTGCTGGAATGCCCATGCAAATACCAGTACGTTGGTAGAACTATTCAAAATATGCAGAGTAGATTGAACAAACATCGATCTAATATTAAAAATGGTTTCATGAAACAGTGTGTCTAAACACTACACGGAATTCCATGATAAAGATCCTTCCAGTCTGAAACTAGTCATAATAGATCAGGTTGATGAATCTGCAGAAGGCAGACTGAATAAACTGAATAAAAAGGAAGCGTATTGGATTTTTAAGCTTGGCACATTATTCCCAGAGGGTTTAAATCTTACAATAGAGAATGTTATATAAATGGAGAATTTTTAGCTGAAGTCTTTATTTTACTTTTCACAAAAAATAAGTTTTATTGATTTTATTTGTTTTTAGTTGTTTTTACCTTGTGATTTTAAAGTATAATTTTGTATTACTTATCTTTTATATAATTGTGTTATTCATTTATAATACTCCACTGACGATAATTGATGGGAGGTGTTTTTGATGGGCTAATCACACCCTCCAGAACAGAGGAGTAAGATCTTGATATATAAGGAATGGTCACTTTGAGCCGTACATCCACTTGAGAAAGACGTTTGTCGAAACGCGTTGTGGCTGAGGGCTCGCTTTACCCACTTTTTAATAAACCTAGGGGTAATTCTCTTAATTTTCAGTTCCCTGGTCTTTTCTAGCGCTCACTTCCATACTGTTTTTCCTTCTTATTATTACCCTCCTCCCTTCGGGGTATGGTATGAGAGCTGCTGGAGGAGAGACCTTGCTGAACATGCAATAGAGCTGTCTCCCTTGGGATTAAGTGTCCAGGCCCGGTGGACACGGTCGCCCTGACCTCGGAGCCTTATCGCACGGAGCCAAGTAGAAGGCCGGTTCAAGAACAACTGACCGATTTTACACTCACCCTGTATTCCATTCCCTGTTGTGCGGTGCACAACAGTTCCAGGTGAGTGTATCCCTGATTAACCTTTATTCTACGTGTGGGATCAGCGTGGCGCAACCTTTTGATTCTGATTTAGCTGTGCTGCCTGCTGCATATCCCTCACCTGATGAACTTAGCAAGACTCCTATCACAGACTACAACATTGGATCTTTGAATTTTTGGACCACTCATTACTCCGGATAGAACGTTTAGCTTTGGACAGTACTTATAATTGTATATTCCTCGTGGTATTTTTGGTTAATAATTTGTGGTTGTTATTGCTTGCTATATTAGATTACCATTGTTGGTTCTCATAGGACATGCATTTTTATATTAACAATAGAGAATCTTATAGGGAAAATAAGATCTTAGTAGCCCTTGGTGATAATATTCCCTTAGAAACCGCTGATAGTGGGATCACCAGAAATAAACTAGGAGAAGAAGATAGAAAGCAACTAATGGTAATCATGAATAATTATGAAAACAAATGCAAAATAGAGATTACGAATCAAATTGATGCAATGTTTTTAAAAAAGTATATAGCCGAAAAAATAATAAGATTCCACAGAAATCCACCTACCCTAATGATATTAATTACACCAACACCTGGAATGAGTATATAAATAATTGCTCTGTAAGAATGATGCAGATTCTTTTAAAAAAATGTCTGACATTAGCTGAACAAGCACTACAGGAAATGATTACGATGTGCTCTAGTATTGATCTGTACTCTCAAAGTCAGGAGTTTTTTTAATCCAATATGAAATTAAGAATTAGATTAAATAAATTAGAAGAAGACATTATAAAAAGAAAAGTGAATACATTTCTCCGTGATAAAAATTTGATAGGTACAAATAACAGTGAACCAATGGAAGTTAATCACCCATAGAAACAGGTTCCAATATGGGTATTAAGATCACAACAAATCAGAAAGGTGATCAAAATATACCAGAAAAGGATTTGGATGAGATTAAAGATCTAGACAAGAGAGTAGATAATAATCAGAATAGAAAGATAAATAATAATAACAGGAACAAAAAAATCAATGAAGAGAAAAAGGCTGAAAAGGATAGTGAGATAGAACAGGTATTAAAAACGGAAAAACAGAGAATTTTTTATGAAAAACATAAAAAAACTCTAATGAATAGGGGTAAAACTGATGATGGGGGGGTAATAGTAATATTAACATTAATAATGGGAAAATAGAGAGTATAAAGGAAACATCGGAACTGGCTGGATTAAATGAAATTCAAGTTCCCAATGATAAAATTAAGAGTAAAATTAATAGTAAATAAAATAAAAATAAAAATACAAATAAGATGTCAAATAATGATACTAGGGGGGGCGTGTCCTGCTGCAGATGGCGCCGGACGCTAGCTGAGAAGGCTCCGTCGCACAGACCGAACAAACGGCACCTACCGGCTCTTCCCGGGCTCTAACGCCTAGCAATATCAAGAGGAGAACACCTCCACAACTCGGAGATGCCGCGAGCGGGCTCCCGACGCCGTGATACAGCCGGTAAACTTACTGATTTCTTTGGCACTGAGAGCCAGAAGCCCAACAAAATGGCGCCGGCTGCTGGAGCCCCTGCAGCTCTCTCATCCCCCTCAGGACACACACCGCGATCTCCTTGCTCCCCTTCCGGGTCTAAGGGAAGGGAGTCCAGGGGTAGAGATGAATCCCCAGTGTCAAAACGAACCCTCAGGGACATGCTGGGATCCCTAAGGGACTCCATGTTAGGAGAAATACGCTCCCTGATAGGTGACCTGCGCTCAGACATGGCGGCTCTAGGTGAAAGAACTTCACATCTTGAAACAAAGATGACGGACTTTGTAACCGCTCATAACAACTTGGCTGATGACTACGCCGTAATGGATAAAGAGATGAAATCGACGCAGCTAACTCTTTTCCATCTAGAGGATGGTCTGCGCAAAAACAATGTTAAACTGCGGGGAGTAAACGAGCTGGGCCGAGAGGAGGATTTAAAGAACATCATCTCTATGTTCCTAGCAGCAGTCCTACCAGATGTCCCCCCTGCAATGCTGGAGGTAAACAAGGCATATCGGCTATCGAAACCAGCTAAAATGGCCAAAGAAATCCCAAGGGACATTCTGATCTCATTTCAACGGCCAGAAGCGAGAGAAATTCTCCTGCGGGCTATGCGCTCTCAACCTGAACTGCCAGACCCCTATGCTACTGCGGCGGTCTTCCCGGACCTTTCCCCAGGGACACTCGCCAGACGCAGGGAATTTGCGCCAAGCTGCAGGGTCCTGCGCGAGAAGGGGATCCAATACATCTGGGGGTCACCGGTATCCCTAACTTTTCGCTACAAGGGAGCGAGACAATTCTTTCAATCCCCATCTCAACTACGCAAAGCCCTGCGAACCTGGAATTTCTCCGCCGCGGGAGGCTCACCGCCGACTGACCATGACGAACCCCGACATGGACCACCACGGAGGGTCGAAAAACATTCCAGCCGAAGCCCGGAAGCAAAATGATGACGTCTGTGCGTCCGTGCCTCAGGCTTCTATAATTGTTCTTTAAGGTAACCCTCGCATTGCCGCCAGGTAGTCCCCTATACGGGTCGCTGGTGGACGAGGGTTTTCCTGCCCCCAGGAGGCCCCTGGGTCTGGGTCCTGGCGGACAGAGGGTGGGCGCGATTAATTTCTCGCCCTACCTTTTCTAGCTCGCTGGACCTTGATCGGGAGGTCCTCGGACTGTGACGGTTTACATTTGTGTGTTATTACTGATTTTTTGCCATTCTCCCTCCCCCCGTCCTCCCCCCCCTTCCCCTTTTCCCCCCCTCTCCTGCCGTTTCTACTACCTCTTCTCTATCTGTTTTCACTTTTCTATCTCTTTCTTCTATACTCTTAATACCTCTCATCAAAACAAACAAGTGTTTTCAGGCCCCAGGCTTTAAACCCCCCTAGGTCCCCTCATCTACTGCTCCAGATCTCATTAGCCTATGGCGGGGTCGTTCTCATCATTACAGTTTGCCTCCCTCAATGTAAAGGGGCTAAACTCCGCGGTAAAGCGCTCCTTCCTATGGAGGGAAGCGCGTAGACTGCGAGCGGACGTGTTATGCGTCCAAGAAACGCATTTACTAGCCTCAGACAATCACAGGGTAAAACACCCATCTTACTCCCACATTTTCTTTGCAAACAACACTGTAAAAAAGGCGGGGATCTGTGTGATTATTAGTAACAAAGTACAATTCCAGCTAAAATCAATGGACTCTGACCCCTTGGGGAGGTTCCTCATTTTGAGGGCCTTTATCTCCGGCGAATTATACACAATAGTAGCGTTATATGCGCCCAATGCGGGACAATATAAATTCCTGAACTCCTTATTTAAGAAACTAAAGGGCTCAGTGGAGGGCTCCTTGATAATTTGCGGGGACTTCAATGCTGTCATGGAGTCCAGATTGGACTCCTCATCCTCATCTTCGAGACGGGGGCTGGAATTGTCCCGGCTGTGTCGAGAATTCGGCCTTCACGACGTGTGGCGATACCTCCATGCCGAAGAAAGGGATTATACGTTCTTTTCTAATAGTCACAAGTCCTATTCCAGGATTGACTTGTTCTTGGTGGGGGACGCACCGCTGCTCCGCTGTGAGTCGGCTTCTATAGGCCTGATCTCATGGTCGGATCACGCCCCCATCTCCCTAAATATCCGTTTGGGGCAAAAGGAGGTGTCGCCCCGTCGCTGGAGGATGAATGTTGGCCTCCTGTCCAATCGGGACACTGTGGACTTCCTAGACCACAGTTTGGAAGATTACTTCCAATGGAATGACAATGGGGAGGTCTCTGATGGCCCGCTGTGGGCAGCTCACAAGGCGGTGCTCAGGGGTCTCCTCATACAGAAGGCCTCGCAACAAAAACAAGCTAGAGATAAGCGGTGGAGAGAGATCACCGAGCAGATATCTGAATTAGAAAAAATTAACAAAACCGCCCAGACTCAGCGGATCACATCTCAATTACTGACTCTGCGAAATGAACTCAGATCCCTCCTGTTATATCAACATGAACTTGGCCTTCGAAAACTTAACACAAAATTTTATGCTGATGGGGATAGAGCGGGTAGACTATTAGCCAGACGACTTAAAAAGCGGGTAGTGCAATCAATGGTGACATCCATGAAAACACCTGGGGGTGGGATCGTCAAAGACCCGAATAAGATAGCCGATGCGATGGCAGATTTTTATTCCTCCTTATACAACCTAAAAGACGATCCTGACACCCCTCAACCAACATTAAAACGCATCCGAGATTACCTGGACCGCGTAGACCTGCCCTCTATCCCTCAGGACAGGCTCCAAGCATTAAACACCCCATTCTCTTTGACAGAGGTGCAGGCGGTAGTTCGGTCCCTGAAGTCAAATTCAGCTCCAGGCCCTGATGGCCTGGCAAACGAATACTACAAAACCTTTTCCCACCATTTATCACCCTACCTGCTCCGACTCTTTAATTCCTGGCAGGCCGAGGGGGTCCTCCCTCCGGAGGCCCTTGAGGCCACGATTTCAACAATTCTAAAACCAGGAAAACCGCCTGACTCACCGGGGAGTTATCGGCCGATCTCCCTCTTGAACACAGACGTAAAAATTTATGCTAGGCTTCTGGCAGCTCGTCTGTCGGAGATTATCCCATCCTTAGTGGACTCGGACCAGGTGGGGTTTGTGGGGGGCCGTCAGGCGAGAGATGGAACCCGACGTATGTTAGACCTCATAGAAATAGCTGAAAGTCGGGGTGCCCCCAGTGTATTCCTGTCGTTAGACGCGGAAAAGGCGTTTGACAGGGTACACTGGGGTTACCTACAGGAGGTCCTGGTGAGGTTTGGCTTCTCGGGACCCATACTGAGGGCCATTTTGAACCTATACTCGAATCCAAGAGCACGTGTCTCTACGTCTGGGTTTCTCTCCCGCCAGTTCAATATTTCAAACGGGACCAGACAGGGATGCCCCCTGTCTCCCCTGATTTTTGCTCTAGTAATGGAGCCATTTGCCGCTGCCATCAGGGCTGATCATAAGATCTCGGGCATACAAGTAGGGGCGAAACGTCACGTTATTGGCCTGTACGCCGATGACGTGATCATCACCTGCACAGTCCCTAGAGCTTCGCTTCCAACCATCATAAACGCCTTGGACGCCTTCTCGGCAGTCTCATACTATAGATTGAACTTGAGTAAGTCTATGGCCTTACCCCTTAATCTCACGCAACAGGAGATTGAGGATCTAGCTAGTCGATTTGCTTTTCAATGGGCCCCAAAGGGTATCCAATATCTGGGTATCATACTGTGCCCCTCACAGAAAGTAGCACAGGCGAATCTACTGGCCCTGATTACCTCCTTGCGGGGATCAATGAACTCTGGCTCACTACCCCTGCTTTCATGGATGGCCAGGATACAGGCGGTTAGGATGCTTTGGTTTCCGAAGCTTCTGTACCTGTTCCGCTGTGTCCCGGTCACATACCCGAAGTCCCTTCTTACTCAACTTCAAAATCTAATTGACAGATTTGTATGGGCAGCAGGTCGTCCAAGGGTTAAACGTAAAACCTTGTACCAGAGGCTGGGAGGGGGCGGAATGGGGGTCCCAAACGTCGCTTGCTACTGCAAAGCAGCCTGTCTGGAGGCGGTCAGAAACTTCTGCAGAACTCCACTCTCACCGGGATGGATTCAAATAGAGACGGACTTTGCACCTGGAGATTCACCTGGCAGGACCATATGGGGGGCATCCTTGGGCCCAATTAGGGGGTCTCACCCGCTGGGAACTGTCCGAACCCTTTTGTCAGAATGGGGTAAGGCCCCTAAGGTTTGGACTAAGTTCCCGCCGGAGAGAATCCCCTTAACAGCACTACAAGTTCAAATCCCCACACTAAACTTATCAACATGGCAGAAATTGGGCATTACTTCACTAGCGGATCTGATGAGGGGACCTAAGATGATCTCCTTTACAGAGTTTACCCGAAATAATGCGGAACTAAGAGGCACGTTCCTACAATTCTCACAGGTCCGACACTTCTTGGAATCTGGGGACTGCTGGCATGATTTAAAGCCCCCCACTCCCTCACTCTTCCAGCATTTCCTCTTTTCAGAAACCACGAAACCCAAGGGTCTCTCAATTATATACGAGGGTCTTCTGGAAATGACCTCCCCTGGGCGTCCGTCCTACGTTTCTGCGTGGGAGAGAGACCTGTCCTTTGAGGCGGAAGAGGAGGATTGGGAGGGAGCGGTTCGCTGCGTCTCCCGAGCAACTAGATGTATCAACCACCTAGAGTCCCTCAAAAAGGTTCACCTCCGATGGTACACCCCCCCTACGAGGTTGGCGAAGTTTGGCAGTGGAGCCTCCCCTCTCTGTTGGAGACTCTGCGGCCAAAAAGGAGATCTCGCACACATGTGGTGGTTGTGCCCTCGGATAGCCCAATTTTGGACATTGGTGGCCAGCCTGATTGAGGTGACCACGGAGTTGAAGTTTCCACTACTCCCACAACTTGCGGTTCTCCACATAGGGGCTGAGTCTCTCCCACCAGTTCCTCGTCATATGATCTCATACATTCTAATAGCGGCAAGACTCTGCATTGCCACGTCCTGGAAGAACCCGGCACCTCCTACGATGGCAGACCTCACAAAACGGCTAAACGGGATATTTGCTCATGAATTTCACCTAGCTCTAGACGCCCCCACGAGGCGATATGTAGCTGACGCTTGGGATCTTTGGGCAAAACACCCTTTTGCAGATAAACCCCCTCATTGAACTGGATACACGAGGTATCATCCTTTCTTTTTTCTCTCGTTTCTTCTTCTAATCCTTTTCTTCCCCCCCCTCTCTTTATCCTCACCTACTTATGACCTCCCTAGCCCCTCCTCTGCAATTCCCTATTCCCTACCTTCCCCCAGCTACTCTACCTTCCACCCCCTCCGTTGCCGTTTACCCCCACGTCCTGCTGACTTACTACAATTTGATCCTGATGATCCGAGATACTCAACTCTGGCGGCAGTGATAATACGGAGAACAGTTTCATCCTGGCCTTTAAACAAAAGCAAATAACATCTAATTCCGAGATGCAACGGAAACAATCCTGCATATCTACAAACTTCTGCGACCCACCTAAGGACGCTGCATCAACGTGACTTAATCAGGGGTCAAACCACTACCCATCCCTTTAGCCTTTGTTTTACTTCCCTCCCTCCATTCCCCTCCCACTCCATCCCCTTCAACCTCCATGGAGGTAGAAATCCAATGTTTAATCTCACTTGTTAGAAATATTGTGTTGTAACCTTGAGACCCACGGGGTTCCCCTGTGGGTCGGTAATGTTTTTGCTTATGTAAATATTTTCTTTTCTTTATTGTACAAAACAATAAAACAGTTTTGAAGACTAAATAATGATACTATAAACACCCCTGCTACAGTTTCAGTAGAAACCCCCTTAATAGAGTTATTTGACAATGAAAATAATACCGATCATTTATTAAGCCAGAATGAATACGGCAGGACCGAAAACGAAGTGATCACTGACATTCTGGGAAACACCTCATTTGACTTCTTTTCTCTGCACCCTACTTTACAACAAATTAATACACAAAATTGCACTAATATCTTGGATGACACCTTATGTCATATACTTCCCACTACTCCGATAACACTAAAAAATTTGGAAGATAAAATATTGAATTCTTCACTAGGGGGGACTGTAAACATGGTAGTTTTAAATAGTAACACTATGATGGAACAAATTGAAATAAATGTAGAGACACAAGACACATCTAGTAATGTAGAGATTAGTAACACTAAAAATGATAAAAATATGAAAATCACTCAATTTTTTCGGCCGGCCACAGGTCGCAAAGTAAAAAGAAAAAGAGGATTACAGGACAGAGAGGAAGGGGACCCCTCTCTTGCCCGCATGTCTCCAGAATCAGAAAATATAAGGAAAAAGAAAACGAAACTAGATTAAAAATAGATGGTTTCGGTAGAAAAGCGGCACTCACGGATCTTGGTTCCAAACTATTTATTTATCCGGTTATGGGATACATCCACCTGGGAGGGTGTGCAGGGAGGGGAAGCAAGCAACGGTATCCGTTTCGAGGACAATTCCTCTTCTACGGGCTCTACAAGGGGTCAAACTTGCTACCTATTTGAAGGAAGTCAATTTGATACCAAACAGCTGTGCAGTGATTAAAAACAATAAAATGTTATACAAAACGCTGTCACATCCTACTGATGGACCCCACACGTGGACCCACTGGACCGCGTAGAGCGGATGCTGATACCGGGTGATAGAGAGGCGGACGAGTACAGTAGAGTCAACAGGTTTATTTGAACAACAACAAACAAGACCCCACGCCCCAGGGGAGAGCCACAAGGTCGCAGCACTATACAGGGATACCGCCGGTACCAACCTCGGGGGGACCAATGAAGCGGACACGAGTGTTAAACCGACCCCAGGCGACGTGGTAACAAAACAGCAACCGGGTATGAAATAGGACACAAGAACCGGGAACACTGAGAATCCGGAGCAGGACTGGAGACAGCGCTTCAGCAGGGAAGAGGTCCGGGAAGCAGACCGAGACCACGGGAGTCAGCACGGGAGGAATCTGCGGGAAGGAACACAGAGTAATCAGATATCAAGCCAAATAAGAAACGACCTGACCAGACCAGGATTAGCAAGTTCACTACATAGAAATTGCCCTGGCAAAGAGAAAGAGGAAACAGGAAGCTTATATCACAGCAGGGTACTCCTGATTGGCAGAACACAGAGACCTGGTGATTGGCTGAGGGGAGGAGCAAGCTCCCTGCAGTTCCCAGCAGATACTGATTTGGAGATGGATTGTCATAGCTCAAGCAGTGGCCCCGGAAGTGAGATGAGCAGCGCTGCTCAAGCGGAGGGTGCTGAACCCCTGCGGCTGGGGACAGGTGCGCGCACCCGGAGAGCATACGGTAAGGAAGACGCTACCCGACCGACCCGCGGGTGGCGGCTGCCAGCGCCCCGGAGCCGTCGGCGGACGGACGACACCTGGGATCGTTGAGGCCGAACAGGGGCGGTAGGAGCCGAGGGAGTAAAGGCAGCAGGCCGCGGAGCACGGGCGGCAGACCCCCGATTGGTAACAAACGCTTTCTTAATAAAACTATACATTAATATGTGCGATTGTTAGTACCTACACAATGAAATGATTACATTTTTCATTACAGCAACATACATTCCACTGCACGGATCTTTGTTTTTAAAATACCGAGGTAACAAAGGGTAACAAGTCAAGTGACTGAGGAACAGATTCCAGACCTCATCTATGGATAGCAGAACATTGCAACATTGTAAGACCAGATTACATCGTCGCTGTGGATTATATCTCCTTCAATTTTATCGCAACCCGGATTAATATCAACCAATAATAATGGGTATTGATAACTCAAGGTTGTCGATCTTATGTTAGGTGATATTTCTTATTTTTTTGTTTATTATTTTTAAATTTTTTTATTATTATTTTTTAATCTGTAGCGGCGAAATGGAATCTGCGTTCCTGCATTGAGTTGCAATAGCCTGAATATACCTTGGACCGGTTTACACATGTGGAACGATTGTTAATCTTCCACCATATTTGTGACTCTCTTTTTAATTTACCACATCACATTAACATTACTCGCTAGTACTATAGGGGAGTATTCTTATCCAACAATGCTTTAATATCTCTCTCTACCAACTCTGCGAACAGGTCAATATTGTTCCCAGGGTTGGTTGGAGGCATGAATTGTGATGCTACTCCCCTGGCGGAAAAAGAGGTACGACTCTTCTGGACAGTGCAATCTTCAAAAACCAGTCACCGTGTACCTAGAGGGCTAAGGGTGGTAAAAACTCCGGCATTTAATACAACTGATCCCAAATTTGTGAAAGCCTGGAATGACATTCAAACGGAGTCCTCCCAAAAATTTCTCGACTTAGTCTTGATACATAATGAGGAAGAACTTATCTCAGTTACAGAAGAACTGGTTTTGTTGAGACGGAGTCTACAAACCAGACTTTCTAAATCAGCATGGAAATCCTTTCTAGAAAAACTAGAAAGCATTGTTGTACCCAAGTCCTCTAAAAAATCTGACAGAAAAAGAAAAAAGAGCTCTAGGGGAACTAAAAAGTTGGGAGTCTGTGATTTTCAGGTGCGCAGATAAAGGGGGAGGCGTAGTCCTGTTAGAACGGGAGGCTTATATTGCAGAAAGTTTGCGCCAATTGAATGACAGCATAACCTACAAACCGCTTCCAACAGATCCCACTTTACAATATCAAAGTAAATTAAGAACGTTTTTAAGACAGTATGTGGAGTTGAAGGTTATCACTAAACAACAGGGAGAGAAATTATTCCCAAGTTTTCCACAGCGCCCACATTGGTATTACATTCCGAAAATTCATAAAAATGAACATCAGCCCCCAGGTAGACCAATAATGTCTGGAGTAGGTTCCCTCACGGAACCGCTCTCCAGATACATTGATTGGTACCTGCACCCCTTTCTAGGAAGTATACCATCTTATGTCAGGGACACTAACCATTTTATTGAAAATCTCGATCTCATTGAGTGGCAAGATAGCTTTAATTTAGCATCAATCGATGTCGAAAGCCTCTACACAAAGATCCCACAGCAGAGGGCTGAACAGGTAATAAGAATAATCCTAAAGGATAATGAAACAGATGAACAAGTGGTTGCCTTTGTGTGTGGAGCACTAAATTACATCTTAACACACAATGCATTCACTTTTCTCGGCCAGTGGTATTTGCAGCAGGTCGGTACCGCAATGAGTACCCCTGTCGCATGTACTCTGGCGAATCTGTAATTAGCTCTATTGGAAAAAGATTTAGTTTTTTCAGAATCTAACCCGTACATCAGACATGTAAAACACTATGCCCGATTCGTGGACGATGTATTTATTGTTTGGGACGGGGAAAAATCAACCTTTGACCAATTTATAGAGTATTTGAATCAAAAAAACAATTACAACATGTTTTTCACATCAAAATTTGGGGGACAAAACTTAGAATTTTTGGATGTTTTCATAAAAATCGAAAACGGCATAATCAACAGATCAGTGTTTTAAAAAAAAGACAGCAACCAATGCTCTCCTCCACTATAATAGTGCGCATCCTTTACATACAAGAACAGGGTTACCATATAGCCAGTTCTTGTGTGTCAAGAGGATCAATAACACAGAGACAGGCTTCGAGGCACAGGCAGGCGATTTAAGCGTCGCCCTTCAACAGAGAGGATATCCACCAAATTTGGTAAAAAATGCCAAAAGAAGAGCAGAGGTAAAATTAGCTAACATGGGGGAATCAAACAGATTAAAAAGAAAAAAACAACAAGAGGATCAGCAAAAAAGATTCTTCTTCAGTTTTAAATTTGGCCCCATGTACGATAGAGTCTCTGCATGCATTAAAAGACATTGGCACATAATCCAATCTGACAGTCCGTTCTTAGAGTCCTCACACGCTATAATTTCTTATAGACGAAGTAAAAATATTGGAGACCTATTGGTGAAAAAACAAATAAAAAATATTCCAAAAACAATAAATTCCTGGCTTTCTGGATCACCCATCAAGGGAAACCACAAATGTGGTACATGCCCTTGGTGTAGGTTTTTCAGACCAGGTACAGCTATAAATTTGAATGGCACACTAATCCCAGTAAATTCATTCATAAATTGCAGAACAAAAGGTTTAGTGTATGTCATAATGTGTCCTTGCTCCCATTTCTACATAGGCAAAACTATCAGACCACTATTCCACAGGTTTAGAGAACACTTTAATTCCATCGCATCAGGTAAAGGTAGCCCCAGACTCATAAAGCACATCCAGGATCTACATAATGGTAACCCAGAAGTTCTCTCCTTCATGGGTTTAGAAAAACCAGCCGCGTTGCCACAAGGAGGAGATTTTGATAGATACCTTGTACAAAGAGAATCAAGATGGATTATTTCCTCAGATGCTCAGGGCCCTAGAGAGCTTAATGATAAAATAGATATGGCAATATTCTTATGAGTGGAATCAATTGTCATTATCTTCTCCTTTCTCATGAAAAATATTTGCCATAATTATATGGGATAAAGAATACTCCCCTATAGTACTAGCGAGTAATGTTAATGTGATGTAGTAAATTAAAAAGAGAGTCACAAATATGGTGGAAGATTAACAATCGTTCCACACGTGTAAACCGGTCCAAGGTATATTCAGGCTATTGCAACTCAATGCAGGAACGCAGATTCCATTTCGCCGCTACAGATTAAAAAATAATAATAAAAAAATTAAAAAATAATAAACAAAAAAATAAGAAATATCACCTAACATAAGATCGACAATCTTGAGTTATCAATACCCATTATTATTGGTTGATATTTATCCGGGTTGCGATAAAATTGAAGGAGATATAATCCACAGCGACGATGTAATCTGGTCTTACAATGTTGCAATGTTCTGCTATCCATAGATGAGGTCTGGAATCTGTTCCTCAGTCACTTGACTTGTTACCCCTTGTTACCTCGGTAACTTAAAAACAAAGATCCGTGCAGTGGAATGTATGTTGCTCTAATGAAAAATGTAATCATTTCATTGTGTAGGTACTAACAATCGCACATATTAATGTATAGTTTTATTAAGAAAGCGTTTTGTATAACATTTTATTGTTTTTAATCACTGCACAGCTGTTTGGTATCAAATTGACTTCCTTTAAATAGGTAGCAATTTTGACCCCTTGTAGAGCCCGTAGAAGAGGAATTGTCCTCGAAACGGATACCGTTGCTTGCTTCCCCTCCATGCACACCTCCCAGGTGGATGTATCCCATAACTGGATAAATAAATAGTTTGGAACCAAGATCTGTGAGTGCCGCTTTTCTACCGAAATAATCTTGCACATTGAACTCTAATAGCCGGAGCACCAGGATTACAACCACCATCGTCCAGTGGAATAGACAACTGCAGTTACCACAGGTCAGTGCCCTTTTCAATCTTCCTTATGTACGCACATTAAAAATAGATGGGATAAGCCCAGATAATTCAGGTATTTTTAATATTTCAGGTACAATTTTGACAGAGAATGTAATCAAACTATTAAAAAGAGGTCTTTCTTTTTGTCCAAAATCCAAATTAGACCCTTTTACCCTGTTTATGGATTTCAATGAATTTATCAGATAATTAACAATAATGAGACACTTTTCAATGGAAGAAATGAAAAGTGGTAAAAGAGAAGAACACGAATTAAATCAAAATGAAAACCTAATCAAACACGGAAATGGAATAACAACAACACCAACACTTGATCCATCTGAGAAAGATCAAAAAAAATTTTTTCATGTTAATCCAAAATATAAAAGTAATTTTTTCCCCACACATAAAAAAGGTCCACATATAGAAACTTTTCAACAACTTACACTACAGGCTATTAGACGTATGCATGATACGAAATAGAAGGATAATATTAGTAAAGGTGATAGATTAGCCATAAAAACACTCAAAGAAAATAAAAATATAATTGTAAAAAAAGCCGATAAAGGCGGTGGAATTGTAATAATGGATGCAGATTGGTATATCAATAAAAGTAAAATAATACTGGAGGATGTTGAATATTATGAAAAACTTGAAACAGACCCCTCAATAGAGATATTTGAAAAATATACGACATTAATTAAAAAAGCCTGGGAATTAGGTATTTTGAGCAAAAAAGAATATAGATTTCTCAATATCACTATATATAAAACCCCACATTTTTATTTTTTTACCAAAATTTCATAAAAATATTTCTGATCCTCCTGGACGCCCTATTATTTCAGGCATAAATTCCATCACCAGTAATTTTTCACACTATATAGATCTTTTTTTACAGAGTTTTAATGTCAAATTGAATTCTTATTTGAAAAATTCTTCTCAACTAATCGATATTCTGAAGAAAAGTCCTCCTATTCCCGGTGCTATTTTAATCACGTTGGACGTTAATGCACTGTACTCAAATATACCGCACAACCTAGGAATTGGTGTTATAGAGCATTTTTTATCCACCGATCATGAAATACCTGAACTTCAAAAAGTCTTTTTGATATGGGGTATCGGTTTTATTTTGAATAATAATATATTCACGTTTCAGGAAGATGTCTACAGAGAGATGAAGGGCTGCGCGATGGGCACGAGATTCGCCCCCAGTTACGCTGGGCTCTATATGGGGGCTTTTGAGTCTCGGCTCATCGTGTAGTCCCCTTTAGGTAGAAAACATATACACCTATATAAACGTTATATTGACGATTTAGTAATAGTGTGGACGGGCACATTAGATGAGGCTAATATATTCCTGGAGTTTATTAATAACAACAACTGGGGCATGAAATTCACTATGAATTATTCTACTACATCAGTACAATTTTTAGACCTTAATATAAATATTGATAGTGAAGGACGACTGAGCACGTCCACATTTTTCAAAGATGTGGATGTGAACAGTTACCTGCGTTTCGATAGCAGCCACTTATCCACTTGGATTACTAATATCCCCTATGGCCAGTATCTAAGAATTAGAAAGAACTACATCTTCGATGACGATTTTAAGAAAGAAGCCATGGTATTAAGAAATAGATTTAAAGAAAAAGGATATCCTAAAATGTTGCTTTGGGATGCTTATAAAACATCCATGAATCATCAACAGAATAAGATAGATCAGACAGATATGAATATAAATAAAAACATAAAGAATGAAAATAAGAAAAATATAAATGGAAAATGGGATTGCAATCTTGTCACCACTTATAACCAATCTTATAGAAGCATATATACATTAATGAGAAAAAACTGGTTTATTTTATTGGGAGACCCCATGATTTCCAAATTGCTCCCAAAAGATCCTAGAATCATATTTAGAAGGTCTAAAAATCTGCAATTTTTGTTAGCACCTAGTAGAATTAAGAACTTAGATCCACACAAAAATCGGCGTGCAAAAAATCAGTGTGTAATAAATCAGTATGCAAAATATCAGAGTGCAGATTTTGGGGAAATTGATATAGGATGTTTCAAATCTAACTCATGTAGGTGTAAATGCTGTTCTGCCATTAAACATACCTCTAGATCAGGGGTCTCAAACTCAGCTGGGTTGGTGGGCCGCACATAGAAAAACATTTATAGCGGGGGGCCGCATCTCTTGTAGGACTAAGTGATATTTTTAGTAATACCAGAATTTCTTGCGCAATGTAGTAAAGTACAAGTCCTGATCCCTTTCTTGTAGTAATGTCTCCATCCTGTAGTAATGTCCTTTTCTACTGATGTCCCCCATCCTGATCCCTTTTTCTAGTGATGATCCCTATCCTGATCCCTTTTTCTAGTGATGTTCACCATCCTGATCCCTTTTTCTAGTGATCTCCCCATCGATCATGGTCCCCTTTTGTAGTGATGTCCCCACACTGATCTCCTTTTGTAGTGATGTCCCCCTTCCTGATCTCCTTTTCTAGTGATGACCCCCTTCCTGATCTCCTTTTCTAGTGATGTCCCCCTTCCTGATCTCCTTTAGTAGTGATGTCCCCCATCTTGATCCCCTTTAGTGATGATGTCCCATCCCAATCCCCTTTTATAGTGATGTCCTCCATCCTGATCTACTTTTATAGTGATGTCCCACATCCTGATCCCCTTTTATAGTGATGTCCCCCATCCTGATGCCCTTTTATAGTGGTGTCCCCCATCCTGATCCCCTTTTATAGTGGTGTCCCCCATCCTGATCTACTTTTATAGTGATGCCCCCCCATCCTGATCTACTTTTATAGTGATGCCCCCCCATCCTGTTTTACCTTGTTACACACTCAAATACACACTCTATCACACTCACACACAAACCCACACACAAACCCCCCCACACACACACACACATACTCTCAAACACACTCTCACACATCCTCATACACACTCTTACACTCACACTCATACACACACTGAAACTCGCACACACTTTCTTATACACACATCCTCACTCACACACTCAGTCTCACACACACACCTTCTCACACACACTCACACTTTTCTCACTTTAATGATGCATCGTTCCAGTGCAGGGGGCCGCCGCGGTCCCCACTGTACTGACTTCCGGCCTCCGCTGTGCTAAGACTTCCTCCGGCCGCCGCCCAGACAAGCTCTGTTGCTCATCAAGATCAATGCAATCTACCAGCCAGAGGCCTGCAGGTGACGTCATATTCTGCCGTCAGCTGCGGGCCTCTCATTGGCTGGCAGCTTGCATTGATCTTGCTGAGTGGCAGAGCTTGTTAGTGCTGCGGACAGAAGTCATCACACAGCGGGGTCTGCAGCGGCCCCCTGCACTGGGGCAATGCATCATTAAGTTGTCCAAGGTGCCGCGGGCCGCATAGGGAAGCCCCAGGGGCCGCATGCGGCCCTCGGGCCGCGAGTTTGAGACCCCTGCTCTAGATATTTTACTTCTAACAATACAAATGAATCTTTCCCTATAAAACAGAAATTAGACTGCAGATCCAAGTTCATAGTTTACTTGCTGGAATGCCCATGCAAATACCAGTACGTTGGTAGAACTATTCAAAATATGCAGAGTAGATTGAACAAACATCGATCTAATATTAAAAATGGTTTCATGAAATACAGTGTGTCTAAACACTACACGGAATTCCATGATAAAGATCCTTCCAGTCTGAAACTAGTCATAATAGATCAGGTTGATGAATCTGCAGAAGGCAGACTGAATAAACTGAATAAAAAGGAAGCGTATTGGATTTTTAAGCTTGGCACATTATTCCCAGAGGGTTTAAATCTCACAATAGAGAATGTTATATAACTGGAGAATTTTTAGCTGAAGTCTTTATTTTACTTTTCACAAAAAATAAGTTTTATTGATTTTATTTGTTTTTAGTTGTTTTTACCTTGTGATTTTAAAGTATAATTTTGTATTACTTATCTTTTATATAATTGTGTTATTTATTTATAATACTCCACTGACGATAATTGATGGGAGGTGTTTTTGATGGGCTAATCACACCCTCCAGGACAGTGGAGTAAAGGGGGTTTACACGTTGCGATATCGGCGTCCAATTTCAATGAAAAGTCACGTGGTTCGATCGTTGGAGCTGATATCGTTCCTGCGTTGTATGGTGTGAACGTCCAATACGATGCAGGAACGATGTCAATGCGATATCGGGGATTGAATGAGCGTGCTATTCAAAGTTCCGATATTGAATTAAGATTGGAGCCGGATCGTGCTGTGTGACAACCCAACAACGATTTCAATCCAGATTGTTTGGTCGTTCCCGGAAGTCCCGTAGGCGTTGCTAATGTTTAATTTCTTAAGCCGCCCACCTCCAATGATTGGTGGCTAGGTAGTCTATGCGGATTGGCTGAGCGTTGCGAAGCAGCCATTTTTTTTGTTAAGCAGTTTATTATTGTGATGTGCGCTGCATTACTGAATAGTTGATGGAGCAGCGCAAAGGTGCCGACCAGAATGTATCCAAACACAATTCCACATCTCCTGTACTGCTCGTGCAAATAGTTGTTGGACCTTGTCACGACGACTGTACCATGTAATGTCCGCATTTTGTTAATGGTTTGTTGTCGGCTACATGTTTTCAATGTGAATCTAATTAAAAGGAACATCATACAAACAGTACTTTGCATCTCACAACTCCCTCCACATATATAATGTGTAAACTATACTGATGGTGTCTGTGCGACGCAAATGCGTTGTGCTGGGCACATTTCACGACTGCAGAGCGTGCTCTGGGCTCCGCAAGTATGTGTGTGCGACTCCTTTGCGGAGTGAGAAATTATGCCCCGCTCCCGCAATGTGTGTCATGACGTCATGACGTTGGCTTGCAGCAGGCCCACCCTTAGAGGTGGAGTGAAGTCCCAGCAGTAAAGATGGCGGCGGAACAGCGCGCAGTAGCCTGGGGCAAGCCAGAGCTGCTCATTTTATTTGACATTTTAGACACACAAGATTACTGGTATGTTCAACCACACCAGCACCCCAGGCTGCATAAAAAGCGCATTGTGCGCAAGATCCAACAGGCCTTGATGCGGGACCTACATGTTGTGCGAAGCTGCAAACAAATAGTTAAAAAGATCGCTGACATGAAACATAAGGCCAGGGACCGCATTGCCGCCATCCGGGAACACATCCAGACTTTGCGTGGTGAGTATTATGTCATGATACATACAAACATGTGTCATCATTACACAATATAGCATAGTACACACAACACAGAAGCAAACATCTATTGTCTCCTACACCAATGACTCCTACTCCAGCTATTCCAATATTTGGGTAGCAAGACATAATCAATATTGCTGTTGCGTGTCATTTAAGTAAGCAATAGTGTGGTAACCAAGTCAAGTACCCATATCTAGGACCATTATGTTGTAATGTCCACATAACTTTAGTGTTTAATGTTCCAAAAATCAGACCAGTACATACACCATCAGACACACTATAATGTCATAATGGACGTAAGGCCATCATGTATGTAACAGGTAATTTACACACCAAAGGGTAGTAGGCACACACTACACTATGTAGAAATTAAAAAAAATAGTTGTTAACAAATGCTACCTTCAAAATACACAGATGCAGAAGATGAGGCAGACCAGGCTCCAGCTGCAGCACCAGCAGAAGGACCGGGCAGGTCACCCGAGCGATCACCTGCACCCTCCACATCCCCAATTAACATTCGCTCAAGGGGAACATTGTCCCCAGCCTTGCCATCAGCTGCAGTTGGATCTCCACATCGTTCACTAGCAGGATCACCACGAGCAGATCTGGGAGACTCACCGGGCCAAGCTCCTGCATACTCCCCTGTGGCAGCGGAACAACATGCCCATCTGGGAGTATGTCTGGCCTCTGGTTCTGGTGATCAGGACACCCCCTCGCCAATCTGCCTTACAGGCAATAATGGAGGCATATGGAGCTGCCCAGCCACATTCATCAAGGGACGAACATGGCAGTGCTTCAGGTACTTGTGAAATGATTCCTGCCCTTTTTTTGGTGCCTAAAGTAAATTGGACTGTATGTAATGGCCACTTTACACACACAAAGTTATTGGTCCAACTTCAGAACAACTTACTGGTTGCAGTGAAATCATGGACACATTGTTCCATTTGGACACAGCCACAAAATTGATCTATGTGTCCATGATTTGAATGCAAACACTTTAAGTTGTTCAGAAGTAGGACAGATAAGTTGTTGTGTGTAAAGTGTCCCTTAAACAAAACATGCTGTTAATTTAGGTTTTTGTTTCTTGCAAACCACTAGGCCCAACAGCTGATGATTCACCAGCCAACTTGCGCCAATCACCCTCCTCTGTCAATGGCTCCCCTCCTGGAGTTGGTAAGTTTTTTTTTTCGCCCCCCTTTTAAATTTGTAGAAAAGGTATTTTTAAATTATGGGCAATGATGTTTGTCTTTTCACACTGTAGGTCAAAGATCTTACCGGGACCTAATTCCGGCCTTCCAAGAGGCTCTGGTGAAGCTACGGGAGGCAACCACGCAGCTGGAGGTGCTGGGTGCCATGTTGCACCACTTTGTCAGCCAAGCTTCTAGTCAGTGAAAGACAAAAGAAATATAGGGGGCGCACTAGTGCATTACCATTATTACCAAGTGGGAAGATTCAATTAAGTAATCACTAACCTATTCCTGTTGTGCAATCCCCGCACAACAATGGTGTAGATTTAGAAAGTGGTCGGGGTCTCCTTTCTCCTGGTTCAAGTTCTAAGTCTGCAGGTCCTCAAGTCTCTGCGAGCTGCTCCAGCCACTACACCGTTGAAACATGTCGTGGCGGATGGAGGATTTTCAATAAAAGGACTTTCCAGTCAGCAGAGTCCTCAGCTTTGTTTTGGAGCGCTCAGCACGAGACCGTGCAAATTGAATTCACAAGCTTCTAGTCAGAGCCCTGTTGGGCCACATTAATTAGTTTACTTGTTGCATTGTTTCCAAGTTGGAATTCTAATTGTGTCATGTTGACATACTCTTTGTTGGTAATTGTTACATTCTTAGAAGGTCATGTTGGCCCGTAAAGTGTTGCGGAATGATTCCGCATTACGCCCTTGTTGATATTTTTGGACACATTTGCACTTTCTGACCAATGTTTGTCCATGGTCCATTTTAATATTTTATGGTTTTGATACGAGGTCTAAAAAAAAAGGTGTGTGACTTGCATGTTTCGGCAAGCCACTAAATACAAAACAAATGACAACACCAATTGACTTGTGTGCGTTTTCAGTTAAAAACATAACTACACCTACAAAACACCTTGCTTCAGCTCAAAGATGCTACGTAAATTATAAAAATACGTCATTTAATTTGGGCCTAAAGGCCTCTTTACACACACAGATATCTGAGTACAATATCTGAACAGATCTATGGCTGCAGTGAAATAATGCAGAGGTTCCCAACTCCAGTCCTCAAGGCACACCAACAGTGCAGGTTTTCAGGATTTCCTTAGAAATTGGAAACATCACCAGTGCAGGTGATTCAATTATCATCTGTGCAATACTAAGGAAATCCTGAAAACCTGCACTGTTGGTGTGCTTTAAGGACTGGAGTTGGGAACCTATGAAATAATGGATACATGTTGCCATTTGGTGGCTGTGTCGAACATCGAGCAATGTATCCATGATTTCCCTGCAACCAGAGATCTGTTCAGATATTGGACTCAGATCTGTGTGTGTGTAAAGTGGCCTTAAGTAAGCAAAAAATGAGGACACAGGGCCCACAACTATTTAGGATTGTTGAACACTGTATGAATACCGGACCACATAGAGCATGGCACATTCTGGGGAGCACAAAGTAACGTCCACTTTACCCACACAAAGTTAGGGGTACAACTAATGCAAAAATGGAGGCTTACAGTGTAATAATGGACACATTGCTCCATTTGACCCACGCCACAAAATGGAGCAATGTGTACATGCTTTGATTGCAAGGCAAAATGTGGGCACACAATTGTCCAAAAAGTGTGTGTGTGTAAAGTGCCCTTAACACACAATTACATTTTCAATTAATCAAAAAAAGTGTTTTAAAGCTACTTGTAGTGTCTGTAACACCTGTGTGTGACATTATGGAGCTGGGAACATACTTGCACCTGCTTGATAACTGTTACCTATTCGCAAAAGAAAGACAACACTATTTGGGAAAGTACATTTATTGTTGGCCAAAAAAACAAACTAAAATCTTGGTTGACTTCACCTTTTGGATAAACAAAAAGGTACAAAAGGAAAACAAAGAATATCGTGCATGAAATAAATCACAGATTTTGGTAGCGTCCCCAATAAGGCTCATAGTCTTCGGCAGGATTGCCGATGGCAGACTCACCCTGTTCCCTTGCAGGAACAGGGTATGTTCTGTGCCGAGGGAAAGATGGCAAAGGCTCCCTCGGCACACCATGAATATGTCCAGGCACAAACATAGCCATTTGCGGCCGATGATGGAACACTGACGGGGCCTGTGGCTGCTGGGTGGCCAGGGTGGTCGGGGTGGGCTGGGGTGGCTGTGGGGGGAGGGGGGGGGCTCCGACAACACTGTCTCCCCGGTCAGTGTCCCATTCATCGACGCCTCCAGGGCCAGAGTGATGATCCTCTCAAGGTGAGTTTTTTCCGGCCGGGCCAGCTTCGACACCCGTTTACTGACCATAAGCCCGATCCCAGTCCAAGGGACACGTTCCAGGTTCAGCAGCACCCTCTTGGCCCAGTCACCCAGCTGGGTAGAGGGGGGAGCTGGTCTTCGGCGTGCCCTGGCCCCCTCCCTGGGCCCAGGGTGCTGCATGGTGGGACCGGGATCAGGCTCCACCCCCGATGTAGTGGGGGGCTCCTCCAGAATGGGTGCCTCTTCCTGGCTGGGCCCGGCGCCTTGAGAGTCCTGTAAATAAGAAACAAAAAAAAAATTACTAAAAGCAACAAACATACCAGGCAACATCCCTTCAACCACTTTAAGCATGCAATGTAAGAAATTTAAAAAAACACCCAAAGTAACCTTTACACATATTGAAAAGTCTTGCAAGACACACTGCTTACTCTACTTACATAAGTAAGCAGCATGTTTACGCATAGGTGATGACACTAGCAGACTAGGTCTGTTACCTTTTTGAAGGCCAAAACCACGCTATTTTTACAAAGGTTCGTGTGAAAAACAACACACGATGATATGTTTAAAAAGTGCAACACAACACCAGTGTCTACAACCACCGTTGACGAGAGAATGAAACAAGAAGATCAAACACATACCTCTTGTGGCGGATCCGAGACTTGGAGAGTGGCAGAAGCAGTTTGTGCAAAGGACCTGCTGCACAGTGTACTCGGAGGGACATGCTGGTCCTTGAGGAAATGGAGGATGTCATAGTACCACAAACGTGGCACATAAACCTCCCCCGTTCCACTCCCGGACCGCATGGACTTGTTAACCTCCTTCACCTCCTTTTGGTACACTGTGCGCAGATTAGATATTTTCTTTTGCACAAACTGCAAATCAACACTCAGCCCTGGGTTGTGCTGCTGGCTGAGTGCGATTAGCTGGTCATACACCACTCTCCGCGCCGTACTGTTCTTATATTCCGGCGCTCTTATCCGCCACAAGCACTCCAGCTCCTGGTATTTGGCTATGACGGCCTGGATATATTCATGGTTGTCTGTCATCTGTGAACACAGAAAAAGGCTGTCAACACACATAGCCATGGATCATTTACTTTAATGTGTTTGCATGTGGGTAAATGTGTTCCTGTCAAAACATTATAAAAGTGTCATTAATGGGTCCGATTTGTCAAAAGTTAAACAGCACGCATTTGACAATAAGGCCAATAAGCAACATAGGCTACCAGTATGTATGTATGGCACTCTGTAAAAATGGTGTAAGGCCAACATTTGCACCTTGCAGGTCAATACACAATCAGCTATATGAGCGTCACGGAGGTGGTATGTATCTTGGCCTCTACGCAAAGGCCTGATTGCTTAGGCTATCTGAGAAATAACCATGTACATGGGCAAAGCAAACATGCACGTTAAGGTCATGAAAAAACAAGTATGGGAAAATAGTGTTGGGCTCATGTACATTTTATAAAACCCAATAAAAAAGATAACTTGGTTCAAGCAGCAGCAGGGCCCATTACAACACACTGATGGGTTCCTGCACACAAAATCAGTGTACCGCAACATAAAGGCTCACAAAGTGGCCCACAGCCACATATCCCTCCAGCCAAGGATGTTGCTTGTGGTTGATAAGTTAATGGACATGTTTGATGTTGCTGCCACAACATACATTGTGTGCATAGCCAGCTTATCAATAGTTAGCCAATGTGCACAAGTAAGGTGAAGATTGTAAGGTGCAACGTCAACATAAACCAGTAGCCCACTTACATTCACTTATCAAATGAAACAGTGTCTCCAGACAGTGCCTAACGGGTACTGTGGTCCAACTTGTTCTTTAACATTACATTGTTGGGCACAAATGTGATGAGAGTTAATGGTAGTGACCAACCATGTGACGACCAGAGGGCCAGCAAGTTTGGATAACCACATGACATGTTAACATAGTAACATAGTAACATAGTTTTTAAGGTTGAAGGAAGACTTTAAGTCCATCTAGTTCAACCCATAGCCTAACATGTTGATCCAGAGGAAGGCAAAAAAAACCCCATGTGGCAACACTAATCTCCACATTGGGGGAAAAAATTCCTTCCTGACTCCAGATACGGCAATCAGACTAATTCCCTGGATCAACGCCCTATCAAAGAATCTAGTATATATAACCGGTAATATTATAGTTTTCAAGAAAGGCATCCAGGCCCTTCTTAAATGTTAGTAGTGACTCACTCATTACAACATCATGTGGTAGAGAGTTCCATAGTCTCACTGCTCTTACAGTAAAGAATCCGCGTCTGTGATTATGATTAAACCTTCTTCCCTCCAGACGTAGAGGATGCCCCCTTGTCCCAGTCTCAGGCCTAAGAGTAAAGAGATCATTAGAAAGGTCTCTGTACTGCCCCCTCATATATTTGTACATTATTATAAGATCACCCCTAAGCCTTCGTTTTTCCAAGCTAAATAACCCCAAGTTTAAGTTTAAGTTTAAGTTTAATAACCTGTCTTGGTATTGCAGACCCCTTAGTCCTCTAATAACTTTTGTCGCTCTTCTCTGGACCCGCTCTAGTTCAGCTATGTCTTTCTTATACACCGGAGACCAGAATTGTACACAGTATTCTAAGTGTGGTCGCACAAGATAACTCAACCACTATGCTCACATGCTTGTTACACGCCACTGTTGAAGAATGTTTGGAAGTGTGTTGGTCAGTAACCATTAACCACCCACACAATACCCCGTATCCAAGATGTTTTTTGGTTTTAGTATGAACATTGACACTGCATTCTGGCACTTACAAATGGTCCAAAGTGCCAAATTTACAAAAACATTACTTTAACCCACCCCAACAAAACCATACAGAAGCTAACAGGTAGTTGCCATTTTCCCCTTGTGAAGCCCTCCCCATGCCGCACCTGCTAATTCCTAACACTTTAATTGTCAGGCCATTTTGCAAAGTTATTATAAGCAAAATGGTTAGCAAGGTAAACCCAGCCAAAAAAAAAAAAGGGCCAACTTTGCAAACATGTGCACAAGGCAACTTTGCTTGCAGTGGTTATGTAATCCCAAAACGTATGGTAACACTGTTAACTTGTAAAATTGAAAGCACCTGGTGATTTTGGGTGCAAAAATGTTAGAAAAAAAAGATCACTTGGCACACAGACACACATATCTTTGGAACGTTGTGACATTTATGTGTTTGGAAATACAATCATGTAGACATTTTGCTATTGTGTGGCAGCAACACAAATGGAGCAAGATGTGTGCATGGTTGAACAGGGCCAACCCAAATATGTAGCTGAGTAAATCAATTGTCAATGTATGCAAAGTTGCAAGCATTGAAACTACTTTTAAACCTCAAACAAACACACTACTTGAAATACATCACAATTACACAAAACAACCATGACGAACGAGAGTCACCAATACATACCGTCAATCCTGCTGTGCGACAAGAGGGGACGCTACCACGCTGTGTTTGCATGTGTTGGTGTGGGGATGATGGAAAAGTCGTCTTTTAAAGGCCACACAGCCTATCCAAATCTTTAATTAGCTGGCCAATCCACGACGTGGGGCGTTGTCAATCCCGACGCACTACCATTGGACGCCGCAAGTGTGTTGGCTAATTACTTGTTGTTTGTCCCTTGATAAACGGCACACAGCTGAACGCAATTAGGTTTTCTGCCCAGCGCCACTGAGGTAAGTAATGCTATGCATTATAATCTGTACAGATAAATTTGCCATAGTTACTGCGTTTTGTACTAATAGCCCTGCATGTCCATTTGTGATTAGGCAGCATTACGAGCATGGAGACGATGTGCAAACTGTGCACATGTACTTTACGTTGTGTAAAATATAATAATTCATAGGGAGTGTGCTGGTGGTAGTCCCGGCGTCATGCAGGTCTTTGCAGGTTATATTGGCTGGAAAACACTGTGATGCTGGTTTTCCAAACATAAGAATAGTCTTTGCACAAATGGAGACCCAGTTGTTATATGTGTTATGCAGCACATGGTTTATTGGTAGCTTTGTCCCTCTGTGTAATTGTTGTTTGGCGTAATATGCGTAAATTTGATGTTAAACCATTGATTTTTTCCAAAAATGATGGTTCTTCAGATGTGTGAGGTGTATATGGGGGTTGTATGGTTTTTAGGGGGGTTTTGGAAATTAGCCCAATACATAGGCCCACACATCATATAAATTACTGAGTTTGCCCATTGAATGTCTTTGGACCTGGATCTGCTGGCCACACAGCACAGGATGATTATTCTTGTTTGTGTGGGTACATGGATGCTGGATGGTTTTAAACATGTTATGCTTATTGTGTGTCCTTCTATGGTCTTTTTGCTTGTTTAAAAGAATGTTGGGTTTTTTTAGAGTTAGTACACGATTTTTCAGATCAAATAGCGTTTGTAGTGTGGCAAGGAAGCGAGAGAACGCTTCTTTGTTTGCCATTACTTTTGTTAAATCCATAGTGTTGATGGCGTTTCTTGCCACATAGTGCACTTGACATAGTGGCTTGCTCCAAATAGGATGTTGACCAAAAACATGCACAGACACATGAGCCATGTCACTTCCAATTGTCATGTCTTTAGCAAACCCAGGAAAAACATCCAGACAGCCTATTGTCCCCCTTCAACCTGTGCTAATATGTCTGTCAGTTACCAATACATGTGTTTTTTTGAATAACCAAAATGGGATATGTGTGTGAGGCCTGCTAAAGAAATAGGACCGATACAACATTACATGTTGTTTGCCAGAATACCCCATCACTAAATTACATTGTGGCGTGCAGTACTCTTTGGTGCTGCGTGTCTGTGACATTTGAGTGTTGCTAATAATGTTTGAAGAGTTATGTCTAAAATGTGTATTTTGAATTTTATTTTTCTCTCTTCCAGATTCCTGCTAACACTCTGTTTCCGATATGCATCATTCCTTAATGGGAGTAGTGGCTTTGTCCATGGTTGAGGATGCCTTGTTGACAGATGAGAGGAATGAGAGACTGCGGAGGCGGAGACGACGGCGTGTGTGGTCTCGGGATTGGCTCCTGCAAAGGTCCGACCTGACTCACATGCACCTTGTCCGTCAGCTGGAGAATAACAATCCGCAGCATTTCAGAAATTTCCTCCGCATGTCCGAGGATTCTTTCAAAATACTGTTGGACTTGGTTACACCACATATTGCCCGTGAGGACACTGTCATGCATCCAGCAGTACCAGCAGAGGAGCGGTTGGTTGTGACTCTGCGTTTCTTGGCTTCAGGGCGCACGCTGACTGAGCTGCAGTATGCATCGGCAGTCTCGCGCTCCCTGCTGAGTAGCCTAATCCCTGAAACTTGTGAGGCTATTGTGAGGTGTCTTTTGCCAACCTATATGCGGTTTCCAACAACCCCAGCAGAATGGTTGTCAGTTGCCGCTGGCTTCGAGGAGAGGTGGCAATTCCCAAACTGCGGGGGCGCATTGGATGGCAAGCATGTGAGGATCACACAACCCCATAACACCGGGTCGTACTATTATAACTACAAAGGTTATTTTAGTGTGGTCCTCATGGCCCTCGTGAATGCCAACTACGAGTTCCTCCTTGTGGATGTGGGGATGAACGGTCGTGTGTCTGATGGTGGAGTTTTGGCCCATACCTCATTTGGTCGGGACCTTGTGGATGGCCGCCTTAACTTACCCACCAATGATGACACCACTGAGCATCTTAACTTCGCATTTGTGGGTGATGAGGCCTTCGCACTACACGCCAACCTCCTACGGCCATATCCCCAGAGGGCTCTGACCCCTGAAAAACACATTTTTAACTACCGCCTATCCCGTGCCCGGCGTGTGGTTGAAAATGCGTTTGGGATAATGGCCAATAGATTCCGCGTATTTCATACTCCTTTAAGTCTGAAAATAGAATCTATCCAGATGGTAGTGATGGCGTGTTGTGTGCTACATAACTTTCTGCGGCGTAGGGATACTCAATCATACACGCCAGGAAGTTTTGTGGATAGTGAGGACCCCACAACTGGGGAGCTCAGTCCAGGGGATTGGCGTGCTAACGACTTTGGTATAGCGCCACTCCAGCCGTTAGGGCCAGGTCGACCTCAGCAGGATGCCAGAAGCAGCAGAGACAGCTACTGCTCATATCTCAATGGCCCTGGGGCAGTGCCCTGGCAGCCACACCACATCTAAGGGGGTAGTCATAGGTCCTTAATGTCCCATGTGTTAGGAAAGTTTTAATTTGTTTAGGTTAAAACAGTGTATTATATGTTTTGTTGGCAAATGTAGCCCTTTGTATTATGTGACATTGTGTTGATATGATTGTTAAAGCTGTGTGTGAATCTGAGCCCATCAGGAAATCCGTTGTATTTTCCGCATTGTTCTCTATTTTATTAACAACTCGGTGTAAGAAAAATATCGTTAAACACACAAGTAGTTCTTACGTTTTTCTCTCTTCTGAAATATGCTTTATTTTTTTTAGGCTGGTGATAAGTAGATGTGTTTGATGTACGGTTTTTGGGAGGGGGGCTGGGGGGACTCTATTTCACTCTTTTGTTGTGTTATCTTAAACCGTTATAAAATTTATAACCCCTTCTACAGACTTCTGTAGCGGGTCTAGAAAATACCCTCTCCCACCAGGAAAGGTAGCTCCCCACGGGGACATCGTATTCCCTTTTTGAATATGATATTTACAGTTAAAGACTTTACCCCATAACTCTGTAAGACAGATTTTGCTTCGTCCAGGGGTCTCTTTCTCTCTTCTCTCACTTTCTTCTCTTTGTCTTTCTCTTTCTTTCTCTCCTTTGAGGGGTGGGGGTGAGGTGGCTGATATATAGAGGTTGGTATAGCCTCTGGGTAAGAGAGACAATGGGGTCCTTGAAAATTGGGTCCCTGAATGTGAGGGGTTTTAACACACGCCACAAAAGAGGCAACAGGTCATGTATGATATGCACAAGAAAGGTGTACAAGTGTTATTCCTCCAGGAGACACATTTTAAAGAAGGACACGTGCCTTCCATCAGGGAGAAACATTACACTAATTGGACTCACAGTACTAATCCTGAAGCTAGAACCAAGGGGGTGTCGGTGGCCTTTCACCGGGGATTGCCCCATACACTACTAGACTCTAAAATTGACTCGGGTGGACGCTACATCTTTCTTAAATTAAAGATAGCAGATAATCTAGTGACCCTGGTAAACTGGTACCTTCCTAACAGGGAACAGACGAGAGTGTGCAGAGCCTTGCTACTTAAGCTGGCAGATTTTGCCGAGGGTCAAGTAATAATAGGTGGTGATTTTAATTTTGTCTTTGATCCATCCATAGACTCCACGTCGGGCAGATGGGCAGCTCCACCTAAGAGAATGAAGGCACTTCGGGATCTCCTGCGTAGGTTGCAGCTGGTGGACGTGTGGAGGATCCTCAACCCTAATGGTAGAGACTACTCTTATTTTTCAGGAGTCCACCAATCGTACAGCAGAATAGATTTATTCCTGGTCAGCCACGGGGTTCTCTCTTGGACACCAGACGCTACCATAGGTAATATAGTCTTATCTGACCATGGTCCCGTCGTTCTGTCCTTGGAGATCCCGGGGATGACCAAAAGAGAATGGACCTGGAGATTAAACAGTCAGCTTTTGAAGGACGCTAACTGTCTGGCTGATTTAAAGGCAGATATCGCATTATTCAATCAAACACATGCACAGGACCCCACGCCTCCGCCGCTGCAATGGGAGGCCTTGAAGTGCTTACTCCGAGGCACTTTAATCAGGCACGGATCCAGATTAAAAAAACACAGGTCAGAACAAATTACCAAATTGCTACATAAGATTGATCGTCTGGAATCAGATCATAAGACCTCACGGGATGGAGGACTACTGGTGGAGCTAACTAAGACTAGAGTGGAACTACGTAACTTCCTGGACGCTAGGTTCGAACAGATCTCTGAAAGGTCCAGGGGCTTTTTTTATAAAAAGGCGAACGTGAGTGGGAGACCTCTGGCTAGGTTGCTACACCCTAGATCTGGACCCACTTATATACCATCGATTAAGAACCCTTCAGGGAGGCTGGTACACAGAACAAACGAGATCTCGAAGGTGTTCCAGGATTTTTACACAGATCTATATAACCTGAGGGGGAAATTTGACGACATGGATCCAGGGGCATTGACAAACAAAATACGATCTTACATGGAGAGGGTGGGGATCCCATCTCTGTCTGACGAAGATAAGGAGCTTTTAGAGGGGGATGTATCGACGGAAGAACTCACCGAGGTAGTCAAAAATACCTCGACTTCTAAAAGCCCAGGTCCAGACGGCTTTACGCCCATTTTTTACAAAACGTTGCTCGGTGACTTGCTGCCTCACATGCTCTCCTCCTTCAGAGCCGTTCTGGGAGGAGATAGTTTCCCCCCACAAGCGCTGGAGGCGCACATTTGTGTACTGCCTAAGCCAAACAAGGACCCCTGTGAGGCGGCAAGTTACCGACCTATCTCACTAATCAATGTGGACGTGAAGCTATTTGCAAAACTCCTGGCAGATAGATTATCTTCGAGACTTCCGTCCATCATCCACCTCGACCAAGTGGGCTTTGTGAAGGGCCGTGAGGCGCGGGACAACATTCTCAGATCCTGTATGCTCATCGAGAAGGCTAGAATGTGGAAGTCCCCTCTATGTCTGCTTTCCATCGACGCAGAAAAGGCCTTTGACAGGGTCCACTGGGGATTCCTAAAAGAGGCTCTAATCCAAGTTGGATTGGGCACCAGGTTCATGAACGGGATTTCCTCTCTTTATTCGTGTCCCTCAGCTAGGGTCCGCATAAATGGAGGATTATCAGGAACATTCCATGTTAAAAATGGAACGAGACAGGGTGCCCTCTTTCCCCTCTGTTATACGTGATCGTGATGGAACACCTGGCAAAGGTCATAAGAGACAACTGTGACATCCACGGGCTAGTGGTGGGAGATGTTCATCATAAAACTGCCCTTTTTGCAGACGACGTACTAGTATATGTCGCTCAGCCTCTTGTGACTTTCCCCTCCTTGCTGCGGGAATTTGAGATATTCGGTGGACTCAGCAATTCTAAAGTCAATTATTCAAAGACAGAGGCGCTGAACATCTCTCTGCCATCGGCTGAAGCAGCCAAGGCTGCACGGGATTTTCCCTTTCGGTGGAGGGCAGATTGTCTCGTTTACCTGGGAGTTAGTCTCCCGGCCGACTTATCCAAACTTTTCCAGTTGAACCATCAAACCTTGTTACATAAAGTAGGGGATCTATTGGAGAAATACAGACCCCTGAAGTTGTCTTGGCTGGGTAGGATCCATGTCGTGGGAATGGACATTCTCCCGAGGTTTCTATATATATTCCAGGCAGTCCCAGTGTGGCCTGACAGAGCATTTTTTCGCACTATCAGGTCGGCGATTATACGCTTCATTTGGAATGGTAAAAGGGCAAGGGTTAGCTTGAGGAACTTGGTCGCCCCTAAGGAGCAGGGGGGGGCAGGGCTCCCAGATATTCGCAGATACTGTCTGGCAGCCATCTTGGTTCGCCTCATAGACTGGCACTTTAGATCAGACTCTAAGCAGTGGGTACGAGTGGAGCAGGGAGGCATCTCAGTCCCTCTCCGCAGCTTACAATGGCTCGCCCGAGAGGCTTTGTCATCCCTGGGCCCTTTGCCTAATTTTACAACTGAAACACTTAAAGCATGGCAGATAGCAAGGAGAGAGTTGAAGGAGACTCAATATGATAGTTCTTTGACCCCAATTTTTCACAACCCGGCCTTCCCTCCAGGGATGTCCAACCGAACTATTTTGGGTTGGAATGAATCAGATGACACTAGAATTGGACAGGTCTTGACAAGAGGTGAGCTCCCTTCCTTTGAGATGCTCCAATTAGCTACCCCACAAACCAAACTCAAATGGTGGGAATATTTGCAGTTGAGGTCCTATACGAGATCTCTTGCCATTCCAAAGACCACAACAATGACACTCTCCATGATGGAAGAGATTTTTGTAGCCGAAGGAGCTCCATTGAAAGGGATTTCGGCAATCCAAAGGATACTGTCCAGACCTATAAATGCGGTAAACGCGGGATACCGGAGAGCGTGGGAGGAAGAATTGGGCAGGACAATATCCGATTTAGACTGGGAAAAAAGCTTCCTCATGGCTCGCAAAACAGCAAGTTCATGCGATGCCATGGAAAAAAGCCTCAAGCTGCGGTACAGGTGGTATCTTACCCCTGACAGGATACATAGATTTTCTCCAGACACCTCACCACTATGTTGGAGATGCAGAAGCGAGAAGGGTACTATGTTGCATATATGGTGGAGCTGCCCACTGATTCAGGAATTCTGGGTTAAGATATTCCGAAATTATAATATGGTAACAGGAAAAAACCTGGCAGGAAATCCTGACATGGCCCTACTGTCTCTGCTCCCTGGCTCTTGGAAGGCGCAAAGGAAAGATGTCCTCCGATTTTGCATAGCCGCAGCCCGCAGTGTGATCCCCCGCCATTGGAAGGAACGTGACCCCCCTTCTATTTCAGAATGGTACTTGGAAATGGAAAAGCTTCGCAGATACGAGGAATTGTCGGCTGACTTTTCCCAGACCCAACACGTATACGTATCTACATGGACTGAATGGGTCATATTCAGAAACGCCCCTAATTTTGGTGATTTCTTTACCTGAACATTCGGGGACTCAATGTCAGTGTCTCGTTCTCCCTGGAATCAACTTGGGGGCTGCATCACACGCCACTCCCTCATAATCATGTCTTTTTTGCCCTCACGCTTCCCCTCTCCCTTCTTCCTCCTTTTTACTTTTTCTTATATCTCTCTTTCCTCTACACTTCTAAACCCCTGGACGAACATCAAAATAAGGTTATATGAACCAATAAGTGGTTAAATATATAACCAAGGAAAGATATTTCATGTCTGGTACAGACATATCCCTCCTACGGTAACAGAAGGAGGGCAACGTATAGTGTAAATAGAACGAAAGGAGGGAAAATAATGTACGTCTAGGCACCACTCGATGACGACTTGATGTGATATTTGGCTTTGCTTAAGATTGTATTATTTCTTATCCACTCGAAATTTTGCATTGTCATTTTCTATGTAATTGTTGTTATTTTAATGAAAATTTCAATAAAATCATATTTACCTAAAAAAGCTGTGTGTGAACACTATAACAAGATATTTGTTCAAACATAAAAAGTCTGTGTGCATACTTTATTTCATACATGATTAAATAACGTCAACTCTTGCATTTTATGTTGTGCTGTGAGGTTGGGTTCACATATGGGGTTGATGGGTCCCTGCACCATTCTCTGCACATGTACATGACACATGTATATGGGTCAGCAAACCTAATGCAACAACATGTTAAGCCTATGGGTTGACCTTGAGGTACTTAAAGTTTACAATTCACCTCTCCCAATCCATAAATGTATGTGTTGGAACATATAGGAAAAGAATGACAGGTTGTTTCTAGAATTTACCATTCTTAGCAAAATGGGGCCCAACGTGCACACAAAATGCACCTTGATGTTTCATTGTCGGAAGAGCCAATACACACTTGTGATGGTCCCAATATGGGACACTATAAGAAAAGAGCCCAACGTGGTAGTCCCAACACACTCCCTATGGTCCAAATGTTGGATACTATAAGAAAAGAGCCCAACGGGGGCAAGCCAAAAACAAAAAACAATGCCAACATGGCCAAAAAATAGTTACTGGGTCCAACATGGACAACAGTCCTTCAGGCCCGGATGGAGCTTTTAAGTCTCTCATTTCCTCCCGATCATGGGAGACCACCATGGCCTCGCTGGAGGGCAGCCAGCATCTGCCCTAAACGGCCCAACTCTTGGAGATGGCCGAGTGGAGTCGTCTGGAGAAATCTGAGTGTGCCCGGATCACGTCCTCCAAAGTAGGGACACCTGTATTGGTTTTAAGCAGAAATTTAGACACAAACAGTCCCTGTGGAGGTTTGTTATGTTTACAATCAACTATGCTCATAAGGGGCACGTCACACACACAGATATCTGTGCAGATATTGGTCACAGAGCTGTGGTTGCAGTGAAATCATGGACACATAGTTCCCTTTTGTGGCTGGGTACAAATGGACAATGTGTCCCTGATTTCAGTGCAAGCAGACATCTGTGAACAATATCAGCAGAATTATCTGTGTGTGTGACGTGCCCCTTAGGGTGCTTTCATACAGCGTTTGTCTGTGATCCGTGCCTGTCTGTTGCAAAACGGAGATGGACGGATCTGATTTTGGCCCCATGTTCTGGTCAGTTTACACACACCAACTTATCTGGCCAACTTCTGGCCAACTTGATGGTTGCAGTGAAATCATGGACACAATGTTAAATTTTGGGGCTGTGTAAAATGCAGCAATGCGTCCATGATTTCACTGCAACCATCAAGTTGGTCCGAAGTTGGACAGATAAGTTGGTGTGTGTAAACTGCCGATTAGTCTAGGGGCACGGATCCCATATGATTTTGCCTTCTTGGCCTGTGATTTATGTCCAATCAAATTGTAGCAGATTTTTGCCTGTGGCCAAAATCGCAGTCTGCTACTTTTTTTTAACCAGCGTGTCAAATTGGAGCAAAATGGATCACAGGACATCCGGCCAAAATAACATGGGGCCTTTGGAGCAGGGGTCCAAGGAACCAGCTGATGTGTACTCTGAGACAATTTGATTGTAATGATCATGCTGAGTACACTCAAATCGCTGTGTGCCATCTAATATCAGTTCTGCAATGTACATTCATACATTGCAGAAGTGATAGCCAGTGAAATTAAAGGGTTTAAAATACACAAAGAAGTTAATCTCAGGTCTCCACAATCCAGCACTGACTCCAACGCTCTGTGCTTGTAGGACCTGGGCTGACGTCACAGTGTAGTCACATCACCGTTTACCGCGTTAAACGGTCATGTGACTATGACATCCCGCCAGGTCCTGTGGATCACAATAAGAGAAGCTTGAAGCAGCGTCTGGCTCGTTGAGAGGTGAGAATCCATTTTTTTATTTTAATTAGGGTGCGCAAAGAGGGGGGCAAAGAGGGAGTGCAAAGAGGGGAGAAAGGTCACAGGAGGGAGAGAGGAGGGGGCTGAGGTGACAGGAGGAGCAGGGCGATGAGCCAAACTGATGCAGCCAAAAATCGCCCTCGGATGCGTATTTTGCATCCCATTGCAGCCATCAGTTTGGATCACTTGCTGTCCGAGGGGAGATGGAAAAAGTGTGATCCCCTCGGACAGGGCAAAAATGCAGTGTGACAGCAGCCTTACCCTCATGCTCGGCATCCTCCTCACTATCAGGAGTTGATGAGGAGGCACTCAGACTCCACCCGACAGCACCTGCACGTTCGCCATCTGCACAAACAGTTTAAAAAAAAAAAAATTAATGATGGAAGATAAACACAACACTACATACAGTATGCAGGGTGTTCAACCCACTAATACACACTTACCACCATAATCATCCAGGTGTGGGTGAAGAAAAGCCTTAAGCCCCGGTCTCACATAACGATGTGTCAGCGATGCCGACAACGATCAGCATCGTTGATGCATCGTTGACACATCGTTATCAGGTCGCTGGTGAGCTGTCACACTGACAGACTTCACCAGCGACCTCTGGGCAGCCAGATCGTTGGTACCCAGCGTCCGCTCGTTCCCTGCATCCTGGGAGCGGACGGACGCTGGTAACCATGGTAACAGCGGGTCTCTCCTGCACTTAGAGACCCGCTTGTTTACCATGGTTACCGGCACCCGCCCGCTTCCGAGTTGCGGGGAGCGAGCGGGTGCCGACCTCTCCTATCCTGTCCCTCACTATTCTCATCTCTCCCTGCTATTTCCCTGTTCCCTACTCTATCCCCTATCCTAAACCCTAATCCTATCCCTCTCCTTGTTCTAAATAAAGAAATCCCCCCCCGAGGCTCACCGGCATCAGAGGCTCCCATACCGGCATCTCTGTAATGGAGATCTCAGGGGTAAAGGACCTATGATGAGGTCACAGTCATGTGACCCGCCTATACTGTATACTGTATAGTATAGGCCGGTCACATGACTGTGACCTCATCACAGGTCCTTTACCCCTGAGATCTCCATTACAGAGATGCCGGTATGGGAGCCTCTGATGCCGGTGAGCCTCGGGGGGGGGATTTCTTTATTTAAAACAAGGAGAGGGATAGGATTAGGGTTTAGGATAGGGGATAGAGTAGGGAACAGGGAAATAGCAGGGAGAGATGAGAATAGTGAGGGACAGGATAGGAAAGGTCGGCACCCGCTCGCTCCCCGCAACTCGGAAGCGGGCGGGTGCCGGTAACCATGGTAAACAAGCGGGTCTCTAAGCCCGCTTGTCACCCTGGATGTCATGTTACAGCGCTGCTGTGCAGCGCTGTGACATGGCGGGGGATCCTGACAGGTCGCTGATCGCTGCCCCCGCCGGTCACACACACCGATGTGTGGTGACCAGCGGGGGGGCCAACGACCAAAAAATGGTCAGGAGCCCTGTGCAACGATCAGCGACCTCACAGCAGGGGCCTGATCGCTGCTATCAGTCACACGCAACGATATCGGTAAGGATATCGTTCCTACGTCACAAATAGGACGATATCGTTACCGATATCGTTATGTGAGACCTAGCCTTTAGGCATCTCCTCCTCTGCAGGCCCTGTTGTGGAGCCCACCTCCTCCTCATCCGGCTCTGGGGACATGGCCACCCCTGTGCTTGCCACAGAGCTTGGAAACTGTGGGAGGTGGGGTAACTACCGGGCTGGGGCTCTGAGGCCACATGACGTGGCTGGGTGGTAAAAGTGGCCCTGGCCTGGAGGGTGGCCCATCATACAGCCCAGCAGGTTGGCCAATGTCCTCGGCCTCCTGTGGCCATGGTGGTGAGGGGAGGTCCTCATCCTCCTCCATCCATGCCTGGGACGAGCTTTCAGCAGACTCCTCCGTCCATGCCTGTGCGGATACACTCTGTGTATCCTCTGGCCCTGCATCTGCTGGCATCTCGTCCTCGTCATTGGCAGGATTCATAGGGGGTGATGGTGTCCCTGCACCCTCCTGTTGCGGTGGAGTAGCTAGGCCACCTGCGGGTGGGGCATGGTTCCCATCTGGAGACGAGGAATCCTCAACATCTGTATGTGGAAGCACAATCACAAAGCTTTTCTGAAAAAGGTGAAACACATTGTTGGCTAACATTTTGAGAGTGTGCCTATCGGCGTTGAAGGTTTTTAAAAAATAGAGTACAAGGTGATGTTGGATGCATATACTCATGTGGTCTGCATGTACTGTGGTTAGGACACAGTATGGTTAATGACAGGAGGTCCACTACAATGGCAAGATATGTTGGATTGTGGCCAAACAGACCAACACATGGTCGTTGTATGTCTTGTGTATTTTCGTTAGGGCCAGAAACCATTGTAGTTTGCACCATGTATGCATAGACCTCTTGTTCATGTCCATTTTTTGGAAACAGTAAAAAAGCATGCTGTGTCTATATTGTCCCCTGGGTAGGGTGCAACATCTGTGCTGCAGTGTGTCATCTGTGTGTTTAAGATGGTGAATTTTTTTGAAAATAACATTGGCAATGTTAAGGCAGGTTAGGCCCAACTATAGTGAGGTTACACCTGAGTCCGGCGTCACCGTTTGGGATGCACATGACTGGTTTAGCCATATTCGTGTTTGGGTGACGCCCAACTGGCAATGCACATTGTTGTCACATCCACATGGTGGGGGAATACACAGTTGACAAATGTAGGCTGTTTCTCATTCCTTTGTGATTGGTCCTTTTCAAAATGAGCATCAAGCCACAGTCTTCAAATGTCATGTTTTAAGAGGCAGGTTTCAGGCAGCATGGCAGGGAGAGGGAGTGTAGAGTCACCTCTACTATATGTCACGTGGCCTCCTCACTCCCTCCCCTTGCCATGCTGGCTGTGCCCGACATTGAATGGATATTAAGATGCAGAGTGAATTTTCACACTGGTTTTTTTTTGTGTGTTTATTGTTATTTTTGAAAATTTGTGAGGTTGGAGGAACAGGCTGAAGTGTAGGCCCTGGGTACAAATGGTGATGAATATATGCCACCACATTGGTGTGGACAGGCCAGGGGCAACACTCTCCTTGTGATATGTTTGTGGACATTGCTATGTAGTTTGGGACATGTACATGTGCAGGTGTGTGTTTGGGGACAACAATTACTCACCACGCAGCCTGGCAATCCGTGCACGGATGTCCACTATGCGGGCTGGGCTATTAAATTTTAGATCAGCGATCTTCTTCTGGATGGATTTCACCTCCCTCTCAACACACAGCTGGCGGAGCAGGGTTCGCTGTATCTTCCGCACAGTGCTGCGGTTGCGCAGCCTGGGGTGCCGGTGGGGATGGTGGCCCCAATAATCATAGCGATCGCAATGATCAATTAAAATCATCAGCTCCGCCATCCCCCACGTGGGAGCGCGGTGTGTGGCCGCCATGATTGTGCTGCAATGTGCATGGGAGGGCTAGCACCTTGCAAGCGGATAGAAACTGAAACCACATTCATGACGTCAGTACGTCCGCTGACGTGCCATCGCAAAATTTAAGTCCGCCGTACACGCAGTGACAAGGCAAGAAACACTTCTGCGGCGCCTAAGGGACAATATCCCGCGGGCATTGCGTAACGCAACGTTGTGTGCTGCGGACAAAAATTGGATGTATGACAGTGTGCACACTATATCTGGGCCATAACATACTGGACTTTTCATTTCTTTGCGTACTTATGTGTGTCTGGGAATTGAAAAGAACAATGAATGATCATGCAGATGGCGCCTATGGGTAGTGCTGAAGTGACAGCTCCTTCAAAATGGCGCCCTGGGAAGACCTAACCAATCGCAACGCAGGAACTTCCACCAATAGTAGCCAGCATGTTGGAGACGTTGATTGTCCAATCAACACGCACTGTTACCGGCTAATAGATTTGTTGTCGGCGCGGGCAAATACTATCTTAGAGCCGCCCATGTCCTCAGCTCCGCGTAATCCACGCCCAGATTGGTTATGTGATTGTGCTGTGTGAAAGCCCCACTTCGATGTGAAATATCGGCGGCCCGTCGAACGCGGCCACTTCCGGAGCGTTGGTCCGTCGTTGATCGGAGGTAAAATCCCAACGTGTAAACCTCCGATGCGATGCGGGAGAAACGTGCACTAAATGCGCGCTCCCGCGCCACTGAACTGCGATATCGCAACGATATTGAAACGTGTAAACCCACCCTAAGATCTTGATATATAAGGAATGGTCACTTTGAGCCGTACATCCACTTGAGAAAGACGTTTGTCGAAACGCGTTGTGGCTGAGGGCTCGCTTTACCCACTTTTTAATAAACCTAGAGGTAATTCTCTTAATTTTCAGTTCCCTGGTCTTTTCTAGCTCTCACTTCCATACTATTTTTCCTTCTTATTATTACCCTCAGTGCAGCTAATGACTCTTCAATTCTGGGTAACGGGTAAGCATCCTTATTTGTAGTGTGATTTATCTGCCTGTAGTCAACACACATTCTCATTGTACCATCTTTTTTCTTTACCAGGACTAATGGAGCTGCTCAGGGGCTACAACTATCTCTGATCACCCCAGCCTCCTTTATTTCCTGTAACATTTCTTTGGCACATTGATAGTGAGCTAGTGGTACTGGCCGGTATCTACGAGTATCTTTAATAAGCGGATGGTCTCCAGTGAGAATGTGATGTTGTACCCCTTTTACCTGCCCAAAGTGTAAGTGTACCGTCACATGTCGCAATATTGCATGCAATTTCACTGTCAATTTGCTGGTTGCAGTGAATTCATGTACACATTGTTCTATTTTGTTGCCGTTAACAAAATGGAATAATGTGTCCATGATTTCACTGCAACCAGCAAATTGCCAGTGAAATTGCATGCAATGTTGCGACGTGTAACGGTACCCTAAGGGATGTTTACTAAAGATCCATTCATATTCTTGAACTAACCATTAAACTCCATGCTTTTGGTGCGAAGGGGTGGAGTCAGTGCCTAGGTGTAGCTTCTGACACCAGTCCTCCAGCTGCCTCTCAGAGCCGTTCTATAATAGAAATAAAGGAGACACACGAGGCGCAATAGTACCCTATCAATATGGCACGGATTTTCCACACAGGTCACAAAATGGTGCACTCACCTTTTCTAGTTGTGTGCACCCACAACTAGTTTAAATCGCATGTGGTAAAGAAAGCTGCTGCAGGGGGGCGTGGCCTGGAGCTGAATGGTGATGGCCGCATAATACGGGAGCTCTGAGGTCCCGAGTCTTTCCCGCGATATTACTCAGCAGTCGCCGGCTTCCCGATCCCCAGAGAGGCACTCAGCTACAGCAGAACAGGTCAGGCACCGAATGGGCAGAGTCAGACCCGCCAAGCGAGCACCACCACGCCGGTTACTGACTTTTTTACACCCGCCCAGATCTGCAGCTTCTCTCCTAATACATCCAAGATGGCGCTCCCGCCTCTATCCCCGCACCGCCACACGCGGGCTTCCAGGCGCAACTCCTCTGCATCAATAACCTCCATTCCCCCATCGCCATGGCTGATGGCTGGCACTCCGGTCACACATGCGGCCATGAAAGACCTCCTGGCAGATCTGAGATCCTCGTTACAAGAGGACATGCAGGGGATGCTGGCGGGACTGAGAGGTGAGGTGGGTGATCTTACTACACGCACTAACCACCTGGAAACAAAGATGGGAGAACTGGTTAAATCGCATAATGATTTATTAGATGCCCATGCTGCGCTGCAAGAAAAGCTGGAAAAACAAACACTGAAGCAGATGGATCTTGAAGACCGCTCCAGAAGGAACAACATAAAGCTAAGAGGGATCCCAGACTCTGTTTTGCCCACAGATTTAAGAGCATTGCTGCAGAACTTTGTCGCTTCAGTCCTGCCTGCAATGCGGAACACAGAGATAATCATAGATAGGATCCACAGGCTCCCCAGACCAGCTAATATTGATCCAGACCTGCCACGTGACGTTTTGGCAAGAATCCATTTTTTTTAAATAAAGTAGGATTTCCTGAGAGCTCTGAGGAGTGGAGTGGATGTACCAGAGGAGTTCCAGCATATCTCCGTGTTTCCAGATCTTTCTGCGGGCACTTTGGCGAAGAGGAGAGCTTTTCAGGAGGTCACAGCCATCTTGAGGGAACAACGCATTGTCTATCGATGGGGATTTCCATTAAAACTGCTCATTAAGAAAGATAATGGGATCTTCACCTGCGCAAATCTGCAACAAGCAAAGGACTTTTTGAAGAAATGGAAGATGTTCCCCCATCAACGACGCTCACCATCTCCTCAGGGCGGGCCTGACCCAGATGAAGCATCTACTCCCACTCAACATTTGGAGCCTGCCTGACCTTCTATTCGGTTTACTGCTGTTGCTTTAAAAATGCCGGTTATACAGTTTAACCTTACTTGATTTTTCAATAGACTCGGGCCTCTATTCCTGATTTCTTCTGATTTTCAATCTTAACTTTTTTGATCTTCCTCCCTGTTCTAATCTAAGCTTCTCCTTTCTCCGTATTTCTTATTCCTCCTAAGATTCCTTCTCTTATACCTAATCTACATTAATCTTGCCTTCCTCTCTTTAATTTCCTGCTTTGCTCTCTTTTAAGCTCTTCCTTGGGATAGTGTGAGCCCCACAGGTACGTTACTAGTACCGTAAAATACTGTCTCCTTGTGGTCCTTTTTCCTTAGGAACACTCTGAGCCAGACAGGTGTTGGCACCATCCACTTAAACAAGTGGAACTGTAAATAGTTACCCTCATTCCAATTTCTCCCTCTCCCTCCTCGGCACTTTGCCTAGATCTCCCTCCCCCTTCACTTCCCTCCATCACTCTACTTCTATTCTTTCTTAAACTTATTCAGGATCCCCAGACTGGATTTAGTTTAATTGTGTACGAAATTAATTGACTTTAAGCATTTCTGTAGCTAACGACTTCCTCTATTTTTGGCTCATATTACTAGTCAAAGATGTCCATCAAGTACTCCACAATCAACGTCAACGGGCTCAACTCCCCTGGCAAGAGGTCTCTGGTGTGGAATCAAATCAAGAATCTTCACAGTGAGGTAATCTTCCTGCAGGAAACCCATTTGCTCCAGCAGGACAATATTAGAATTTCCCATCCAAATTTTCCGCATAGATTTTTTGCAGATTCCGGTGAGAAGAAGGCGGGGGTAGCAATCTTTATCCACAAATCCTTGTCAGTATCTCTGGTAGAGGAAATCCCTGACCCTCAGGGCAGATACCTTATATTAAGGATTACCCTGAACAATAAGCTGCTTTCATTGGTCTCGGTGTATGGTCCAAATACTGGTCAGATGAAATTTCATCGAGCCCTCTTGTCCAAACTCGATGGCCTTGCAAAGGGACCCATGATTATAGCTGGGGATTTTAATATCCCCCCGAATGGGAGACTTGATTCTTCCTCCTCTTCTCACTGTCGCATGGATCTGGACAAACTAATTGTCTTGCATCAACTTCACGATATCTGGCGTTACATGCATGGGGAGGAGAGAGACTACACATACATGTCACCTAGACATAACACGTACAGTAGAATTGATTTAATCTTAGTCAATGACCTCTTACTCCCTCATTGTCTACACACAGATATAGGTCATATTACATGGACTGATCATGCTCCCGCTTCTCTCACTGTAGCAGATCCCTCACACATCCAACTGACCACATTCTGGCGACTAAACGACTATATTCTATCGATCCCTGACAATTTACAACAAGTAACTTCTCATATAGTGGAATTCTTTGACCACAATGATAACGGAGCGACTTCTCCAGAAACCCTTTGGTTTGCGCACAAAGCGCATATAAGAGGTATTTTAATTAAGATATCCTCTAGAGCTAAACGTAAAACAGAGGAACTGACCAAATATCTGACCAACAAAATTGCAGGCTTAGAACAAAAGCATAAAAGCGCTTACACCCCTGAGGTTCTGGCAGAACTCTCAGACGCTCGCCTTAAACTACGGAATATCCTCCTGGGCAGGGTCGAACATAATCTTAAAAAGATGAGGGCAAACTTCTACGGAATGGGATACAGGGCATGGAAACTTCTGGCCCGCCGCATTAAAAAACGCCACCTTGCTACCAAAATTGACCATCTCCTCGACCGGCAAAATGTCCGAATTAGAAACCCCCTGTTAATCGTTGAAGAGTTTCGCAAATATTACTCCAATCTATACAATCTTAATGGGGACATACACACAGTTCAGCCCTCCTCTGAATGCATTAATCAATTTGTAGACCAAATCAACCTCCCCAGGGTCTCAACGGCGCAAGAAGCTCTTCTAAATGCACCGCTTCGGTTAGAAGAAATCCAAATGGCTATTAAATCAATGAAAACTAATACAGCCCCGGGCCCAGATGGATTCACATACACATACTATAATTCTTTTCTTCATGACTTGTCCCCTTATTTGCTTAGACTCCTTAACTATTGGCGAGAGCAGGGACAAATTGCCCCAGAAGGTTTGGAAGCCCTCATCTCCACCCTCCCGAAACCGGGGAAATTAACTACCTCTACTACTAATTTCCGTCCCATAGCTCTCCTTAATGGGGATCTGAAACTGTATGCCAAAGTACTAGCACTCAGATTGATGACTATCTTGCCTTCCTTGATTGGCCCAGATCAGGTCAGTTTTATTCCGGCAAGACAGGCGGCAGATGGCACCCGTAGACTGTTGGATCTACTGGAGTTGATGGAAAGAAACTTGGCCCCCAGTGCACTCCTCTCTTTAGATGCTGAAAAAGCTTTTGACAGAGTGCACTGGGGGTATCTAAGGGAAGTTCTTAACAGATTTGGAATAGTGGGAGACTTCCTGAATTCAGTAATGGCTCTTTACTCCAATCCCAACGCGAGGGTGAGGACCTCTGGCTTCACATCCTCGGGCTTTACCATAGCGAATGGGACAAGGCAGGGTGCCCCCTCTCGCCATTGATATTCGCAGTGGTGATGGAGCCACTGGCTGAGAGAGTGCGGAGTGACCCTAATATTCTGGGTATTAAAGTGGGAGCCCGTGAACACAAAATCGACCTCTACGCTGACGACGTGGTGTTCATATGCACGGACCTTTCTAGAACCATTCCAAATGTCATAAGCTTGCTCGCTGAATTCTTGGAGGTCTCCTACTATAAGTTAAATTCATCAAAGTCGCTCTTTTTCCCGGTGAATGTCCCTCCTGATATAGCCTTTCAACTCCAGCGAAACATGCCTTTTACCTGGTCTCCAGGGGGCTTCCCATACCTGGGAATACAGATCACTTCCACTTCCGGGATAGTACATTGCAATTACGATATCCTATATAAAAACCTGAAAGCTGGACTTGACTCGCACTCTTCACTGGGCCTTTCTTGGATGGCAAGGATTCAAATAATAAAAATGACGTATCTCCCAAAAATTCTTCATGTCCTGAGATGCCTTCCCTTTAGGTTTCCCCAAAGCCTACTGAAATCCTTGCAATCTCTGATTGGTAGATTTGTTTGGAACTCTAAGCCACACCGAGTAAGTCATAAAATTCTCACCCTACCCACCAAACTCGGGGGCCTTGCTCTCCCTGATATCGCTTCATACTACCAGGCAATTCATATTGCTGCAGTCGGAGTGTGGTGGAAGGAGGAATCTCACTGTTTATGGCTACAAATTGAAAGGCATTATGCCCCTCGAAATTCCACCAGACTCCTGCTTGAAAGCACCCTTCTGGTCAATTGTAAGGCCTCAAATCACCTTAGGTCCATGACTGCACTTCTACAGACTTGGTATTCCCACAGTAGAGCCCTCCTCCTGTTCTTACACTACTACATCACTATCTCAGCTGTGGAACTGTTGATTGACTCTCTCTCTTTCCTCATGGGGAGAGCTTGGGGTGGAGTACTTGCGACAGGTCAGGGAGGGGGCTAGGGTCAGACCCTTTTCAGATTTGATTGCTGGATTTGATCTCCCCGCTCCTCATTTTACCGTTACCTGCAACTGAGACATTTCCTTGATTCATTGGCCCTTCCCGAGTTGAGTCCTGTTGATGTTGACGGATCTTTACACAGATACTTCAGATCATCCTCTCATGAGGATCACGGAGTCTCTATTGTATATAATGCGCTTTGCTCATCCAGGAGCACCATGAAACTTCCCTATATGGAAAAATGGGAATCTCGCCTTCAATTCACAGCAGACATCCAACCATGGCAAAGTGCGGCAATCTGGATGACCGCTTACTCTAAATGTATTACCCATTTTGAACAATTAAAAAAACTGCACCTGGACTGGTACCTGACACCAGTTCGGATTTCTAGATTCTCCACTTCCTCACCATCCCCATCGCCGCTCTGCTGGAGAGTATGTGGCCTTCAGGGAGACGCTCAACACATGTGGTGGTTATGTCCGGTAATATCTTCCTTTTGGACCACAGTAGAAGGACTCCTTGCTGAAATTACACACTACCCGGTCAGTCTAACACCAAGTCTGGCACTATTGGGCCTGGGATTAGAAGAGTTTTCACATCTCCACAAACCGAGCATTGCCAATATCTTAATCTCTGCTCGCATTTACGTAGCACGACACTGGAAATCGTCTACTCCACCAAATAAAACCGAGTTGGTCAGTTCCATTAACACTCACTTCCATTATGAACTGCTGCTGGCTCATGGCGCCAAGCAGAGAAGCAAAATCTTATCCTGGTGGGACCCATGGCTCATGTCATACTATGGGCCAAGTGTATAGGACTTATCTGAGTGACTTTGAACTGTGATTTAAAGTACCGACATTTTGCTGTACATCTTAAGCTTGATTGATTGATAGATTCTAACTGAGGGATCTCATTTCTATTTCTTCTTCTTTTTCCTTTTTTCTTCTTTGAGACCAAATTGATTGGCCTCACCCCTCCTCCTCCCTACTCTTCCCTTCCCCCTATTGTTTCCTAATGCCCCCCCACCCCCCATTTGTTCTTTGTTATCCCCCAACTCCCAATTCTGATACTTGGTTTCCGAATATTTTTCCCTTTTGTTCTGAGTTTGAGTTTAATCTCGACTGTGTTATTGACTCATTACTAGATGTTTGTTATACTTCTGATTGTAACTTTGAAATTCAAATAAAAATTTATTGAAACAAAAAAAAGAAAGCTGCTGCAGGACTTCCACCTCCACGTAACATGTGTAGAAATATCTGGATCCAGGGAATGGTGTATCACAGTCCGCGCTGCTTTGAAATAATCACTCAAAGAGTCTTAGATGAAAGACCCCCCTTCTTTATTTAGCCTACGCGTTTCAATGCTACTCCCAGCATCGTCATCAGGGCATCTCAGAGCCGTTGTCCTACGCCTGGTCGGATGGAATCAAAGGTTCCACTGCCTTGATTGTGTTGTTATTGACAGTGAACAGCTTAGCAATGGTAGCATACTGAGGTAGCTTGACCTTTTTTCTCCAAAGTTCATGATACTTACAGGTACCCTCCCCTTGCGGATATCGACTACCTCCCTGGCTCAGTGGTTAGAACTTTATGGTAGCTCAGTGGTTAGCACTGTATATGGTGGCTCTGTGGTTAGCACTGTATGTAGCTCAGTGGTTAGCACTGTATATGGTGGCTCAGTGGTTAGCACTCTACTGTGGCTCAGTGGTTTGCACTGTATACAGTGGCTCAGTGGTTAGCACTGTATGGTGGCTCAGTGCTTAGCACTGTATACGGTGGCTCAGTGGTTAGCACTGTATACCGAGGCTCAGTGGTTAGCATTGTATGGTGGCTCAGTGGTTAACTGTTGTGTATTCTGCTTGTGGGCTCCCTCCTGTGGTTGTGGCTGGTAATACAGTTGATCCTGTTCTGCAGTCTTGGTCAGGTGAATTGGATAATTGGAATTCAGACTGGGGTATTTAAATTTGAAGGATTCCCTCAGTCCTTGCTAGTTGTCAATTGTTCCTGGAGGTTTTTCACCTCTGCTTGGTCTCTTCCTGCCTTGCTGCAAACTTCCAAGCTAAGTGAATGGTTTTGTTTTCTTGTGGCACACATGCTGTGTGCTTGCTTTGGAATTGTCTATTTCTGCTCAGAGTTGTGGGTTGATATTTAGTCTGCATGTCTGTCTTAACCTGCTCTCTGTTAGGAAGTATTTTTCCTAGGATTTATGTGATATTAATTTGTTGTTGGCTTGTTCAGCTTTCGATTGTGTCAGCATATATTTAGCCTAGTTGGATTCACAGGAGTTCCGCAGATATAGAGGGAGCCGAGTCTTGAGTAGACTCAGGGGTATTTTTGTATTATCTGCTGTGGATATTTTTTAAAGGATTCAATTTCCCCGCCAAAGCCACGCGGCACTGCTCATTGGCTGAGCTGCAGCCGGCTTGAGCCTACAGTCATGGCCAAAAGTATTGACACCCCTGCAATTCTGTCAGGTAATACTCAGTTTCTTCCTGAAAATGATTGCAATCACAAATTCTTTGGCATTATTATCTTCATTTAATTTGTCTTCAATGAAAAAACACAAAAGAATTGTCCTAAAGCCAAATTGGATATAATTCCACACCAAACATAAAAAAGGGGGTGGACAAAAGTATTGGCACCCTTAGAAAAATCATGTGATGCTTCTCTAATTTGTGTAATTAACAGTACCTGTAACTTACCTGTGGCACCTAACAGGTGTTGGCAATAACTAAATCACACTTGCAGCCAGCTGACATGGATTAAAGTTGACTCAACCTCTGTCCTGTGTCCTTGTGTGTACCACATTGAGCATGGAGAAAAGAAAGAAGACCAAAGAACTGTCTGAGGACTTGAGAAACCAAATTGTGAGGAAGCATGAGCAATATCAAGGCTACAAGTCCATCTCCAAAGACTTGAATGTTCCTGTGTCTACCGTGCGCAGTGTCATCAAGAAGTTTAAAGCCCATGGCACTGTGGCTAACCTCCCTAGATGTGGACGTAAAAGAAAAATTGACAAGAGATTTCAACGCAAGATTGTGCGGATGGTGAATGAAGAACATCAACTAACATTCAAACAAGTTCACGCTGTCCTGCAGTTCAAGGGTACAACAGTGTCAACCCGTACTATCCGTCGGCATCTGAATGAAAAGGGACTGTATGGTAGGAGACCCAGGAAAACCCCACTTCTTACCCCGAGACATAAAAAAACCAGTCTGGAGTTTGCCAAAACTTACCTGAGAAAGCCTAAAACGTTTTGGAAGAATGTTCTCTCTTTTTGGGCAAAGGCATCAACATAGAGTTTACAGGAGAAAAAAAGAGGCATTCAAAGAAAAGAACACGGTCCCTACAGTCAAACATGGCGGAGATTCCCTGATGTTTTGGGGTTGCTTTGCTGCCTCTGGCACCGGACTGCTTGACCGTGAGCATGGCATTATGAAGTCTGAAGACTACCAACTAATTTTGCAGCATAATGTAGGGCCCAGTGTGAGAAAGCTGGGTCTCCCTCAGAGGTCATGGGTCTTCCAGCAGGACAATGACCCAAAACACACTTCAAAAAGCACTAGAAAATGGTTTGAGAGAAAGCACTGGAGACTTCTAAGGTGGCCAGCAATGAGTCCAGACCTGAATCCCATAGAACACCTGTGGAGAGATCTAAAAATGGCAGTTTGGAGAAGGCACCCTTCAAATATCAGGGATCTGGAGCAGTTTGCCAAGAAGAATGGTCTAAAATTCCAGCAGAACATTCTAAGAAACTAATTGATGGTTTCTGGAAGCGGTTGATCGCAGTTATTTTGGCTAAAGGTTGTGCAACCAAGTATTAGGCTGAGGGTGCCAATACTTTTGTCCGGCCCATTTTTGGAGTTTTGTGTGAAATGATCAATGTTTTGCTTTTTGCATCATTCTCTTTTGTGTTTTTCATTAAAAACAAATTAAATGAAGATAATAATACCAAAGAATTTGTGATTGCAATCATTTTCAAGAAGAAACTGAGTATTATCTGACAGAATTGCAGGGGTGTCAATACTTTTGGCCATGACTGTATGAGCAGTGCGGGTTTCAAATTCCCTGGAAAAGCTGATTTGCTGAGCTGCCGCCGGCTTTGGTGGGCGAGTTGAATCCCGCACCGTTCATTGGCAGAGCGCCATGGTTGCTTAGCCAATGAGCGGTGCAGCGCAGCTTAGTGGGGGTTTGAATCCTGGCCGCCATATCGGAATACTAATAACTTGGGTGTTCCAATGTGGCGGTCGGCATATATCCGATACTTCATGTACTTTATGATGCTTTCTGCACTTGAAACAGAACTCTGAGATTATCAGAGCAGGTGCATTTATACAGAGACTTGATTACACACAGGTGGATTCTATTTATCATTACTAATCATTTAGGACAAAATTGGATCATTCAGAGATCCTCACTGAACTTCTGGAGTGAATTTGCTGCACTGAAAGTAAAAGGGCCGAATAATATTGCACGCCCCACGTTTCAGTTTTTTATTTGTTAAAAAAGTTTAATATACCCAATAAATTTCGTTCCACTTCACGATTGTGTCTCACTTGTTGATTCTTCAGAAAAATATTAGAATTTATATCTTTGTTTGAAGCCTGAATTTTAAATTTAGGCAAGGAAATAATTATTTGATGCCTTGCATGATTTTGCAAGTTTGCCCGCTGGCAGAGACATATGCAGTCTATAATTTCAAGAGTAGGTTAATTTTAACAGTGAGAGATAGAACATCAAAAATAAATTACAGAAAATCACATTGTCTAAATTATATGAAGTCATTTGCATTTTGAAGAGAGAAATTAGTATTTAATTCCTCTGTCAAACAATACTTAATACTTGGTGGCAAAACCCTTGTTGGAAAGCACACTGCATTCAGACGTTTTTTGTAGTTGATGATGAGGTTTGCGCACGTCAGGAGGAATTTTGGTCCACTTCGCTTTGCAGATCATCCCTAAATCATTAAGATTTTGAGGCTGTTGCTTTGGCAACTTGGAGTTTAACTCCCTCCATAAGTTTTCCATGGGATTAAGGTCTGGAGACTGGCTAGGCCCCTCCATGACCTTAATGTGCTTCTTTTTGAGCCATTCCTTTGGTGCCTTGACTTTATATTTTGCGTCATTGTCGTTCTGTAAGACCCAGCAACGACCCATTTTTAATGTCCTGGCAGAGGGGAGGAGGTTTCACTCAGGATTTTATGGTACATGGATCCATCCATTGTCTCATTGATGCGGTGAAGTAGTCCTGTGCCCTTAGCAGAGAAACACTCCCAAAACATAATGTTTCAACCGCCATGTTTGACAGTGGTGTTCTTTGGGTCATATGCAGCATTTATCTTCCTCCAAACATGTCAAGTTGAGTTAATGCCAAAGAGCTCATTTTTTGTCTTATCTGACCACAGCACCTTCTCCCAATCACTATCAGAATCACCAAGGTGTTTATTGGCAAACTTCAAATGGACTTGCACATGTGCCTTCTTGAGCAATGGGACATTGCAGACACTGCAGGATTTTAATCAATTATGGCATTGTCATGAAAATTTAGTCAGGACCTGCAGGTCTATGGCGCCCTCTTATCCTGCTGGCCAATCCTGGTATTGCCAGAGGATAAGAAAAGGAGAGCAGCTGCTGTAATCTTCTGTGGCACGTGATGTGACAGGATGTATATATACCAATTCCTGCCAGGAACGTATATATACAGTTGTTGCCAAAAGTATTGACACCCCTGCAATTCAGTCAGATAATACTCAGTTTCTTCCTGAAAATGATTGCAATCACAAATTCTTTGGTATCTTATCTTCATTTAATTTGTCTTCAATGAAAAAACACAAAAGAGAATGAAGCAAAAAGCAAAACATTGATCATTTCACACAAAACTCCAAAAATGGGCCAGACAAAAGTATTGGCACCTTCAGCCTACTTGGTTGCACAACCTTTAGCCAAAATAACTGCGATCAACCGCTTCCGGTATCCATCAATAAGTTTCTTACAATGCTCTGCTGGAATTTTAGACCATTCTTCTTTGGCAAACTGCTCCAGGTCCCTGATATTTGAAAGGTGCCTTCTCCAAACTGCCATTTTTAGATCTCTCCACCGGTGTTCTATGGGATTCAGGCCTGGACTCATTGCTGGCCACCTTAGAAGTCTCCCGTGCTTTCTCTCAAACCATTTTCTAGTGCTTTTTGAAGTGTGTTTTGGGTTATTATCCTGCTGGAAGACCCATGACCTCTGAGGGAGACCAAGCTTTCTCACACTGGGCCCTACATTATGCTGCAAAATTTGTTGGTAGTCTTCAGACTTCATAATGCCATGCACACGGTCAAGCAATTCAGTGCCAGAGGCAGCAAAGCAACCCCAAAACATCAGGAACCTCCGCCATGTTTGACTGTAGGGACTGTGTTCTTTTCATTGAATGCCTCTTTTTTTGTCCTGTAAACTCTATTTTGATGCCTTGCCTAAAAATCTCTACTTTTGTCTCATCTGACCAGAGAACATTCTTCCAAAACATTTTAGGCTTTCTCAGGAAATTTTTGGCAAACTCCAGCCTGGCTTTCTTATGTCTCGAGGTAAGAAGTGGGGTCTTCCTGGGTATCCTACCATACAGTCCATTTTCATTCAGACGCTGACGGATAGTATGGGTTGACACTGTTGTACCCTCGGACTGCAGGGCAGCTTGAACTTGTTTGGATGTTAGTCAAGGTTCTTTATCCACCATCCGCACAATTTTGCATTGAAATCTCTCGTCAATTTTTCTTTTCCGTCCACATCTAGGGAGGTTAGCCACAGTGCCATGGGCTTTAAACTTCTTGATGACACTGCACACGGTAGACACAGGAACATTCAGGTCTTTGGAGATGGACTTGTAGCCTTGAGATTGCTCATGCTTCCTCACAATTTGGTTTCTCAAGTCCTCAGACAGTTCTTTGGTCTTCTTTCTTTTCTCCATGCTCAATATGGTACACACAAGCACACAGGACAGAGGTTGAGTCAACTTTAATCCATGTAAACTGGCTGCAAGTGTGATTTAGTTATTGCCAACACATGTTAGGTGCAACAGGTAAGTTACAGGTGCTGTTAATTACACAAATTAGAGAAGCATCACATGATTTTTCTAACAGTGCCAATACTTTTGTCCACCCCCTTTTTTACGTTTGGTGTGGAATTATATCCAATTTGGCTTCAGTACAATTCTTTTTGTGTTTTTTTTAATTGAAGACCAATTAAATAAAGATAATAATACCAAAGAATTTGTGATTGCAATCATTTTCAGGAAGAAACTGAGTATTATCTAACAGAATTGCAGGGGTGTCAATACTTTTGGCCACATCTATGCCTTGATACAGTTACCCTCAGGCCCACAATATCACTTAAGTACAAAATATTATGCTGCCACCACCGATCTCTTTCAGGTGGATCGGTAACCTGTTTGGTAACGTGAAATAGTGGGGAGCGTATCAGCTTGTCATAGAACTGGAGGAACGAAACTAAGCAAATTTATAAAGTTTACTCCAAAAAGTTAGCAGTGTTTACAAAAACATATACAAGATATTACAAAAAAAGACAATTTACATATGTGCATAAAACAGTTATTAAAATAAAAGGAATTAAAATAAGAAAGACTAAAACCTGTGCCACGCGGTGGCCGTCAGCAGATTTATGGGGGGGAGGCACCCCGGAGATGGGTTAGGATTCCGGCCTCACAGCATGGAGTGCTGCTATGTCCTTCATTAAGCTGTAATGAGGCCAAAGATGGCTGCTTGAGTTTTATGATATCTGCCATTAACCTCGGCACTCCCACCTTTCTGACCTCACAGATGGGCTGCCTCTTGAGATACACCCATCTGCAAAGTTATCAAAACCTCAATTTTTCCATATCTCTGGCTGGGACGCTTCCAAGTCAATAAATGAATTAGGGGGATCAGCTTTTTATTCTAGATGCGCTTTATTTGTAAATTAAAAACCCATGTGGATTAGTGATAATAGTGATACAGTGAAAGGATGCTCTCAAATAAATGAAGACCCACCCCCCAGCACAAACAACTGTTTGCACCCTCAAAGTCCCTTGTGGGTCCTGTTTTGGTTGGATAGTCAATATATGCAATTGATAATGTTTTGATATTGTGGTTTGAGGGAAGGAACCATCTGAACACAATCCGTCTTCAGAACAGATTATTTCAAACAAACCCGTGTAATGTTTGTATGTAACGGTGTATTGGGTCCAGTAAATCCCTTATATTGTCCCTTGGTCAAAGGTCCAACCCGACCACAGTCAAAGGTCCTATGAATTTGCAAACTAGGTAAATGGTCCAGTTCAGTTATGGTACAATGTTACCCCCCGACGCATTTAGCCTCTGCCAATAGTTAAGAGGTTCTTCAGGGGCATCGGAAAAAATTATATAGATAGGTTAGTCACACAATAGCTATATGTGGCCCATATGTTATTGGTCTAGTGTCCAGATCCACAAAAATGTTAGAGTGAAGGGAGTTCAGAGGGAGTGTGTTGAGGCTTCTCAGACTGGTGTTTTTCTTGTTATATTCCCCTGTGGATTGTAAAAGAAGGTGTAGTTTTATTAGATTATTATGTTCTAAATTATCACCTTCACCATCACCTTATGGTTCCCGGTTCCCACTAAAACCGGTGTAATTTGTAACATTAAAACACCCATTAGTGTTATGATACTTAAAGGTCTAATGTGATTACATACCATGGAATTCAGCAATGTTTATATAGGTTCGTCAGTGATGCATAGAGAGAGGGTCCTTCAAATGGTCCGCAATTCTTCCAAGTCTAAGTGCTCCCAAGTAAAAAATATGGACATCATGTTTACCCTCGCTAATTTACATGATGTTTGATACAAAATATGATATGTCTATGATGCTCGGAAGGTTAGAACTCACTTCCCAGGTTTCTCACCCATTTCCAGATCAGTAAAGGGCCCGTTACACACAACGATATCGCTAACGATATCGTTGCAACATCACTGTTTTTGTGACATTGCAGTGACCTCGTAGCGACGTTGCTGTGTGTGACAGGTACCAACGATAAACAATCAGCTCGCTGATCATTGATCGTTGGTTTATGGTCAGGACCATAAATCTGTCGTTGGTCGTCCGCTGGTCAGCACGCATCGGCGTGTGTGACGGGCCAAACGACCAACGATAAGCGGAGCAGGCTTGGTAACCATGGTAAACAGCGGGTATCTAGGCAGCGCACAGCGCTTAGTTACCCGATGTATGCCCTGGTTACCAGTCTTCTTCACTTACAGGCTGGTATTCAAGGTACAAAGCAGGTAACCAGGGACAGCGCTGTTACCAACCTGCTCCCGCTTATCGCAGCCTGGCAGCGGGAGCTAGCCATCATGGAAAGAATATTTTATTCTTTTCCACGATGTCGTTGGTCCACTGGTCGCTGGTGAGTCTGCCTGTGTGACAGCTCACCAGCGATCATATACCGATCAGCTAGCGATGTCCCAGCGACCCAATCGTTGGTCGGAACGCTGGGACATCGTAGCGTGTAACGGGGCCTTTAGATATACCATTAAATCTGTAAGAATGTAAGCATTTCAAAAATATGATTTATGAAATTGTGACATGAACGAGCATATTCAAATTTGACATTAAAAGACTGTAACTTAAGACAAAGGGATTCTGCAAGAACAAAACCAGATCAAACTAGCTGAGTTCATCTTAGGTTGGTTTCACACTGCAGTTTTTTTCCTGATCAGGTTCCATCCAGTTTGTGTGTCAAAACCAGGAGTGTCTCCAAAACTCAGAACTGGTGTCAATCTTTCAATTATAGTTTTGCTCTGCAAGTTCCTCTCCTGGTTGTGGCACACAAACCGGATGGAACCTGATCAGGAAAAAAACTGCAGTGTGAAGCCAGCCTTAGCTAGGAGTTTATGTTAGGGTGGTCGTAAAGACTCCTGATAGGTGAGGGGGATGGAGAGAGCGAGGGGCTGCCTGTAGAATCTGGTCTACAGAAATGCGTGGTGGGGAAAGTCTTATGTCAGTTTTGGCTCATGTGTCTCCTTATGCTGGAAGGCAGATTCCTCTCCATGAGGAGAATAGTTGTTTCCCCAGACCTCGTCTCAGCCTCTCATACAGACAGATCAGAATTCCCACACAATGTACTGATGAGGGGCAGTCACCCCGAAACGCATAGTCTGCAGTTTGGGGTTCTGATCTGGCACAAATCCTAAAGGTACCGTTACACGGTACGAGATCGTGAACGATATTGCTCAAACATCATGGGTTTGGAGTCGTTGAAACGACATCGTTAGGACGTCATTGCGTGTTACACCGAGATACAACTACGATAAATCGTTGGATCTTTGGTCGCAGATTTGAGAACATGTTCTCAAATCAGACGATCCTTGATCAGCCAACCTGCTGCATCGTTGTGTGTGACACCGCGATAACGATGTCGTTAACGATTCACAACAGTGAACAAGTATCGTTCGCTGGGTTGTGCGAATGATAGCTGCTCGCCACATCAATGGTGCATCGTTCACGAAATCTAGTTGTGTGACATCTCACCAACGATGTCAAAAAGATGTCCTAACGACCACGCTGCCGTGAGATCGTTGGTGATATCTTAACGACATTGAAGCGTGTATCAGTACCTTAAGTCATATTAAAAGACTTGTTAAAGAGTTGATTATGAATTCAAGGATTGTTACCCTTATTGGGTGGCATTAGAGCTTTTTCACTTCCTCACTGAAGTGACAATTTCTATATAATATATGCGTTTCACTTTATGTATTGAATCACTGAAATGAATTAACTTTTTGTCTATAAATATAATTTTATTAAGTTTTTCAGTATATTAAACATTGCATATAGCGTTATTGGCTGACATAATGGTAAGTCTCACGACAACAGAAAAGGCCACATATTACAGTACATCATATAAGTAACAGAATCATCAATACAATCGAACTTTACATATTACCTCACCTCTCGGTCTTCCACCGACCTGAGTGTTAAGGTTAGTAGCTTCCACCTCCTGTATAAAACTTGGGATGGAGCCTCATCTCAGAAAGAGACATTTAGTTACAAAAAGGCTAAGAGCCATTCACTATAATCAAAACAGTATATTCTCAAAAATCAAACATCCGTCCAGGGGAAAGGGGATGGGATCATTGAATAAAAAGAACAGAAAAGAGCAGGGATTTCGAAAGTGAAGGTAAAGAAGCGAGAAAAGAACATGTAAAGATACAAGATAAGAGGAAAGAAAGAGTTGTATGCCTCAGCGTATGGCCGGGACCCACGGGGTCATATTAGCCGTTCATGGTTCACTTTTCAATGAAACAGGTCCCGAAAGTTAGGGGTATCGCCAAACAGTATCCACTCTAACCACACAAGCAAGTAGTCCCTTTGGGTCTGGGAAAAGTCAGCCGAAATCTCTTCAAATCTACGGATCATTTCCGTTTCAGAATACCATTCCAGAATGGAAGGGGATCCTGACTCCTGCAATGTCAGGGGATCACATTACGGGCCGCCGCCAAACAAAAACCGGGGGATATCCTTCCTCTGAAACTTCCAGGAGCCAGGGAGCATGGAGAGTAATGCCATTTCAGGAGTGCCCACTATATTCCCTCCCATGACTAAGTCATAGTTTCGGAATACTTTTGACCAGAGTATCTGAATTGAGGGACAGCTCCACCAGACGTGCAGCATGGTACCTATCTCGGAGCCACATCTCCAACAAAGGGACGAGGCGTCCGAAGAGAACCTGTGCAGTCTGTCTGGGGTGATATATCATCTGTAACGGAGTTTAAGAAACTTTTCCAGGGCCTCGCATGAACCAGACGTTTTATGAGCCATAAGGAAACTCTTCTCCTAGTCCGTCTCGGGAATCACCCTACCCAACTCCTTCTCCCAAGCCCTCCGATAACCATGGGCCCCGATGCCTACAGACTTGGATAGAATGCCATAAACAGAAGATATCCCTCTTGGAGGTGCCGAATCGGCAGTAAAAACTGCTTCCAAGGTGGATAGTGTCAAATGAGGAACCCTTTGGATCACTAGGGAGCTCATGAAGGACCTCAGTTGTAGATATTCCCACCATTTCAACTTAATAAATGGAGTCTCAGCTTGGAGGGAACTCAATGGGGGGCACTCTCCATTAACCAGAACGTGTCTGATTCGAACATCGTCTTCTGCTTTCCATCCCAAGAGAGTCCAGCTGGACATCCCCGGGGGAACGCTGGGTTGTAAAAATCGGAGTCAGAGGGCTGGCAAATTTTTCCTCCGCCAGCTCTCTTCGAGCCAAATGCCAGGCCCTAAGTGTCTCGGAAGTGAGGAAAGACAGCTGACCAATAGAGGCCAGGGCCTTCGACGGAATCCACTGCAAATACTTAAGGGAAGTCACAACCCAGTCTTGTTCAAGTTGAACCCATTGTTTGGATTCTGCCTTGAAATGCCAGTCTAGCAGTCGTACCAAAATGGCCGACATACAATATCTCTGAATAACTGGAAGGCCTGCACCTCCCGACTTCCTGGAGGAGGACAGAATCTGCATACTGACTCTCGGCCTCCTCCCGATCCACAGAAAACGAGAAATTACTGACCTGAGGGTACGGAAGAACGCCCCAGGTGGCCATACAGGTAAGGCCTGGAAAACATAGAGGAATCTCGGCAGGATGTCCATCGCCATCACATGGATTCTTCCCAACTACGACAGTCGCAAGGATCTATAAGACTCCAACATGGATCCCACCTTAGCTAGTACTTTTTGATGATATATTAATTCATTGAGATGCACCTGTATTTACCGTCTTTTTAGAGTTTATCACCTTTTCAGGCAGGTAATGGAGCAGATCCGCCTGAAAAAGATGTTGTGTGCACAAACACTAAAGGAACCTTTACACGCAGCAACTTTTCTAGGAATTTCACTGGCAATTTGCTGGTTGCAGTGAAATCTTGGAGACATTGTTCCATTTGTACACAGCATCAAGATAGAACAATGTGTCCATGATTTCACTGCAACCAGCAAATTGCCAGTGAAATTCCTAGAAAAGTTGCCTTGTGTAAAGGTACCCTTAGGCTTCTTTCACACATCTGTGCCTCCGGCACATGTGTGGTCCTAGCGTACGCATGCCGGAGGCACAGTCATACGGACAGCATTGTTATTCTGTGGCCCCCTTCACATGTCCGTCATACTGCACAGACCGTGTCTTCGTGTGGAGCAGACCCATGTCCGTGTGCTCCACACGGTGACATGTCCATTATTTGTCAGCACCACGGACCGCTTTTAGCCAAAAATGTCCAGCACACGGATGTTCTCCATATGACATCATTGTGCACGGACCAGAGCCAAACGTTTAAAGCTTAAAAATCAAGAATTTCTTAGCCCGGCTTCACACCGCGATTTTTTTGATCCTAGGCTGTCCGGTGTGAACCAGACAGCCCCAAACCCAAGTGTGGACCTAATGGATCCCTATGGGGCTGGATGGCAGTGATTTACCATTTTACCGGTTTTGTCCCTGTCCGGCAGGATAAGGCTGCTTTCGATTTTTGTCCCGGACATATGATATATGATAGTTTTAATTGAGAATTAGTGAGTCTCCAGAAGTGCATCTTGATAGTAGAGGTAAGGTTAATTCCCAGAAAATTCACGTTAGCCTGTTCCTGTCTTAATCCACGTAGCCAGAAAAAATAACAGCAAAAAGGAAGATCCGGCACCACAGGCTTCTCCATGCATTTAAATTTTTATTTTTTTCTTCATAAGCTCACATATGAATATGGGTACACAGACCCTCAGCCTGACGCGTTTCGAGCGTCACTGCGCTCTTATTCATATGTGAGCTTATGAAGAAAAAAATAAAAATTTAAATGCATGGAGAAGCCTGTGGTGCCGGATCTTCCTTTTTTGCCGATTTCGTTCAGGTGGTGTCGGCTGCCTGGTCCAGGCACACATTCTAGGAGCAACACGCTGGATTGAAGCACTATTCCCTTCCCTGCTCCTTTATTTACAGAAAAAATAACAGGAGTAATAAAGAACGATAATGATGGTGAACTAAAAAAAAACAAGAATAAAAGACCTCATTAGAATATATTAATATTAAAAACAAATAAACGACCGCATCCCACACAGATATGTCAGCTAATCAACTCAAAGACACAAAATATATGCACAAAATCCTACAAGAATGCACTGAACCCAAAGTTCTCATTTAAGCCACGTGTAGCAACAGTATCCAGCCTATATATCCACTTGCTCTCAACCTGCCCTAAGGCCCGACTCAGATTTCCACCACGTGGACCCATTGAGACTTTATCAATACCTATCACCCTCAGTAGACTAGAGTTAGTAACATAGTAACATAGTTTTTAAGGTTGAAGGAAGACTTTAAGTCCATCTAGTTCAACCCATAGCCTAACATAATGATCCAGAGGAAGGCAAAAAAAAACCCCATGTGGCAACACTAAGCTCCACATTGGGGGAAAAAATTCCTTCCTGACTCCAGATACGGCAATCAGACTAATTCCCTGGATCAACGCCCTATCAAAGAATCTAGTATGTATAACTGGTAATATTATAGTTTTCAAGAAAGGCATCCAGGCCCTTCTTAAATGTTAGTAGTGACTCACTCATTACAACAGCATGTGGTAGAGAGTTCCATAGTCTCACTGCTCTTACAGTAAAGAATCCGCGTCTGTGATTATGATTAAACCTTCTTTCCTCCAGACGTAGAGGATGCCCCCTTGTCCCAGTCTCAGGCCTAAGAGTAAAGAGATCATTAGAAAGGTCTCTGTTACTATGATGTTCCAAATAAAAATGTCTGGGTAGAGATTTCAAACTTGTGGAGTCTGCTGTTTTTCATATTGGAACACGCCTTACAATGTTGGCACCGAAAAAATCCCCTCACATCCAACCTCTGAGACTTGATGCTAGTTTGACGTACAAAGTGGCTCCTCACTAGACAGTCCTTTAAGTTCTGTGAGCGGCTAGCTGTAATGAGAGGTTTAGGGGAGATGCATTGTTTCAAAATTGGATCGCTTAACAGTATATTCCAATGCTTATCAATGACCATAGTCATCTCTCTTCATTGCTTATGATAGGTAGTGATCAGTCGTGGATACTGATCCTTTACACCATCATCCTTCCTCTTAATGCAAAGGAGATCCACTCGTTGGCCCATTGGCAGTGGCGTAACTTCAGGCCCAGGGGACCCGATGCGAAAGCTCCAGCGGGGCCCCCAATTATTGCAAATCTTTAATACTATTAGTCTTTTTCTATAGGCCAAAGGGACTTTTGGGGCCCCCTAGGCTGCAGGGCCCGGGTGCGATCACCCTGCACTTATTGTAGTTACGCCCCTGCCCATTGGTATCCCTTTAATAGTAGATGGTAGATGGGATGATTCCGCCCATAAAATGGAGTTAGTAGATGTTTCCTTACGAAACACATTCGTAGTTAATGTACCATCCGCCAGGGCTTTAATGGCTATATCCAAAAAGTCGATCTTTCTGTCACTCTTGTAAGTTAATTTTATGCTCAGATCGTTGTTATTTAAACCTGTGATGAGAGTATCAAGTTCCCTGTCCGTTCCCTCCCACACAAACAGAATGTCATCGATGAACCTCATCCACCCCAGTATCTTCTCGGGCCTCGCAGTGGGGTTACAGACAAAAATGTCCCTCTCCCATGCACCCAAAAATAAGTTGGCATACGAGGGTGCACAGGAGGCCCCCATTGCGGTGCCTTTAAGCTGGAGGTAGACTTGGTCATCGAATACGAAACTGTTGTGGGTTAGTACGAATTCAAGCAGGATCACTATCAATTCAGACATCTCTGGGTCCGTGTCACTCCCCCTCAAGAACCACCATGCCGCCTGAGTACCATCCTTGTGCCTTATCAAGGTATACAGTGATTCTAAATCAACTGTTACCAACTTAGATGTAACCAACAACTGTATTCCCTCCAACCTTTGTAGGGCCTCTGTAGTATCCCTGATGTACGAGGGTAAAGATCTTGCCAGTGGCTTCAGGTATTCATCAATCATCTTACATATAAGTTCACAGAGTCCCTCATTCCTCGAGTCTATGGGTCTCTCGGGGGGTCCAAAATGTTTTTATGGACTTTCAGGAGGATGTAAAAGGTGGGAAGTCTTGGTTTCAACTCCTCAATTGTTTTCAACATTGTTTTGGGAATTATACCTTTCTCATATACTTTCGCCAGAATCTCAATCAGAGATTCCTTAAATTGCCCAGGGGGGTTGCTGGTAAGTTTCATATAGCAATCTGGATCCCTTAGCAGTCTCTGCGCCTGTCTCACAAACATTTCCTTGGGCCAGATTACTATATTCCCCCCCTTATTGGCCAGTTTAAAGACAACATCATCCCACTCTTTTAATTCTCCTAATGCTGACCATTCTTCTTTATTGAGATTGTGTTCCCAACTCCTCCTTTTGGACAGTTCCTCAATATCCATAGTAACCATCTTTGTAAAGATGTCCACACTGGGACAGGTACTTAATGCTGGAAACTTTGATTTCTTAAAGAGTTTCATGGGGAACTTACCATATGTTGTGGGGTCAACATTCTCCTCTAGGGCATCCTGCAAAACACTAGACACAGCCTGACAGCTCAAAAATGTGGAGGGAAGCTAGCCTTACCTGTCTCCAACAATGTTCCTGTTCCTTTCACTTCTGGGGACACTCATTAGTCTCATCTAATATTCACTGCTCTGAGCACAGCAGTGGACTGGAATTGAGAGGAGCAGTCAGCGCCGGAGACAGGTGAGTATGCAATAACAGGCTGTCTGTGTGCGATCCACGGATAGCACATGGACAGCACACAAATATGTCACATGTATGACACACAGACCCACCCCCCTCAGAAACGGCTTGTCTCATATGTCCGTGTTTTGCAAGTATGTGTGAAACAGGCCTTTGTCTGACTTATCAATTGGGGGGCGGTACAGCTAAAATTGTCTTGCCTAGGGCAGCATAAACCCCAAATATGGCACTGGATGCATTATCCATGCTCAAAAGATTTTTTATTTCACTTTCCATAACATTTTGAAATGTTTTTTGCATTGTCTTTGCAGTAATTTTCACCATTAAAAACAATGAGAAGGTGCAAAAATGCAACCGTTGCATTTTTACTGTGTTATTACTGGTTTTGTGGGTAATAAAACTTACTTTTTTAAACATGTACAATAGACAAATGAAATGCCAAAAGCGCTCTAAAAAAACACAACAAAAACACAGCAAAAATGCAGCAAAACCTGGTCTTTTTAAGCTGCTTTTTTACCGCCAAGAGTGCAGGTTTTGGCTGCAGAAAAAACGCAGGAAAAATGCATAGTGTGAACATACCCTAAGGGTGCGTTCACAGGCTGCGTATTTGCTGTGTAATTTTATGCAAGTGCTGTTGCAGTATTTTTAGCCAAAACCAGGAGTGGAACAATCAGAGGAAAAGTCTTAGGCTGCCTTCACATCACGATTTTTGGCATCCGAGTGTATCCGTGTCAAATCGGATACACTCAGATGCAATTTTGCCTCCCATGTATCACTATGGGTCTTGGATGTGCTCAGATGTGTCGTTGTTGCCATTCGATTTAAGCACAATCTGTAGCCTTCTGATTTAGTCACGGAGCCAAAATTTTGGTGTCCATGACTAAAATTGGACACCTTGGATCCGTGTCGGATCCGTGATGGTCCGTAGGACTATACAAGGGAGCCTATGGACATCGGATCAGATTCTAAATCTAGTCTGATGTCAGCTCCGTGGTTATGTACTGAGCATGTCCAGAGGCAGTGCTCAGTTCATAATCCTGCCTGTCCCTGTCTCTCCCTCCTCCATCTCTACTCCCCCCTGTCCTCTATCCTCTCCCCTCCGGTCTGTTAAAAATGATAAAACTCCTCTCGGAGGATACACGTCACAGAGCATCACGAGAGGTCCTTCAGCCAGATGGAGACAGTCGCATCCCCGGAGCCGCTGGACAGGTGACGTATCCTCCGGGAGGAATTTTATTATTTTTAACAGACCGGAGGGGAGAAGAAAAGGGGGAGGATAGGGCACAGGACAGGGGACAGGATAGGGAACAGGATAAGGGACAGGATAGATGAGCAGGGGGAGAGGAGATAGAGGAGGGAAAGACAGGTGTCGAGCCCACTAGGACGGGGTACTCGGTACCGGACCGGGTCTGCTACTAGGGAGGTCACGGGTGGTCCTGGTCCGGAGCATGTCCCGGGCCCTGTCAATAATAAAGGGGGTATTTACAGGGGATAATGTCAGTTGTGACGCCACCCACAGTGTGTGGCCAGCAGTGGGGCCACCGCTGCTGTAGAACCTCCGGGGATGGTGTAATGGCAGCTAGGATGGAATAGTTCTCCGTGGGCAGAACTATGTTCCCCGGGGCACTGATGGTTAAGTCTATTGTGTAGATTATGGTGCAGGCTTGTGCTGGGTGCAGTGCACTTACTGTCCAGATGCTGCAGGAATCTTCCTTCAGTGTTGGAGTTGACAAGCTGTGGCTCTCCAGGCAGGGATTTGCTGCAGACCTGTATGAAGGGAGTCATGTTCAGGCAGAGACATGCAAGGGAATCAGATTCAGGGTTCACTGTGTTTACTTCTCAAAGCTCTCATTTACAGTTGACAGTTCCAGTTACAGTTCACAAGTTACACTCTTTACACGGGCACACTCTCCCTTCCAGGTTCCCTTATTCTCTGCAGCCAGGTTGCTCCTTCTGTGACCCCTCACTCTGTCTCTCTGTCCTTTCAGGCTGTTACTTCACTCTGTTATTCACTTAGTGTGTGTGACTCCGGACAGTATGGCGGTGGCTCGGACTCCTGTGAGCCCTCCGGGTTGCCACTGAGCTGCCTGTCCTTTGGGGTAGGGACCCTAACGTGTAGCTGAGGTTCCCCGTCGGTTGTCTGGGGATACCAGGTGAAACAATGGTCCCCTTTAGAGCCGACACTCTACTTCCAGCCTAGCCTCCAATAGTCCTCCTGGGTGAGGCTCTACCAGGCTGTCTCTAACCGTGTCTTCGGGTTCAATAGGAGGGCTACTCCGCCTGCAGTCTACTGTCTCGGCCGTGGTTCTAGGGCCCAGTGTCACTGTCTCTCTCGTCCCTCACACTCCTGGGGTGCTGGCTCCGGATGGGCTTTTTCTCTGTGGCTCACACTGGCTCTCCAGATTCTGCGCTCCTTCCACCCCACTCTTCCAGGACATGTGCTTCGTTCTGTACTGTTCAGCCTACACCGGCCTACTGACTCCTTTCTCCTCCCCCTGCTCTATATCTACCCTCTGTCACCTGACTTGCTTGCTGGCCCACCCACTGTCTCTAAACCCTACCACCCCTTGCCTGCCTAGAGTTCCCAGGCTCCGGGTTGGGTGCTGCTTTCTACTGCTATGTGGGTTGTGTGGGCTGTGAACAGGCCCGGCGTCAGCACCCGGCGCACCCGGGAAAGTGCCGGGGCCCGACTGCTTGGAGGGGGCCCAACAGGCCCCTGAGGCTAGGGTCACACTTGCGATGTGACCCTAGCCTGATGCAAGTATTGTCTGCTGCAGCGCAGAGCATTTAATGCTATGCGCTGCAGCTGAAAATACTTGCGTCAGGCTAGGGTCACATCGCAAGTGTGACCCTAGCCTCAGGGGCCCCTGAGCACTGCCCCCACAGCCAGGGCCATATCCAGGGATCAGGGGGCAGCTGCGGGTCATCTGCAGCGCCAAAAGTTTCCCCCCTCCCCCTCAGTGGGAGCCAACAAAGCCGCACTGTGCTGACAGGAACTGAGCCGACAGAGCCGCACACTGTGCTGACAGCCAACCTGTGATGATCTCAATGTATGGGGAGGAGTCAGGGGTCACATGATCAACTCCTCAGTGTATGCAGGACTCTGCTGTGCTGACTATCATGTTGCTGGATTAGGTGAAGTGTATGTGTGGGGTCAGGATGGATTTACACTGTGGATGTAGCAGAGGTGAGTGTGTACTAGGTGTATAGAATGGAGCCGAGTGGGTACTAGGTGTACGGAGTGGAGCCGTGTGTGTACGAGGGGTATGGAGCAGAGCTGAGTGGGTGCTAGGTGCATGGAGCGGAGCCGCGTGTGTATGAGGTGTACGGAGCGGAGCCGGTGTGTACAAGGTGTACGGAGCAGAGTGTGTGTACAAGGTGTACGGAGTGGAGCCGTGTGTATGAGGTGTATGGAGCAGAGCTAGGTGTGTACGAGGTGTACAGAGCAGAGCCGAGTGCGTACGAAGTGTACGTAGCAGAATGTGTGTACGAGGTTTATGGAGCGGAGCCGAGCGTGTATGAGGTGTACAGAGTGGAGCTGAGAGTGTACAAGTATAACGGAGCGAAGCTCAGTGTGTACGAGGTGTACGGAGCGGAGCCGTGTGTACGAGATGTATGGAGCGGAGTCGAGTGTGTACGAGGTGTACGGAGCAGAACAGAGTGCTTCAAGGTGTACGGAGTGGAGCCGCATGCGTACGAGGTGTATGGAGCGGAGCCGCGTGCATACGAGGTATGTGTACCAGTGGTAGCCCCCCGCGGATTCTGCTCCCGCTCCTATAGTCCCAGCCGCCTTTTCCAGCAGCAGTCTTCTCCAGAGTCTCTTCTGCCGCTGTCTGCATTCTGCAGCTCAGCATGGCGGGGCACAATGTTGTCATCACTGTGCTGATATGTGCAGAGCGGCAGAACAAATGATGAGGAGACCGGAGCAGCGAGAGGAGAGGTGAGGAGAAAGAGAGATCCGGATGGCCAGACATTCCGCTTGGCTGTGGTGCCACCCATATGGCAGTGCGGCTCCATTGAGCTGCTTAAATTATTTGTGCGCTTCAGGATGCTTGCGTACATGCCAAGCATCCTCAGACGTACAATACTGCAACATGTTGCGTTTGCAGGGTACTTTTAAAAAGTGCAAGGGAACGCAAACGCATTTTAGCCCGCTCCTAATAACGTGTAATACACTCACTGTCAGAAAGAGCTCTTGCTGGATTCAGCAGTCACTGTTCCTTTAAGGCTGCCTTCACATAGGCGTTTTTTTTTAAAATGCGGCAGTTGCAGTAAAAAAAATGCATCTGCCGCATTTTCCGCCTAGCGGCCGCACTTGCTTCGTGTTTCCAGCAAGCCCCATGCATTGTCTATGGGGCTTGCGGTAAGTGTTCGGCAAGTGCAGTTCCGGCTGCAAAAAAAAAATGCCGCTGACCGCGTTTTTTTCACGGCTGCAACTGTCGGAACCGCACTTACCGTTCCTGCCGCACACTTACCGCAAGCCTCATAGACAATGCATGGAGCTTGCCGCGAGCGTGATGCAAGTGCGGCCGGTAGGCGGGTTTTTTACCGCAACTGCCAAATTTTTCAAAAAATGTATGAAAAGGCCCGAAGTGTAAAAATCGCATATGGATGATTGGTCACTTAGTCACATGACGTCTACTCGGACCGCGGGGGAACGCCAAAATGAACTCTTGCCCTGGGTGCCAGAAAACCTAGATACACCTCTGCCCACAGCGGCAGCTGCTGATCTCAGACAGCCTGTCATGTAGGGAGATCTGCAGCTGCTCTATTTCCTATATCTCCACACACACAGGAAATAGAGCAGCTGCCGCTCACGCTACATTATAGGCTGAGAGTCTGAGAGACCAGCGGCCAGTGTGGGAGCAGTGCTCAGGGGCCCCCTGGTGTTAGGGGCAGTGCTCAGGGGCCCCCTGGTGTGGGGGCAGTGACCAGGGGCCCCCTGGTGTGGGGGGAAATGCTCAGGGGCCCCCCGAGAGTGAGGTGTGGGGGCAGCGCAAGGCCCCCGAGGGTGGGGTGTGGGGGCAGCACTCAGGGGCCTGGTGTTCAACTGTCGTTCCTACCTTCCTGGCTGCAGTTCCCTTTGTGGCCTCCTGGTCGCAGGGGCGCCACACAGGAAGAACAGGTAGAGACAGGGATGATGCAGGAAAGAGACAGGGACCACAGGATCCACATGGATCCTGCATAGACACGGATACGGATGGCTATTTGCCATTCGATTGCAGGGATCCGTGTGGATCCATGGCTGTCCGGGGGATCCGACCTAAACACTGATCCCCACGGATAGCCACAAATCGTGATGTGAAGGCAGCCTAATTGAAACAAGTGATCCACTTCTGTATTTAATCACCCACTGCTGGTTTTAATCATCCACTCCTGGTTTTGACTACAAAAACTGTAAGAGCACTCACGTAAAAATACGCAGCAAATATGCAGCGTGTGAACGCACCCTTACTCCGATTAGGATGTGCATACGCTCACATTAAGTTATCTTCATTATGAGAAATTCCCTTTGGGAATTTTTTTTTGTATTGCTTAATTGCAGTGTTGTAAAGGATTTCATGAATTGAATAAACTTAGACTACTCAATTTATTATTTTGCAGCTTTCCAAAGGTCGCAGGATTTTGTAGGGCAACCTGATGAAGGACGAAGGGAGTGTTCACACAGCCAACATGAGGAACAACAAATCCCTCCTTGCTATTTTAAATCAACTGGCATTTCTGAACAAGTACAAGGTCAGGCTTTCAGTTTTGTAATGGTCAGTCCAAGCATTTCAGGAGTCATGATATCTGTACTACACATCATGTCCTACATGAGAATGGCAAGAGCTTCACCTCTAAGTAACACTTCTTAGTGCACAATTTTTTTTGACTCTTTGATCTTCTACAGTTACGGCCGGCCCTAGCCTAAATGGTGCCCTGTGCAAAACTGCCTTTTGGTGCCCTCACCAAACTGCTTTTTGGTGCCCATTTGACAGTCACAATAACCTGAGTGTCCCTATAACAATAAGTGCCTACTTAACATTTAATAATGTCCCGAGTCTCCCCATGTGAAGCACCCTCTGCACAGTATGATGCTTCACACTGTATAGTGACCTCATTAGTAGCCCCCACATAGTATAATGGTCCTCTTAGTAGTCCCACACTGTATTATAGCCCGCCTGGTAGCCCTCACACTGTGTCATGGTTTTATTAGTATGCCTCAGACTGTATAATGACCCTCATTGCATTACTCACATGGTGTCATTGTTCTATCAGTAGGCCTCACGCTGTGTAATGACCTCCTCTGCAACCTCCACACTGTATTGTGACCCCCTGTGTAACCCCCACACTGTATAATAACCACTCTTCAGCCCCCACACTGTATGATGAGTCCCCTCTGCAGCGCTCACATTGTATAGTGAGCCCCTCTGCAATCACTATACTGTATCATGACCCCACTGCAGCCTCCACACTGTTTAATGACCCACTCTGTAGCTCCCACACTGTATAATGACCCTCACTGCAGCAACAAAATGTATATTGAGCCCTTGTGTATCCCCCATACTGTATAATGACCATCACTGCAGCCCAAACACTATATTGAGTCCCTCTGTAGACCGCACACTGTATAATGACCCCCTCAGCATCCCTCACACTGTATATTGAGCCCCTCCATGCCACCACTCTGTATAATGATCCCCATTGTAGCCCCCACACTGTATGATGAGCCCCTCTGCAGCCCCCGCACTATTATGATCCCCTCTGCAGCCCCCACCCTATATAATGAGCCCCTCTTCAACCCCCACACAGTATAATGAGCCCCCTTTGCAGCTCTACACTGCATATTGAGCCCCTCTGTAGCCCCCACCCTGTGTAATGTCCACATCTGTAGCTCCACACTGTTTAATGAACCCCTCTATTGCCCCCACCCTGTTTAATAAGCCTCTCTGTAGCCCCTACCCTGTATATTAACCCCCTCTGTAGGCCCCACCATGTTTAATGAACCTCTTTGTAGCCCACACCCTGTTTATTAACCCCCTCTGTAGCCCCCACCATGTTTAATGAACCCCTCTATTGCCCCCACCCTGTTTAATAAGCCTCTCTGTAGCCCTACCCTGTATATTAACCCCTCTGTAGGCCCCACCATGTTTAATGAACCTCTTTGTAGCCCACACCCTGTTTATTAACCCCTCTGTAGCCCCCACCATGTTTAATGAACCTCTCTGTAGCCCCCACCCTGTTTAATGAGCCTCTCTGTAGCCCCTCCCTGTTTAATGAGTCTCTAACACCCATGCGGTTTAGTGACCCTCTGAAGCCCCCACCCTGTTTAATGAGCCTCTCTGTAGCCCCCACCCTGTTTAATGAGCCTCTCTGTAGCCCCCTCCCTGTTTAATGACCTGCTCTGAAGCCCCCGTTTTATGAGCCTCTCCGTAGCCTCCACCCTGTTTAATGAGCCTCTCTGTAGCCCCCTCCCTGTTTAATGAGCCTCTCTGTAGCCCCCTCCCTGTTTAATGACCTGCTCTGAAGCCCCCGTTTTATGAGCCTCTCCGTAGCCTCCACCCTGTTTAAGGAGTCTCTCTCTAACACCCACGCGGTTTAGTGACCCCCTCTGAAGCCCCCACCCTGTTTAATGGGCCTCTCTGTAGCCCCCACCCTGTTTAATGACCCGCTCTGTAGCCCCCTCCCTGTTTAATGACCTGCTCTGAAGCCCCCCTCTTTAATGAGCCTCTCTGTAGAACTCCCTTTTTAATGAGCCTCTCTATAGCTCCAACTCTGTTTAATGAGCCTGTCTGTACCCCCATCCTGTTTAGTGACCCCGTCTGTAGCCCCCACTCTGTTTAATTAGCCTCTCTGTAGCCCCCACCTTGTTTAATGACCTGCTCTGTAGCCCCTACCCTTTTTAATGAGCCTCTCTGTAGACCCCACCCACTTTAATAACCCCTCTGCAGCCCCCACCCTGTTTATGTTTCATTAATTTTTATTACGGTAGTTTTAAATAGCACAAGAAATTAAACAAATTAAACAAGTTGATTATATCAATCATAGGCATATCTGAGTATGATACTTTACATCAATTTCGACAAGAACAATCAGATTATCTCGTTTTAAATAAGATCAGACAATAGGTGTTAAATGTTATATAGGTAGATTACATTCTAGTGAATGTCTTAAATGTAAGTACATTTTGAGCTAGAAAGTGAGTAACTCAGCCAATACCAACTATCTAAATTATAAACTATAAAGTGTGAGTCAAGTGATTCTGGTTCCGTCTTGGCTATAGCTTGATATTAGCTGAAGTAAAAGGAATCCAAGTGAAATTCTCAAAGTGCTATGGTTAATGAAGGTAAAGTAAATTACTAACTATGTATAGTGAATCGCTAACTATTGAACTTATAATTACATTTTTTGCAGCTATATACAGGGACTGGTGCTACTTACACATGTAAGGGTGCGAATAAAGCAGGTTCATGTGCCAGGGTGCACGCTTATTAGACAGCAAATAGCAGTGGATAAGAAAAAAATGCGGCACTCACCGAGCAGAGCTTTTTCCTTTTTTATTTCAGAGTCCTCTTTACATGATTTCTCTGCGATGGGGGAGGGAGTGGGGAGACACACAGGTGACGGATTCCGTTTCGGAGCACCTGCCCCTTCTACGGACCTAGTTTTTTCTTATCCACTGAACTTATAATTACAGTTTCGAATGCATAAATTTGATTACAATAAGAACAGTAATAACTAAATTGTAAATTCAGATGGAAACTTAAATTGTTGCTCCAGTTATTGAGAAAGAAAAATAAGGGGGGTAAGGGAAAGGATCTTAGGTACTTCTGGTAATGATATATCTATGCCCAAATTTGATCCCTTAGGTGCTGGTCTTAAAGTTTATCCACTCAACTGGGTTTTTTTTTAATGTTATTATCTTTTGTTTTGTATATAATCTATGATGTTTCGGCCTCTCTCACTGATGAGAAAGGAGGATATAGTTGATTCCAGTCCTTCCATTTTAATTGGTACTTATTCAAGAGGTTGTTTCGAAGAGAAAAGGAGAATTCAAATACATTGTGGGAAGCTATTGTATCTATTGTTTCCTCAATTTTTGGGGGAAGGTCTTGCCTCCAATTGGCCGCTATTTTAATTTTGGCTATAAGTATAATATGTATTACTATGGCTCTAAACCTGGTAGGTAGTAGTTCTGCACCAACTAATAATAGTACTAGTTCTTCTGTTAGATGTAAGTTTGTTCTTATGACGCTGTTTATTAAAAGTTGAATTTTACACCAGTATGTTTTAAGTTTCCTGCAGCTCCAGAAGATGTGCGATAGAGTACCTATTTCAGAGCATTCCCTCCAACATAGAGGAGAGTTATGAGGGTAAATTTGGTGGAGTCTATGCGGGGTTAGGTACCATCTGGTGTAAGTCTTATAGTGCGTTTCAATCAACTGAGAATTTCGGATGTGCGCATAGACATTTTGAAAGATGGTTTGCATTTGGTTGGTGTCTATTTGAACTTTAGTCTCCTTTTCCCAAGCTGTTATGTTTGCGGTTTTTGTGAGGGAAAGATCTTGGTTTAGAGTTTGGTAAATTGTTTTGGTCTTCCAATGTAAGGTGTTTTGGAGGTTCTTAAGCATTTGAATTACACTTTGCGGTAGAAAGAAATTGATTATATGCGATTGCATCAATGTATAGATTTGGGACCATGTAGCAGCTTCAGTTTGATCAATTGCAAATTTTCTTCTGAGGTGTTCAAAGGGGAGGAGACCGCCTGAGCTATCTAAAATGTTAGAAATGGTATTAATTCCTGCTTCTTTCCACAACTTCTTTATTTTGGGAGCAATTATTTCTAAAATGTTGATATTTATCCAATCTGGAGATGCTGGTGCAAAGTGCGTGGTGGATAGATTAAGAAACGTTCTCCATATTTTAATTGCTGCTTTAACTAATATGTTTTTTGGTAGAGTCTTCTTTTTGTCTCATATGAATCGCAACTTGAAGCAAATTCATTTTTTTCTTAAAATTTTTCTGTGGGTAAAACTGTTCATATCCCTATAGACACAAATAGCTGGATTTTAGAATGCCACTCACCACAATTTTCCCTTTTTTATTTAGATTCGTTCGCTCTGCAGGGAGGGCACAATATGGGGAGGCAACCGTCGGATTTCGTTTCGGTGCACGTTGCCTTCTAGTACCTTGTTTTTTTTTTTCCACTGAACTTATAATACAGTTTATGCTTTATAAGACGAACTGATTATAAACCACCCAAATTGTGAAGAAATAGAGAAAACAATATTTTAATTAATTGGTCCAGTTTTTAAAAGAAATGCGAAAGGTCTGTACTTCTGTAAAATATATAGGCCCAAATTTGATCCCTTAGGTGCTGCTAATTTATCACATTGTTTTCTCAATTTCTGGATATATAATCTATGATGTCGGCCTCACTCCATGATGAGAAAAATCTATTGATTGCACATCCTCCATATCTGGCACAATGTTTCAACAGAAAAGCTGCAATTCAAATACTTGTGGGCTTGTGATCTACTTGTTCCCCATTTGGGCGGAATTCTTGCCTGCCCCCAATGGCCGCTAATTTGCACATGTGCGCATAAGTATACTGTATTCACATTTAACCCGGGTGGCTGTCTGCACCCACATAGTGCAGTTCTCTAATTAAGTTTGTCTTATGCCCCTGTCTCATTCAAAGTTGAATTACCCATGTTGCCTGCACTCAGCAAGTGCTAGAGACCACTTGCATTCCTCAACATGGAAGTGAGGTAAACTTGGCTGTGTCTATGCGGTTAGGTACCCATCGGCACAGTCTTGTGCCTATCAGCCAACTGCAGAATTTACCATGTGCGCACTAGACCCCTATGAAAATGTTTGCCTTGTTGCTGCGAACTTAGTCCCTTTGCACCACATGTTATGTTGCAGTCTTCTTAGTGAGGCAAAACTTGACATATGTGTAAAGCTCCGTTGGTCTTCCAAATAAGTGTTATGGAGGATTCTTAACATCCTTGACATTCAGCACTTTGCGAGAAAGAAATTGACTTTATGCGATTGATCCAATGTATATGTGGACCAGTGCAATCTTCAGTTTGATTCAATCAAATATTCTCTCTGAGGTGTCAAAGAGGAAGCAGATCCGCCTAGAGCTATCAAATGTCTAGGGAAGTATTGAATTTTTTTAATTCTTTATTTTGGACGCCACATTATTTAAATGTTGATACCAATGGAATGTGGGCAAGTGCGTGGTGCACAGATGTGAAGAACGTCCCATATATGCTGCTTTAACTCAATGTATTTTGGTGTAGGTTTCTGCTCATAGATACGCAATTGAAGAGATATTTTGTTTTTAAATTTGTCGGTTCACTCTAATCCTAACCTGCTGGTCTTTCAGGACCCAGCCACCACTTATAGCCAATTGTAATTTCCTTGCAAGTAGATATATATTATGGGCCAACCCCATTTTCTCATGTTGGTGAGGGATCTGAACTTGCGTTTATTATGCAAAAAACGTTAGCTGTGTTTGAAATTTCCGCAACCAGTTTGCTGGAATGCAGAGGGGAATAGATCTAAATTTGTAAAGAAGCTTGGGAAGAAGACACATTTTATATGCATTGACACGTCCTAGCCACGAGATCTCTAGTTTAATTAGATGTTGGATATCAGATTGGATGGTTTTGTAAATATCATCCAAATTAACGTGAATAATTGAAGATGAGGGTTTAGTGAGGTATATACCTAGGTGACTAATATTTTCTTTCCCCCAGTCCAAGGTTGTTTCAAATTTGAGTATTTCTAACAGTTGTGGCGTTAAGTTATAGCTCAGAACTTGAGTTTTTTTATTTTATAAAGAGATATTTTGGAGAATTGCTGAATGGTATTTAGGAGGTTTCTTATAGAGTTTAGGGGATCAGTCAAAGTAATTAAGATGTCGACCGCAAATAGGGAAATCTTGAATTGTCTTTGATACAGTGGAATTCCCTTAATTAAAGGGTTCATACGTATGGATTCAGCAAGGGGTTCAATAAAGAAGTCAAAAAGAATGGGAAAAAGTGGGCACCCCTGCCTGGTGCTATTGGTCAGAGGAAACCCCCAGAGAGGCAGTTGTTAGTGAGCACTCTGGCTGAGGGGAAGAATATAAAGAACTAATTGCATTCAAAATTTCTCCCTCAAAACCAAATCTATTTAGGGTCTGAAAAAGAAAGTCCCAATGGACTGTCGAATGCTTTTTCAGCATCGACAGCAACTACAAGGGCTGGGATACCTCCTTTCTCCACTTGTGAAATTAGATTAATGGCTCGCCTTGTTGAGTCAGCAGTACCTCTGCCAGAAACAAAACCAACTTGTTCCTTATGTAAAAGAAGGGGGGCTACTTTCTGTATTCTGGTTGTAATTGTTATAGTTATTTTTAGGTCCGAATTTAGGAGGAAAATTGGCCGATAGTTACGGACGTCGTCCTTATCCCCTTTACCTTTATAGATAACAGATATTAATGCTTGTTGCATCTCGTCTGGCAATTTACTATGAGCTGAGGTGAGATAATTAGCTAAACTAGGTAGGGGGCAAGAATTGATTTGAAGGTGGTGTAATATTCATTTTGGAGACCATCTGGACCTGGGGATTTGTTCTTTTTTAATGAGTTAATGGTTTGAAGGATTTCTGAGTGCGTAACTGGGGAATTAAGTGTTCTCAATTGGTCAGTTGATAAAGAGGGGAGATGTAGGGAGTCTAAGAAGTTATTTATGTCCTGTCTCTGTGGGAGGGTTTCCGCCTGCTCATTTTTAAGATTGTAGTTTTTTATAAAATTTGGCAAAGACCTCTGTGATTTTCTGGGGCGTTTTGTGAGTTGCATTCTGGTCATCCTTTATTTGCAAGATTTTCGTTTTCTGTCTATGCATTTTGATTTTCCTGGCAAAGAGTTTTGAGGGCTTATTCATGGAGTTGTAATAGTTGGATTTTGATAGTTGAATTATTTTGTCGTACTCTGAAGTGAGCAGGGTTTTCAAATGTATTCTAAGTTGGAGTATCTCCTTACGAGTATCATCACTAGGGGAGTTAATTTGGCTCGTCTCCAGTTCTCTGATTTTTTTTATTATCTTTTCTTCCGCTTGCTTTTTTTCTTGCTTCAATCTGGAGTTTAATTGGATGAAATGTCCTCTTATGACTGCCTTGTGAGCTGTCCAGAGGGTAGTTATAGGGGTGTGGCTAGTATCATTATCTTTAAAATAAAAATTGAGGGCTTTTCCTAGTTGGTCTTTATATTGAGGGTGAAATAGTAGATAAGAATTTGCCCTCCATATCCTATGGCTGGAATAGTTGGGATGTTGGGCTATTTAAAAAATTATAGGGGAATGGTCTGAACAAGTTCTTGGTAGGATTTTTATTGACTTAAATTTGTGGAGAGTGTTAATATCTGATAATACCAAATCTATTCTGGCAAATGATTTGTGGGCATCCGAGTAGTGGGAGTACTCCACAGAAGACGTGTTGAGACAGCAGAATGTGTCATACAGTTCTTCTCTATATAACCAAGGGTCAAGGGAGGTATTGGAATTTCTACACTTATTCGAGGAATCTAGTAGAGGATTAGGAACCGCGTTAAAGTCCCCAAATATTATTAAGTGGCCTTTTTTTAACTTTTTGAACAATCTTAATGAGTTTATTTAAGAAACAGATTTGACTTTTGTTGGGGGCGTATAGGTTGACTAATGTATATAGCACATCCTCGAGTTTACAAATTAAGATCTGGAATCTTCCCTCTTCGTCCTTAATCACCTCAATTTCTTAAAATTTTAGTGTGTTTCTAATGATTATAGCAACCCCTGATTTTTTTTTTTTTTAGAAGAAAGAAATATATGTGGGAACTTTTTGTTGTTGAAGTTTGGAGTGTTGTCTAATTTGAACTTAGTCTCTTGAAGACAGCTATATTTACATTGTATTTTATGATATCTTTCTAGACAGAATACCTTTTTTGCGGGGAGTTGAGGCCGTGAACATTTAGGGACAAATATTTGTTAGTCATGGTCGATGTTAGATGCTTGGGAATAGAGGACTAGAGTGGTTTCAGTAGAGTGGGTTATAAGTCTAGGGAGAGGAGCGTGGGTAAGATATTTATGTTCATCTTATAACAAGTCAACAAGAAACTACAACTATTACCAGTAATGGTAATAACTAAATACAGAAATAGTAGAGGAGGAGTAATCATTTAGTAATAGTCACTCCTGATTAAATTTGTGGAATGTTATTATAACCTGAATAATACTTCCATTCGGGCTGAAGTTTTGGCCTATTATGCAGAAAAGACCTTTTTGAGTTACCTAAGATGGGACTTGATGGAATCAGGACCCAGGGTCTGAGATTTGAAGGCTTTTTAAGATCTTCAGACCATTTTCCACCTCCTCAATAGTGATAATCTTATCTCTGTGAGAAAATATTACTGTGGTAGATAGATGTTCCCATCTGTAGGGGATTTTCTTCAATCTTAGTAAGTCCGTCACTGGTTTGAAATTTTTTTGTCTGCTCATTGTCTCCTTAGAGATGTCTGTAAAAATTTTAATTTTCTCATAGGGGGGGGGTGGGAGGGAATGGTTTTGTTTCATGTAATTTATTATTGAGTCTCTGGTTTGGAAAAATGTGATTTTGACAATTACGTCTCTGGGTATTGCTTCAGAAAGGTGTTGCGGCTTCGGCAGTCTATGAGCCCTTTCTATCGAGTATTCGGTTTCAGACAAGGAAGGTACAATTTTCCTAGTTAGATTTTTCATGTAGGTGAGGAGCTATGAGTTTTTCACTTTCTCCGATATCCCCCTGAATTTCAGATTGTTTCTCCTGTCTCTGTCCTCTCTATCTGCCATTTTGTCTTTTAGATATTTAATCTCTCCCTTCATCTTCTCTTGATCTGATTTTAGTTTTCTGCTCTCCTCCTTCAGATCTCGGACATCTTTCTCGGTATGTTCCGTTCTGGTTACAATAGAGGCTAAAGCAAACTTCATCTCATCAAACTCTTCCTCCAAGTCCTCTTTGAGGGATTGCTTGAAGGACGAAAATGATGAGGAAAAGAGCTTCAGGAAAAAGATTTCGTTTGGTTGATAATAAGGAGTTTTCATATTGTTTACTTCTGTTTCCTGCTTGCTCATCTCTGTCAGGGGTTGTGTGGTTTTATTACAAGTTTGGTTTTTGCCGTTGTCAGTTATAGAGTCGAAATTATTAGATTTAGGGGTATTAGTGGTATTGTTAGATTTTGCTTTTGAAGGCATGGTTTCTACCCAGCAGTTATATAGGATCCCTATCTGGACCACTGAGATCAACTGATTGTGCAAAGTTAATACTTAATACTCAAAACTAAAATGTCTTCCTATACGCTGATATGACTTCTGTTGGTAGCTCACATAATATTACATACTTAATTTAGCGTTTACAGGTTCTAGGTACAGAGACTTAACAAATATGGGATACCTAGCATGTACTTAAATATGGTGACCACAAATTATTAAGGTAATATGCAGCGTAATACTGTTGAGTATGTAAAATGTAAAACAATATAGTGGTGAAGTAAGGGTGACAGGAAATATACAGGAGGGGTGAGAAGCCGAAAATTGGAAGCCACCTGAGGAAGCAACAGGGTACCAAGTTAAGAGGGGGAGAAAGGGGAAAAGGGGGGAAATGGGGAGAAACAAGCAAATTAAACTACTTTACTCCGTTGTCTGCGAGGCTCGGGTGCGTTGTAGGCCCCCCGGCCCTGCTTGATTGAAGTGCTTTTTTTCGGATCTTTCCGTATGTGTATTACAAAGTTCTGGTGTCGAAGGCCGGTCAGACTAGAATAAGGACATCTGCCCGTACATCTCTCCAGGGAACGTGCGGGTTAGCTTAGGTTCATTTAAGGTCTCAGCTAGGGGGACCAGGGTGTCCAGAGAATTGGGAGTATGCATAACAATGCTCCAGTAACAAGGTAGAGCAGACTAGGACAAGGACATCTGCCTATGCATCTTTTCAGAGAACAGCAGATTTGTTGAGATTAGTTTAAAGTCACAGTTGGAGGGTCCAAAGGATCAATAGAGGTGGTGTGACGTAGTATAGATTAGTCACAGTTAGTTACTATTATAAAGTGAGCCTGAATAGAATCGCCAGCAAAAAACTGAATTAGTCCTTACCGGTAATTCCTTTTCTTGGAGCCTTCCACGACAGCATTGGAGGATGTCGTCCACTCCCTATTGGGGGACAGGAACACAGAGAGGTTAAAAGCCCCTCCCCTTCCTCCGCACTCCAGTGTATTACCAAGATCACTTGAAGACATGGATTACCTGATACAATCGAACCAAATCCGACAACAAGGGGGGGAACTGATGCTGTTGTGGAAGGCTCCAAGAAAAGGAATTACCGGTAAGGACTAATTCAGTTTTCTCCCATCGCCTTCCACGACAGCATTGGAGGAATACCACCGATACTCCTCAGGGTGGGACAATTGCCTGTAGGACTTTCCTACCAAAGGACAGATCACAACTAGAGGACAGATCTAACCGATAGTGGCGTGAAAAGGTGTGGAGGGACAACCACGTAGCCGCTCTGCATATCTGCTCAGATGAAGCTCCAGCTCGCTCTGCCCAGGATGTAGCAGCAGCCCGAGTGGAATGAGCCTTCAACCCCACCGGAGGAGCAAGGTTTTGAGCGACGTAGGCCGAACAGATCGCCTTCTTGATCCATGAAGCGATGGTAGCCTTGGAAGCCTTCTTCCCTTTGTTTTTTCCGAAATGCTGAACAAACAGGTTCTGATCCAACCTCCAGGAAGCGGTCACTTGGAGATAGTGGAGGACAGATCGACGGACATCCAAGGTGTGAAACGCGGCCTCAGCTGCATTAGCGGGAGAATGACAAAAGGACGGGAGCACCACTTCCTGGGACCGATGGAAATCCGACACAACTTTAGGAAGAAAGGATGGATCCAAACGAAGCGTAATGCGATCATCAGAAACCACGAGGTAAGGCGCCTGAACCGAGAGCGCCTGTAACACCCCAACTCGCCTGGCCGAAGTAACGGCCACCAAAAACGCTGTCTTGTGAGAGAGAGATGGAAGGGAAGCAGCCGACAAGGGCTCAAAGGGCTCCTGAGAAAGCCCCTGAAGAACAATGTTCAAATCCCAAGTAGGGACGGAAGCCCGAAGCCTGGGACGCAGTCTATCAGCAGAGGTAAAAAAGCGCCTGATCCATCGATGGGCAGCCAGATCCTGATCAAATACGGCACTGAGAGCTGAAACCTGGACCTTAAGAGTGCTCGGCTGAAGGCCCAAATCCAAGCCTTGCTGCAAAAAATCCAAAATGAGAGCCACATTAGGATGATGAACATCCGGAACGGAAGGAGCACACCAGGACAGAAAGCGTTTCCAAACCTTCCCATAAATAGCGTTCGTCACGGGCTTCCTGCTCTGCTGAAGCGTGCGGATCACTGCTTGGGAGAGACCCTTGGTCCTCAGGATCTCGGCCTCAATAGCCAGGCCGCCAGATTGAGCCACTGAGGGTCCGGGTGAAATAGGGGACCCTGGGACAGTAGGTCGAGGTTGTGGGGCAACCGAATCGGACCCTCCAGGTACAGGTCGTGGAGAGCGCCGTACCATGCCCGTTTGGGCCACGGGGAGCCACCAGGATAGCCGTCACCCCCTCCGTCCGAATCTTCTGCAAAGTCTTGGGGAGCAGCGGGATCGGAGGAAATGCATACACCAACTGGAAGTCCCAGCGATGGGCGAAGGCGTCCAGCCCCAGAGGATGATCTGACCGACTCAGGGAAAAGAACGTTGGCACCTTGGCATTTGCTCTTGATGCAAACAGGTCGATTGACGGGACTCCCCACCTGCCCGTAAGAGAGCGAAACACGTCCGGATGGAGGCTCCATTCACCAGGGTGGACCTTCGTGCGGCTCAAAAGATCTGCCCGTACATTGTCTGCTCCTCGTAGATGAACAGCTGACAAGGAGAGAAGATGGCGCTCCGCCCAGGAAAATATTCGTCTTGCGAGCACCTGCAAGTGGCTGCCCCGAGTACCACCTTGGTGGCGCAAGAAGTCAACCGTAGTTACATTGTCCGACAGAACCTTGACGTGATGCCCTTGTAGGACGTGAACTGCAGCATGAAGCGTCTCCTCCACTGCCAGAAGTTCCCGGAAGTTCGAAGATTGACGACTGATCGATTGACTCCAAACCCGCTGGAACGGCACGTGATCCACCATCGCTCCCCAACCGGACCCGCTGGCATCTGTAGTTACGGTGGTCACTGGAGCCTGCAGCCAGGCCAACCCCGTCCGGAGATTCCTGGGATTCATCCACCAGGAAAGGGAGGCCACCACCCGCCCCGGGGTCTGGACCCGAGAGTTCAGGGAATCCTGGCGCCTGTCCCAGGAGCACAGAATGTGTTCCTGAAGCAGACGGGAATGAGCCTGAGCCCAAGCCACTGATGGAATGCAGGCCGTCATGGATCCCAACAGGGACATTGCCTCCCGCAAGGTGGGGGACCCCCGAGCACGGAAGCGGGTCAGTTTGTCGCGGAGCAGAAGCCGGTGTGCGACAGGAAGGAACGAGGTCTGTTTTGAGGAGTCCAGCAAGACTCCTAAAAATTGACGGCGGGTCGCCGGAACCAGTTCCGACTTCCGAAGATTGGGCACCCACCCCAGACCCTGAAGAATCTCCAAGGTTCTGGAAACATGGGTGCGCAGGACATCTGCCGAAGGAGCCACCACAAGCATGTCGTCTAGATAGGGAATCACGCACAAGCCCTGAGACTGGAGGAATGCCATCACCTCCCCCATGAGTTTGGTAAAAACCCTGGGGGTTGACGAAATCCCGAACGGCAGCACATTGATCTGATAATGGCCCGTCCCACCTGCCCCGGAGATCGCGAAGCGCAGAAAGCGTTTGTGAGACGGGTGAATGGGGACGTGATAGTACGCGTCCTGGAGGTCGATGGTGGCAATTATGTACTCCTGCCCGATCAGGGGAATCACCGAGCGGACGGATTCCATCTTGAATCGCCTGTTAAGAACATGACGATTGAGAAGTGTTAAATTGAAGATGATACGGGGCGCCCAGGAGGGCTTTCGCACCACAAACAACCTGGAGTAGTGCCCCTGGCCCACTTCTCCTGGAGGGACCGGAGACACCACGCCAGAACCTAACAGGTCTTGTAGACCCGACAAAAACAGTGCGCGAGAGTCCCCTAGGGGAAGAGGAGTGATCCGCAGACATGAAGGAGGCTGACTCTCAAATTCCAACCGCAGACCCTCCCGAATGGTCGAGAGGATCCACAGGCATGAGGAGATTGCTTCCCACTGGGGAAGAAACCTCAAGAGCCGCCCCGCAATGGGTCCGGCGTCATTGCTTAGAGCCCGGCTGGGCCCCCGCCCCCTGACTTCGGTGCTGGGGGAGCAAGATATTACGGTTTCTGTGACCTTTCTGGTAGGCCCAGCGACCGGATTTACCCTTCCCCCTATACTGGGAGGGCTGGCTACGCTCGGACCGAAAGGACTGCTTCCGAAAGGGCTTCTGTTCAGGGAGACACTTTTTCCGGTCTGACACCTTTTCCAAGATGTCATCCAATGCCGGACCAAACACATAAGACCCCTGAAAAGGGATGCCACACAGCTTAAGTTTAGACGTGACATCCCCATTCCACATCTTAAGCCACATCGCTCTGCGAGCCGTGTTGGACAACACTGCACTCCTGGCGCCAATGCGGACCGACTCTGCCGAGGCATCAGCCAGGAAGCCTGTAGCACGCCTCAGGAGTGGAACAAATCCAAAAGCTCCTCCTGGAAGCACCCTGCAGGATGTGATCTTCCAGCTGGGAGATCCACTTAAACAGACATCTGGCCACACATGTCAATGCAATATTCACTTTCAAAGACATAGCGGCCGCCTCCCAGGATTTTTTGAGAACACTCTCCATCTTACGATCGAGGGGGTCCTTCAACTGGGAGGAATCTTCTAACGGTAAGGCGGTCTTTTTAGCCACCCTGGCCACCTGGATGTCCACCTTTGGAACATCCCCGACAGAGTCAGCACCCTCCAAGGGAAACCGCCGTTTCAACTCGGAAGGGGTGATCAGCCTATTTTCTGGCGACTCCCACTCCAGTGGACAAGCTCCCGGAAGACCTCATGGACAGGGAAGCCCAACTGCCGCTTAGCCCTAAGCCTCTGAACATGTCGTTCTGCACTGAACAAGGGGGTTCCACCTCCTCAACCCCCATGGTGCTACGGACAGCGTCCAGCAATTCCCCCATTGACTCAGAGGAAAAATAGAAGTGTCCAGAATCTCGTGCCTGTGTAGAGGCAAGAGAGGCAACATCCTCGCCGTCCTCAGACGCAGAGCTCTGGACAGCCTCCATGAAAGCCATCGAATCACAGTCCTGGAGCTTCCGCTTTTTTGGAGGGGAAGGCCTGGATGCGGCAGCAAAACCCGGCAAGGCTGAGATAGAAGCCTGCACCTCCTGTCTAACTGCTTGAACTTCGTGTCTAACCATGGACTGGAGTTCCTCAAGCAGGGACGGGGATTTTTCCCTGACCACACCTTTAGTACAACGCTGACACAACTTCTTTTTGCAGGAAGAAGGAAGTTTCATGCCGCAGATGCCACATTTTCTGGAAGGGGTTTTGCTGCTTTTAACAGGGGGGCCCTTGTCTCCCTATAGAAAAAGGGGAAAGAAGGGGACCCAGAGTGAGTGAAGGGATCTAATGCCCCCTACCGCAGTGACCACCCCCAAGACACTTACAGGAGCTGGGGAATGCAGAGGAGGTAGATCTAACACCCTCCATCTTCACGGATCTCCTTACCTGGGTGTAGTCTTCGGCGGGTACTTATCCCTAAGCACCGTGCCTCCCAACGCGGAACAGCTGTTCCCTCCCTCCTCCCGGTCACTGGCCGCAGGCAGACGCGTGCGATAGGCCTGCCAGGCCCCTGGAGCCGCACTCAAGCCGCCGCCGCGTGCACAGGAGCCGCCAGCCGAAAACCGGAAGTGACATCGCGGCACTCACGGCGCGCGCTCCCGGGACCCCAGCTGGAGGAGGGAGACGCCGGAGAGCTGAGACAGGCCTCCGGCGCTCCGAAGACGGCCTGCTTTGCCCCGGAGGACGCAGGAAGGCCGCAAGGTCCCACATGGGAGCCCGAGAAGGAGGAGGTCGCCCCCGACGCCCATCTCTGGCCCGGCCATAATTCTACCAAATGCTGCCCCTGCCGGCCTGACAGCACTGGAACCTCTCCATGCCCCAAGGGGGACAGGAAGACACTGGAGTGCGGAGGAAGGGGAGGGGCTTTTAACCTCTCTGTGTTCCTGTCCCCCAATAGGGCGTGGACGACATCCTCCAATGCTGTCGTGGAAGGCGATGGGAGAAATAGAGGGAGACAATCCTCTCACAAGGGTTAGTCTCTGAGTTATCCAAGTTAGGGGCCTAGAAAGGGGGTCAGTATAAGTTAGCACCAGCTGGATAGGAGCTCTCAAATTCTCTCCCTCCCCTCCCGCTTTGGAGCCCCCTAGGACTCTCTCAAGAGTCTACTGTGTAGCTTAGTTAACACTAATAGGGCGCCCAAGTTCTCCAGCAGCCCCACAGGTCTAGCTGGCAGGATCAGTGTGACTGCCTCAGGGCGCAGGGAGGAAAATGGCGGGAGAGCCCCAGCGGAGGCTCTGTAATGTCGGCGGGGGAGCCTGTTGTGCGTGGTGCTTTGACAGCGGGCGGCTTCAGCTACAATGAGTAGCTTAGGGCCCTTTCACATCAGCGTTTTTCATAATTCGCGGCAGATGCGGTGAAAAAACCGCATCTGCCGCATAACGGTTCCACTTGCGGCACAGTTGCGGTTTTTTCAATGTAAAGTATAGGCGTACTTGCGGCAGGTGCGGCAAGTGCGGTTTTGCACTTGCGGCAGTGCGCGCCGCGAAAAAAACCGCGGCTTACTGCGGTTTTTTTCGCGGCCCACCTGCCGCAAGTGCAAAACCGCACTTGCCGCACCTGCCGCAAGTACGCCTATACTTTACATTGAAAAAACCGCAACTGTGCCGCAAGTGGAACCGTTATGCGGCAAACGCGGCAGATGCGGTTTTTTCACCGCATCTGCCGCGAATTATGAAAAACGCTGATGTGAAAGGGCCCTTACAGGGGTAAGGCAGCGGTCCTGTGCTCCGATGGAAGAGGGAGGGGGAGGGAAAAGGAAAACAGCCCGCGATCCTACCCTAACTGGAGGAGCGGGGTGGCGGCAGGGAGCGTTATGATGGCGATGGCAGCGCTCCGTGCTTCCTCCTCTGATGTGCGGCAGCGTTGTATGCTGATCGTCAGTGTCTCCTCTCCCAAGGCTTCTCCTCTTCAGATGTAGGAGAGGAGCAGCGCGGTGCGGTTCTCCTCAGAGCACCTCACCATCCCCCACCTGAAAATGGCGGGAGGATGAGTCGGCACTCTCTCTTTCGGCTCCCAGTCTGTAGTCTAAGTTAAAGAGGCACAGGAACGAGCCCAGGGGTCCACTCTGAATAGTGAATCGGTCAAGTAGCTTTAGTGGGGTGAAAAGCCTAAATAAAGGCTTAAAACCCCGTAGCTTGGATATAAATAAGCACAGGAGCTCCAGGAAAACAGGTACTACATGGAGCTGCAGGCCACGCCTCTCTTTCGCCCCCACCCTGTTTAATGACCTGCTCTGTCATTACATCCAGTCATTGTGACTGACAGCCGGCTCCCTGCTTCTAACATCGCAGGTGCACTGAGTCAATGCAAGTTACAGGGAGATGCAGCTTCTGCTCAGATGGAGGCTGTGCATGGTGACAGCAGCTGATAACCAGGGCAGGTCATCATGTGCAGTGTCCATCTAAGCAGAGTGACGGGCCCCTGACAGAGAGGAGAGCAGGAAGACAGCAGGACAGTATTCACTACGCATGTACTGTGGAGCTGAAGAGAGGAGTGTGGGCACAGGGAGACATCTCTGACCTGCTGAGCTGGCCGGGTTGCAGACAGCTTTTCCTGGGACAGATGAAGGCTGTAGGGTTTCAGAATGTAAGTAACAATCACTGCTCTGGTCCACAATGTTTGTAATGTTTATAAGCCCCTTAGCAGGGGGCACATGGGGGCAGGGGTGTGAGGAAAGCTGGAGTTGGGACTACAATATTCAGCATGTGGGAGAGGGGTGTGAAAAAAGGGGACATACTAAAAAGAATGAAGAAAAGGAATAAATAAAAAAGAATGAAGATAATAACTTATTACAGAAAAATTATCTACTATATAATTGCCGTAGGCACGTTTGTGTCGGCCCCCCGGCACGCCGTGGCTATGTCACACTGTGACGTCACCACGTGCGAGGCATTGCCCGCGTAGCGGGCATTGCGACCCCCTCGCCGCTGTCATCCCGCTCCGGAGCAGCTGCTGTCAGCACATGCTGACACAGTGCTCCGGAGCCTGTGCCCCTGTCGTCCCCGCTCCGGAGCAGCTGCTGTCAGCACATGCTGACACAGTGCTCCGGAGCCTGTGCCCCCCACTCCGGAGCAGCTGCTGTCAGCACATGCTGACACAGTGCTCCGGAGCCTGTGCCCCTGTGCCCGTGTCATTGCCCGCCGCGCCCCCCTGGGTCGGAAGTTCCGTCTGCCCGCCAGCCAGTACCGTAGCTAGCGGGTGGGCAGGGGGGCCTAGCGCATCGTGCCACTCGGCATGAGGGGCCCATTGCCTCCACCCCCTGGGGGGCCCCGTGCTGACACCAGCCGCCCGCCGTGCGCCCGGAGAGGAGGGAGGACGGAACTTCCTGTCCGGCAGCTCTGCCCGCCCCTCCTCTCCTCCTACAGCACACGCACGCCGGCCGCGGTGAGTCTGCACTCCCCCCGGCCCTCACATCTGTCTGACAGCACCCCCCCCCCGGTCCTCACATGGGGGTCCTGGGTGCTGATCTTGCCCCAGGGCCCGGAGCATACCTGCTACGCCTCTGCGCTCCAGCCTCTGCCCTCCAGCCTCCGCTCTCCTTTCCAGCCTCCGCTCTCCCCCTCCAGCCTGTGCTCTCCCCTCCAGCCTGTGCTCTCCCCTCCAGCCTGTGCTCTCCCCTCCAGCCTCCGCTCTCCCCTCCAGCCTCTCCCCCTCCAGCCTCTGCCCTCCAGCCTCCGCTCACTCCCCTCCAGCTCCCTCTCCCCTCCAGCCTCTCTCCTCCAGCCTCGCTCTCCCTCCAGCCTCTGCTCTCCCCTCCAGCCTCTGCCCTCCTGCCTCTGCTCTCCCCTCCAGCCTCTGCTCTCCCTCCAGCCTCCTGCCCTCCCCTCCAGCCTCTGCTCTCCCTCCAGCTCTGCTCTCCCCTCCAGCCTCTGCTCTCCCTCCAGCCTCTGCTCTCCCCTCCAGCCTCTGCCCTCCACCCTCTGCCCTCCAGCCTCTGCCCTCCAGCCTCTGCCCTCCACCTCCGCTCTCCCCTTAGCCTCTCCCCTCCAGCCTCTGCTCTCCCCTCCAGCCTCCTACTCTCCCCACCTACCGCTCTCCTCCTACCCTCTCCCTCCAGCCTCCGCTCTCCCTTCCAGCCTCTGCCCTCCAGCCTCCGCTCTGCCTCCAGCCTGCCGCTCCTGCCTCCAGCCTCCGCTCTGCCCTCCAGCCTCCGCTCTGCCCTCCGCTTCTGCTCTCCCCTCCAGCCTCCGCTCTCCCCTCCAGCCTCTCCTCCCCTCCAGCCTCTTCCCTTGCCCTCAGCCTTGCCTCCAGCCTCCGCTCTCCCTCCAGCCTCTCCTCCAGCTTCCCCTCCAGCCTCCGCTTCCCTCGCGGCCTCCGCTCTCCCTCCAGCCTCCGCTCTCCCCTCCAGCCTCGCTCTCCCTCCAGCCTCCAGCTCTGCCCTCCAGCCTCCGCTCTCCCTCCAGCCTCGCTCTGCCCTCCAGCCTGTCCCTCAGCTCCGCTTCCCTCCAGCCTCTTCCCCTCCAGCCTCCCGCCTAGCCTCCCTCCAGCCTGTCTGCCCTCCAGCCTCTGCTCTCCTTCCAGCCCGCTCCTCGCCTGCCTCCCCTCCACCTCCTCCCCTCCAGCCCTCCGCTCTCCTCCAGCCTCTCCCCTCCAGCCTCCGCTCTCCCTTCCCAGCCTCTGCCCTCCAGCCTCCCTTCCCCTCCAGCCTCCGCTCTCCCTCCAGCCTCCGCTCTCCCCTCCAGCCTCCTCCCTCCCTCCAGCCTCCGCTCTCCCCTCCAGCCTCTGCTCTCCCCTCCAGCCTTCCCCTCACCTCCCCTCCAGCCTCTGCTCCAGCTCTCCCCGCCTCGCTCTCCCCTCCAGCCTCTCCCTCCAGCCTCCAGCTCTCCCCTCCAGCCTCTGCCTCCAGCCTCCGCTCCACCTCCGCCTCCACTCTCCCTCCACCGCCTCCCTCCGCTCTCCCTCCACCTCTGCCTCCAGCTCCTCCCCTCCAGCCTCTCCCTCCAGCTCTTTCCCTCCAGCCTCCGTCCCCCTCCAGCCTCTGCCCTCTCTCAGCCTCCGCTCTCCCCTCCAGCCTCTGCTCCCTCCAGCCTCCGCTCTCCCCTCCAGCCTCCTCCCTCCACCTCCAGCTCCCTCCAGCCTCGCTCGCCCTCCAGCCTCCGCTCTTCCCCTCCAGCCTCCGCTCTCCCCTCCAGCCTCTGCCCTCCAGCCTCCGCTCTCCCCTCCAGCATCGCTCCCCCTCCAGCCTCTTCCCCTCCAGCCTCCGCTCTGCCCTCCAGCTGCCCTCCAGCCTCTGCCCTCCCAGCCTCTGCCCCTCCAGCCTCTGCCTCCACCTCCGCCTCCCTTAGCCTCTCCCTCCAGCCTCCTTCTCCCTCCAGCCTCTGCCTCCTCCTGCCTCCAGCCTCAGTCCCCTCCAGCCTCCCAGCCTCCGCCCCTTCCAGCCTCTGCCTCCAGCCTCCGCTTCCCTCCAGCCTCTGCCTCCAGCCTCCGCTCTCCCCTCCACCTCTGCCACCATCGCTCTCCCCTCCAGCTTCGCTCTCCCCTCCACCTGCTCTCCCCCAGCCTCTCCCTCCAGCCTCCGCTCTGCCCTCCAGCCTCCGTCTCCTCCAGCCTTGCCCTTCAGCCTCCGCTCTCCCTCCAGCCTCCGCCTTCCTCGCCTCCGCTCTCCCTCCAGCTCGTCCCCTCAGCCTCGTCTCTCCCCTCCAGCCTCTGCTCTCCCCTCCAGCCTCCCCTCTGCTCTGCCTCCAGCCTTCGCTCTCCCCTCCAGCCTTCCTCCAGCCTCCGCTCTCCCTCCAGCCTCTGCCTCCAGCCTCGCCTCCGCCTCCGCTCTCCCCTCCACCTCTCCCCTCCAGCCTCGCTCTCCCTCCAGCCTCTGCCCTCCAGCCTCCGCTCTCCCCTCCAGCCTCTGCCCTCCAGCCTCCCTCTCCCCTCCAGCCTCTGCCCTCCAGCTCGCTCTCCCTCCAGCCTTTCCCTCCAGCCTCCGCTCTCCCTCCAGCCTCTGCCCTCCAGCCTCCAGCCTCTGCCCTCCCGCCTCCGCTCTAGCCTCCTCCAGCCTCTGCCCTCAGCCTCCGCCTCAGCCCCTCCACCCTCGCCTCTCCTCCCCTCTTAGCCTTCCGCTCCTCTCCCTCCAGCCTCCGTCTCCCCTCTAGCCTCTGTTCTCCCCTCCAGCCTCTGCCCTCCAGCCTTCGCTCTCCCCTCCTGCTCTGCCCTCCAGCCTTCGCTCTCCCCTCCAGCCTTTCCCCTCCAGCCTCCGCTCTCCCCTCCAGCCTCTGCCCTCCAGCCTCCAGCCTCTGACCTCCAGCCTCCGCTTTCCCCTCCAGCCTCCGCTCTCCCCTCCAGACTCTCCCCTCCAGCCTCCGCTCTCCCCTCCAGCCTCCGCTCTCCTCTCCAGCCTCCGCTCTGCCCTTCAGCCTCCGTTCTCCCCTCCAGCCTCTGCCCTAAAGCCTCTGCCCTCCAGCCTCTCCCCTCCAGCCTTTCCCCTCCAGCCTCTCCTTTCCAGCCTCCAGCCAATCCCCTCCAGCCTCCAGCCAATCCCCTCCAGTCTCCGCTCTCCCCTCCAGCCTCTGCTCTCCCTTCCAGCCTCCGCTCTCCCCTCCAGCCTCTGCCCTCCAGCCTCTGCTCTGCCCTCTAGCCTCTGCCCTCCCCTCCAGCCTCCGCTCTCCCCTCCAGCCTCCGCTCTCCTCACCCCTCCATATGCAATGTACAGTATCTACTATATAATTGCCGTAGGCACTTCCGTGTCGGTCCCTGAAAAGACCGTGGCTATGTCACTCTGTGACGTCAGCACGGCGAAGCATTGGCCGCGTAGCGGCCAATGCGAGTCGCTGGCCTGCGCGAGCAATGGCCGCGAGGCCATTGCTCGCGCAGGCTGAGTACGAGCAATGCGAGTCGCTGGCCTGCGCGAGCAATGGCCGCGAGGCCATTGCGAGTCGCTGCCTGAGCCGCGCTTCTAATTGGTCGGCGCCAGCGAGTCGTTACACTTGCGGCGCGCTTGCGGTAATCCTCATACAAAGTATAGTATTCTAGACACCCGATGCATTTGCATCGGGCTCACAGCTAGTCTACTATATAATCGTCTAAGCATTTCCTGCGTCTGTCGCCAAGATCGCGCGCCAGACGCAGGCCGCCAATGAACGCAGGCTATGCAAATTGGCGCGAGAATTCAAAGTTCGAATTTCGCGACAATTTGCAGCCGGCGACAGCTGTCGCTGTTTGCCGGGCTATACAGAAAACCTACCGCCCCCACCTCGCCTCTCCTCCCACCTCGCCTCCCACTCATCTCCCACTGTTCTCACCGTCAATACACAGGGAGGGCTGTGTGATGTCACATCAGCCAGCCCTGTGTACAGACGGGTGAGAACAGCGGAAAGCGAGGGGGATACTGCGCCCCGCCTCCCACCCCACCCGCATTCTTAGTGTCCCCCCTCGGCTCCCGCTGTTCTCACCCGTCACTGCGGTCATGTGACAGGGCGGGCTGATGTGACATCACACAGCCAGCCCTGTCACATGACAACTAGAGAAGATGCCGGGTGAGAACAGCGGGGGGGGGGTCCTGCCCCCCTCGATCCATCCGGCCCCGCTTGCTCCCTCCTGCCCCAAACCTCTCCTCGCTCCATCCGACCCCGCTTGCTCCCTCCTGCCCCAGACCCCCCTCGCTCCATCCGGCCCCACTTGCTCCCTCCTGCCCCAGACACGCCCCCCTCCATCCTGCACCCCTGGCTCCATCCTGGCTCCATCCTGCCCCGCCGGCTCCATCCTGCCCCCCTGGCTCCATCCTGCCCACCACCACCATCCTGCCCCGCTCACTCCGTCCTGCGCCGCTTGCTCCATCCTGCCCCCCCGGCTCCATCCTGCCCCACTCGATCCCCCCCGCCTCCATCCTGCCTCGCTCCATTTTGCCCCCCTGGCTCCATCCTGCCCCCTGGCTCCATCCTGCCCCGCCGGCTGCATCCTGACTCATCGGTTCCATCCTGCCCCCCTGGTTCCATCCTGCCCCCCTGGTTCCATCCTGCCCTCCTGGCTCCATCCTGCCCCAAAGACTCCATCCTGCCCCAAAGGCTCCATCCTGCCCCCTGGCTCCATCCTGCCCCGCCGAGTCCATCCTACTCCGTCAGATCCATCCTGCCCCCCTGGCTCCATCCTGCCCCGTCGGCTCAATCCTGCCCCGCCGGCTCCATCCTGCCCCCCTAGCTCCATCCTGCCCCCCACCACACCATCCTGCTCCACTCACTTAATCCTGCCCCGCTTGTTCCATCCTGCCCCGCTCGCTCCATCCTGCCCCGCTCGCTCCATCCTGCCCCGCCGGCTCCATCCTGCCCCGCTTGCTCCATCCTGCCTCCCTGGCTCCATTCTGCCGTGCCGGCTCCATCCTGCCCCCCAGGCTCCATCCTGCCCCCCACCACCATCCTACCGCTCGCTCCATCCTGCCCCGCTCGCTCCATCCTGCCCCCCTGGCTCCATCCTGCCCCCCTGGCTCCATCCTGCCCCGCCGGCTGCATCCTGCCCTCCCGGCTCCATCCTGCCCTCCCGGCTCCATCCTGCCCCAAAGGCTCCATCCTGCCCCCCTGGCTCCATCCTGCCCCCTTGGCTCCATCCTGCCCCCTTGGCTCCATCCTGCCTCGCTGGCTCCATCCTGCCTCGCTGGCTCCATCCTGCCTTCTGGCACCATCCTACCCCGCCGGCTCCATCCTGCCCCCCGCCACCATCCTGTTCCGCTCACTTAATCCTGCCCCGCTTGTTCCATCCTGCCCCCCCCCCCCCCCCCCCACTCCTCCATCCCCCCCGGCTCCATCCTGCCCTGCTCGCTCCATCCTCCCTCCGCTCCATCCTGCCCTGCTCGCTCCATCCTGCCCCCCTGGCTCCATCCTGCCCCCCTGGCTCCATCCTGCCCCACCATCACCATCCTGCCCCGCTCGCCACCATCCTGCCCCACTCGCCACCATCCTGCCCCGCTCGCTCCATCCTGCCCCCCTCCGGCTCCATCCTGACACGCTCACTCCATCCCCCCCGGCTCCATCCTGCCCCGCTCGCTCCATCCTGCCCCCCTGGCTCCATCCTGCCCCGCTGTTCCATCTGCCCCATGCCATCCTGCCCCCCTGGCCCATCCTGCCCCCCTGGCTCCATCCTGCCCCCTGCTCCATCCTGCCCCCGGCTCCATCCTGCCCCGCTCGCTCCATCCTGCCCCGCTTGCTACCATCCTGCCCCGCTGCTCCCCATCCTGCCCCCCCGGCTCCATCCTGACCCGCTCGCTCCATCCTGCCCCCCTGGCTCCCCTTCCTGCCCCCCTGGCTCCATCCTGTCCCCCTGGCTCCATCCTGTCCCTGCGGCTCCATCCTGCCCCCCCATCCATCCTGTCCCGCTCGCGCACCATCCTGCCCCCTTGCCACCATCCTGCCCCCCCTCTCCATCCTGCCCCCCCGTGGCTCCATCCCTGCCCCCTCCCCCCGCCATCCCCCCCGCCTCCCCGCCCTCCATCCTGCCCGCTCGCTCCATCCTGCCCCGCTGGCTCCATCCTGCCCCGCTGGCTCCATCCTGCCCCGCTGGCTCCATCCTGCCCCCTGGCTCCATCCTGCCCCTGCCCTCCATCCTGCCCTGCAGCTCCATCCTGCCCGCTGGCTCCATCCTGCCCCTGCTCATCCGGCACCATCCTGCCCCACTCGCCAGCTCATCCTGCCCCACTCACTCCATCCTGCCCCCCCCCATCCACTGTCCCTGCCCCGCTCGCTCCATCCTGCCCTCGCTCGCTCCATCCTGCCCCGCTTACCACCATCCTGCCCCGCCGGCTCCATCCTGCCCCGCCGGCTCCATCCTTCCTCGCCGGCTCCATCCTTCCTCGCCCGGCTCCATCCTTCCTCGCCGGCTCCGTCCTTCCCTCGCCCTGCGCCTCCCACCTGCCACCCTCTCCCCACCATCCCCTGCCCTGCCCCACCATCCTGCCCTGCTCCCACCATCCTGCCCTGCTCCCACCATCCTGCCCTGCTCCCACCATCCTGCCGCTGCTCCCACCATCCTGCCCCTGCTCCCACCATCCTGCCCACGCCTCGCTCCATCCTGCCCCTGCTCGCTCCATCCTGCCCTGCTCGCTCCATCCTGCACTGCTCGCTCCATCCTGCCCCCCTGGCTCCATCCTGCCCCGCTGGCTCCATCCTGCCCCCTGCTCCATCCTGTCCCCCTGGCTCCATCCTGCCCCCGGCTCCATCCTGCCCCGCCGGCTCCATCCTCCCCGCCGGCTCCATCCTGCCCCGCCGGCTCCATCCTGCCCCCCGGCTCCATCCTGCCCCGCGCTCCATCCTGCCCCCCGGCTCCATCCTGCCCCCCTGGCTCCATCCTGCCCCCCGCTCACCTCCCCCCACTGCACCCCTCATCCTGCCCCCCCTCCATCCTGCCCCCCCTCACCATCCTGCCCCCCTCGCCTCCATCCTGCCCGCTCGCTCCATCCTTGCCCCGCTACACCATCCTGACCCCCCCGGCTCCATCCTGCCCCGCCGATCCATCCTCCTCCCCGCTCCATCCTGCCCCCCCTCCATCTGCCCCTGGCCTCCATCCTGCCCCCGCTCATCGTCCCCCTGCCACCTGCCCCGGCTCCATCCTGCCCCGCTCACTCCTCACGCCCGCTCTCATCCTGCCCCCCCTCCCATCCTGCCCCGCTCGCTCCATCCTGCCCCTCGCTCCATCCTGCCCCGCTCGCTCCATCCTGCCCCCCTGCTCCATCCTGCCCCCGCCGGCTCCATCCTGCCCCCCGGCTCCATCCTGCCCCCCTGGCTCCATCCTGCCCCCCTGGCTCCATCCTGCCCCCCTGGCTCCATCCTGCCCCCTGGCTCCATCCTGCCCCCCATGCCGCTCCATCCTTGCCCCTGGCTCCATCCTGCCCCCCCGGCTCCATCCTGCCCCTGGCTCCACCCTGCCTCGCCGGCTCCATCCTGCCCCGCTTGTCCATCCTGCCCCCCCCGCTGCTCATCCTGCCCCCCTTGCTCCCACCCTCACTGCCCCGCTGGCTCCATCCTGCCCCCTGGCTCCATCCTGCCCCCCTGGCTCCATCCTGCTGCCCACTCCCGCCGCTCCATCTGCCCCGCTCGCCTCCATCCTGCCCCGCGGCACCATCCTGCCCCCCCCGGCTCCATCCTGCACCGCCGCTCATCCTCCCCCCGGCTCCATCCTCCCCCGCTCATCCTGCCCCCCGCACCATCCTCCCCCACTCCACCATCCTGCCCCACTCACTCCATCCTGCCCCCCCATCACCATCCTGCCCCGCTCGCTCCATCCTGCCTCGCTCGCTCCATCCTGCCCCGCTACCACCATCCTGACTTGCCGTCTCCATCCTGCCCCGCCGGATCCATCTTTCCTCGCAGGCTCCATCCTGCCCTGCTCCCACCATCCTGCCCTGCTCCCACCATCCTGCCCTGCTCCCACCATCCTGCCCTGCTTCCACCATCCTGCCCTGTTCGCTCCATCCTGCCCCCCCGACTCCATCCTGACCCGCTCACTCCATCCCCCCCGGCTACATCCTGCCCCGCTCGCTCCATCCTGCCCCGCTCGCTCCATCCTGCCCCCCTGGCTCCATCCTGCCCCCCTGGCTCCATCCTGCCCCCCTGTCTCCATCCTGCCCCCCTGGCTCCATCCTGCCCCACTGTCTCCATCCTGCCTTCCTGGCTCCATCCTTTCCCTCTGGCTCCATCCTGCCCCCTGGCTCCATCCTGCCCCCCTGGCTCCACCTCTCCCTCGCGCTCCATCCTGCCCCGCTTGTTCCATCCTGCCCCCCATGCTCCATCCTGCCCCCCTGCTCCATCCTGCCCCCCACCACCATTCTGCCACCTCGCCACATCCTGCCCCTGCTCGCCACCATCCTGCCCCCCCGCTCCATCCTGACCCGCTCACTCCATCCCCCAGCTCCATCCTGCCCCCGCTCGCTCCATCCTTCCTCTCTGGCTTCATCCGCCCCGCTCCATCCTGCCCCGCTGCTCCATCCTGTCCCCGCTGGCTCCATCCTGCCCCGCTGGCTCCATCCTGCCCCCGGCTTCATCCTGTCCCCCCTGGCTCCATCCTGCCCTGCCGGCTCCATCCTGCCCCGCCAGCTCCATCCTGCCCCGCCGGCTCCATCCTGCCCCCCGGCTCCATCCTGCCCCCCGGCTTCATCCTGTCCCCTGGCTCCATCCTGCCCCGCCGGCTCCATCCTGCCCCGCCGGCTCCATCCTGCCCGGCTGGCTCCATCCTGCCCCCCGCCACCATCCTCCCCCACTCACCACCATCCTGCCCCCCCATCCCATCCTGCCCCGCCGCATCCATCCTGCCTCGCTCGCTCCATCCTGCCTCGCTACCTCCATCCTGACTTGCCTCTCCATCCTGCCCCGCCGGATCCATCTTTCCTCGCAGGCTCCATCCTGCCCTGCTCCCACCATCCTGCCCTGCTCCCACCATCCTGCCCTGCTCCCACCATCCTGCCCTGCTTCCACCATCCTGCCCTGTTCGCTCCATCCTGCCCCCCCGGCTCCATCCTGACCCGCTCACTCCATCCCCCCCGGCTACATCCTGCCCCGCTCGCTCCATCCTGCCCCCCTGCTCCATCCTGCCCCCCCTGGCTCCATCCTGCCCCCTGGCTCCATCCTGCCCCCTGGCTCCATCCTGCCCCCCTGGCTCCATCCTGCCCCCCTGGCTCCATCCTGCCCCCCTGGCTCCATCCTGCCCCCTGGCTCCATCCTGCCTTCCTGCTCCATCCTTTCCTCTGGCTCCATCCTGCCCCTGGCTCCACCTCCCCCTGGCTCCATCCTTCTCGTCGCTCCATCTGCCCCGCTGTTCCATCCTGCCCCCCCGGCTCCATCCTGCCCCCCCCATCCTGCCACCTGCCATGCCCACCATCCCTGCCCCTGCTCGCCCACCACACCACCATTCTGCCACGCTCGCCACCATCCTGACCCTGCTCACCCCACCTCCCCCCCCTCCATCCTGACCCCGCTCACTCCATCCTCCCCCGGCTCCATCCTGCCCCGCTCGCTCCATCCTTCCCCTCTGGCTCCATCCTGCCCCGCTGGCTCCATCCTGCCCCGCTGGCTCCATCCTGCCCCTGCTGGTCCATCCTGCCCCTCTGGCTCCATCCTGCCCCGCTGGCTCCATCCTGTCTCCCCCTGCTCCATCTTGCCCCCCCCTCGCCCCACTCCTCCCCCACTCTGCCCCATCACCATCCTGCTCCCTCACTCCATCCTGCCCCCTCCATCACATCCTGCTCCGCTACCACCATCCTGCCCTCGCTCGCTCCATCCTGCCCGCACCCCATCCTGCCCCGCCGGCTCCATCCTGCCCCCCGGCTCCATCCTGCCCCGCCGGCTCCATCCTGCCCCCGGATCCATCCTTCCTCGCCGGCTCCTTCCTGCCCTGCTCCCACCATCCTGCCCTGCTCCCACCATCCTGCCCCGCCGGATCCATTCTGCCCCGCCGGCTCCATCCTG